>LPNX011105972.1:219458-293171 GCA_001517045.1 Pseudotsuga menziesii
TGGGAGTGTTCAAATCCTCCAAGAATCAGGCCCTCTTAGCTAGATACTCTAAGAATGCGCAAGCAAAAGGGAAGAAAAGAGGGAAAGAGAAGATGAATGCTTATTCAAATCCCAAGGAGAAGCCAAATCCTTCAAATGGAGCCTTTGGTTCCAAGAAAAACAAAAACAAAAAGTTTGAAAAAGCTAAATGCTCTTACTGCATGAGAGAATTTCATCCAGAAATTCATTGTATGAAGAAGACCATTTATCAAATGTCAAAGCTCCTTGAAAAGAACAACATTGCCCTTCCTCAAGGTGCAAAGAAGTCTGAAGCTAGAAACTAGATTGAAGAACATGAAAGGTGCAGTGCATTGAAAGCAGGCTTCACTTAGTCAAAGGCCTATCTGATTGGTTCAATAGCTTCTAATCATATGGTTTCCTCCAAAGAATCCTTCACTCATCTGGATCTCTCTGGAGGACCGAGCATAAATATGGGATATGTTTCACAGATCCCAGTTGTTGGGAAAGGTTCCATTAAAATTGAGCATGCCAGAGTTCCAAAATGTGCTCTATGTTCCCTCCCTGGAAACAAACTTGTTGTTTGTTTACCAGATGACACATAATGGATCTCCCAAGAGAGTCACATTCGATTTTGACATAGTGGAGATCTTTGAAGTCTCTACTAGAATCCAGATAGCGAAAGGAGTTGCCAATCATGCCTTCAAGGCATATGAGTTTTCCCATTTCCTTCCTACTTCATATCTGAGTGTCGTATTGACCCATGCCAATAACACAAGCAAGTTGTGGCATGACATATTTGGCCACCTGAACTTCAATTATCTCCAGCAGCTACACAATGACAAGTTGGTTGAGAACTTGCCTCTCATCAAATATTCTGAAGGAGTGTGCAGTGGTTTCTTAGTAGGGAAGTATCAAGAGAAAAGATATGAGGTTAGAAAGGAAACACGATTTGCCTCCACACTAGATCTAATACGTAGTGATGTCTCTGGGTCAATGCCTACAACATCTTTGAATGGATCTAGATATTTTCTGACCTTCATTGATGATTTTTCAAGGTATTATTGGGTATTATGCAAATATGTAAGCAAATTCTAACACTAACTTAGTTTCAACAATACTTTCTTCCCTAGTGCACATGCAATTCCTTTACCATATAATAAGCTTAAATCCTCATCCATTTTTTCATACCTTGTTTTATGTGTTATTTTATGCACATTGGCACCGTTCCTTCATCACAACTACTTTGCACAAAAATATTTAAATATTGAGAAAATTACAATCATGGGCATACTTGAATAATTATATTTTAACTTCGTCACATCTACTTTACTTTTCATTTATTTTCTCTTTCAAAGTTCTGTAGTCAATTACTAATAGTGTATTTATCATGTTAATTAAGTTGTTGGACAATGAAAAACTCTTTTTAACAATTTTTTATTTATTTTTCAATTATTATTATTATTGAAAAATTCACTAGAACTAAAAATGTTAAGCTCTCAATTTATTAGATAATATAATCTAAAAAGGATAGAAAACAATATGTTCAACTACATTGTATTGCACCATCTAAATACATGACCATTTCAACTTTCTAACACATGTAGGTTTCCTTGAGTGATACGTCTCATCATCACATATGAACAAGGTGTGGAAGGATGTGCAAACAAACCAAGTCAAGCATAGACTCCTTCCCTTGTGTCGACCCAAAGTAGGTTACTCCAATTAACTCAATGGAAAAGTGTGCAAGTTGTTAAGTAGGTGGAGTGTTTCACATGCATGATCATGATAAGTGGAAAGGTCTTAACACCTTCAAAAACGTCCCAAAAAGGGTGCTTTCTCCAATGTGGTAAATAGTAATAATAAAATGCTCTAAAGTGATTACAACTCATCAAATAATGTGTAAGTGGATAGATGTCATAAAGATAAACATGCTCACCAAGTCAACAATTAGTCCAACAAATTTAAAGACCAAGGGTTTTGTGCCTTCACTAAAAAAATATCATGATATGCCTTAACATGTATGCCAAAATAGTGTGTTCCATCAAAGTGTTGCACCATGTGAAATAAAGTTGTTCTGCGTAGCAAAACCCATATCCAATGAAGAAGTCTTAACACGGCACCAATGCTACTATTATGTTTTATGTTTGATTAAATTGTTGTCCATTGTTTCTTTTAATTGTCGTACGATGGATTTGAATGGTCAAGACGATACTAATCCTGGAATTATACCCATGAATAACAAGATAAATGGTACTACAGTTTCTACCCTCATATCCTTCCTCCTCCGTTCAATATTGATCCGTCCTTCCTCCTCCGTTCAATATTGATCCGTCTTTACTGGATCACGGTTTTGAGATAACATGGTCTTTAGACAAGAACATAAATCATTGTCCAGGGGAGCAACGGGGCGTGTGGTTGTAATAGGTCCTATGTTGCACGAGTTTCTGGAACGCGGGAACGTTGGGAACGCGGGTACGAGTGTCCAATACGGCTAGAAGTTTCCCCTAAATTTATAGGAAACGGCGGGTTGGGAGCGGCAATAATATATATTAAAAAATATAAAAAATAATATAATTAAAAAAAAATTATATTAAAAAATATAAAAATAATATATTAAAAAAACAAAATTAAACATATGGCATGCTATTTAAGGATTGTATTATAAAATTAAAATATCATGAATATTATAATTCATTGATAAATGAATCCATACTTCATAATACCATTTTCATCCTCCAATAAAATTAAAATACCATAAACTTTAAAGTATGAAATTAAAAAAAGCTGAAAGTAATACATAGTTCAAAATTTGGCAAAAAAGCCTAAGTACTACATACTCCAAAAGTGCCCAAAGGCCAAGGCCCAAAATGTATCAGAGTTACATTGAAGGTGATCATAAAGTATGATCTTCAACAACAAGGCTATCCATATAAGCTTGAGCCTCACTAGGCATTGCATCTCTATAGTCACCACCATCATCATCATCATCACCAACAATAGATGAAATGTCATCTAAGGGTATGCCAACCAAACTTGCATTTGGTGGAGGATTATCATCATCATCATCAATTTGAGCAGCATCTTCAGCATCCACATCCCACCATGCTGCAGGGCCCTCTAAATACTCAGGTAGCTTCCTAGAAAAAATTTGAAGACAACTGTGCACATAAACTAGTTTCTCTGCTCTCTTAGAAGTAATTCTATTCCTCTTAACAGAGTGGATGAAACTATAAGTAGACCAATTCCTTTCAGCTGCTGATGAACTGGAAACTTGAGATAGCAAGCGTGCAACAAGTTGTCGAAGCTCTTGGACATCCCCCCCATACATTCTCCACCATCCTATGGGATTCTTTTGTGCATAAATCTTGATGTCCCGCCTTGCATCTTGAGTGAATGAAGAAGGACTTAAGGTCCCAAAATCAATAAATTGCCCACGCAACACATTTGCTTCATCTGGGGTATACATCTTGTTTATGGCATCAAGAAAGCCATGTTTTATCTCTTCATCATCAATGGGTAGAACTCTGTTTGGTCTCTCCACATACCACTTTGGATTAAGGGCATATGCAGCCATGTGAAGAGAGGTATTGAGTTTGTTCCATCTCTTCTCTATTATCTTATGGATTTCTTGGAAAAATTCCAAAGAAGGGTTTCTCTGACGAATTACATTCCTTACCTTTCCAACCATACAATCCATACATTCATATATTTCCCCAAGATTAGGGGAATCGGAATCTGCATACCTAATCAACTCCACAATTGGAGATGTAAAAGAAACAATATGCTTACAATCACACCACCAATCCTCATTAAGAAGCATATCTTTTATCTTCTTTGCTTGAGTTGATATAGACTCGGACCATGAATTCCACTCTTCTGCAACGACAGTGGCTTGTAAGGGTGCATACACCTCAACCATTCGCTCAAGAAGAATGAAGTATGTTGCATACCTTGTTTCTGCAGGCTTCAAAAACTGTTTCTGTGATTTCATCCTGTAGATTGCCAATGAGGCATGGTGGTTGCAAATGAACATTTGTGTCTCTCTTGCCTCTAAAATGATTTTTGAAATCCAGGATATTTTACCAATGTCTTTGAGGACATTGTTAAGAGCATGTACACAACAAGGAGTCCAAAAGATATGCTTGTATCGGCTTTGGACCATCAATCCAGTTGCTTTGCAAATAGGTGCTGCATCTGTGATAATGTGTACAACATTTGAAGGACCAATCTCATCAATTGCATCCTTCAACACTTCAAACATGAAAGTAGTATCTTTCAATTTTCCACTACAATCAATTGCTCTTAAGAAATAGGGTCCTGCAGGAGATGTAACAATAATATTCAACAATGGCCTATGTTGAATGTCTGTCCAACCGTCCATGACTATTGAACACCCTGAAGAAGTCCATGATTGTTTGAGGTCCGCCATATGCCCCTGCATTCTTGTCACCCCCTTGTCTAACTTGATGTCCTCATTTTGTTGTAACCTGGGGGTGTATATCATTGCCCAACAACTAAGATTTTTTTCACCATTTCCTTGTAATATGGTGAACGGGTGGCATTAAATGAAATCCCATTTGCCATGAAAAAATCAGCGATAGCATCATCAGCCTCATCCCTATGTACAACATTGTAGATTTTACGAATTTGTTCCATAACAGCAGCACTAGCAGACATGTTCCTCTCAGGATTAGAACCAGCTTGAGACTCAACTTGGTTTAGTTGAATTTGATTCATTGAATCTTGGACATCATTGGAGGATGATAAAACCCTAGGTATCTTAAAAGGACGATCATTGTTTAAGTCAGTTTCATAGACACCTGTGGCAGCCATGTGAAGCTTGGTCAACTCCATTCTTTTTTCAACATTACATGTACAACCCTTAACCCCATCACCAGCTATGCACAAAAGATGATGCCACACTCTAGTATAGCTTCCCTTAAAGACATGATTGCACAACATGCACACCCATTCTTCACAACCCCCACTGTTCTTTTTCTTATTTTGAGTAATTTTCTTCACAAATTTTAACAAGGGTTTCTTGGGGTCTGTTCTTTGGCTTGGGCTTGAGCTTGAGCTTTCAACTGGACTTGGAGTAGAATTAGTGTCTTGCTCACGAGATGGTATGCTCCCATACTCCATGACTTCCTTGAATAGTACACAAGTACAACATAGCATGTTTAAAATTTAGTTTGATGACAAAAGTAAAGTTGTAAAGTGAAACTTTAAAATTTTAATTAATATGGAATTTGAATGAAAGATTTATGAAAGTAAACTTTAAAGTCGTAAAGTAAAACTTGGCATTGGAGATTGAACATAATAGATCTTAAATTTTAATTAATATGGAATTTGATTTAATAATTAATATGGAATTTGATTGAAAGATTTATCAAAGTAAAGTTGTAAAGTGAAACTTGGCATTGAAGATTGAACATAATAGAAACTGAAACATAATTTCTAAATTTAATTGTAAGTTGTAACTAAGCTAGATATATAGCTTATATGATTGTATTGTATCTTTGCCTCTTTGAATATTTAATAAAAATTAAAAAGATTCAATGAGCCATTGTATATATACTCAAAAATTAAAATTGTAATAAATTATAGCAAGAAAAATAAAAACATACATTAAAAAAAATTGCAATTGACATAATAAAAATTCTAAATAAAAATAGCTAATTAACATTGTGATTAGTATAAATAATTACAAAAATAAATTACAATTATCATTATAATCTAAAATGCAATTGATTCATTCATAAAAAATTAAAATTGATAAAAAAAAAACTAGTAGAAATTAAAACCATAAAAATTAAAATCATATGTAAATGAATTTTTTGGGTATTGTAACATTACTTTATTGAATAAAAAATTAAACATTTACAATAAGCAAAAATATTTAAAAAATAATATACATTACCATTAAGCAGAAATATTAAAAAAATAATATACATTATGTTCACCTAAGAAAAAACAAAAATTATTTAAATTGATAATTTCTATAAAAATTATTTAAATTAATAGTTTCTAAAATTATAAATGTAGCCATTGCCATTCACTTAATAAAAAAAATTAAAATTTAAAAGTTATATAATAAAACATAATTTAAAAAATTATAAATGTTAATGTAGGCATTGCCATTCACTTAATAAAACAAATTAAAAGTTAAAAGTTAAATAATAAAAATATAATTTAAAAAGTTAAAATTAAAATTTAAAGAACCCATATTTTAAAACATGATTTAAATATTTAAAAAATAAATGATATATTTAAAGTTAACCATGGTTTATAAAAACTTAAAAGTTAAAATTTAAAAATATAATTTAATAATTTACAAATTGAATATTAAAAATTAAAAAATCTAAAATTTAAAAAGCAACTTTAAAATAAATTAATAATACAATTGATAACTTTAAAAATAAATTATAATTTATAAATCATGATTCATGGGCTAATGAAACAATATACAAAACATTTTAAAAATATATTAAATTAAAATATTATTAATTACATATATTATAATTTAATAATTTATAAAATTATAAACCATGGAACAACGTTACAATTATAAACAAATTAAAATTTAAAATCAATTAAAAAATAAAATTAAGAATAATACGTATACCTTAAAGCCCGACGCCCGTAGCTCAGCAATTTCAGAAATTTCTCACACAATCCGGCAATTTGACGTCGTGTCCACCGAAACAAGACGCTGTGGAGGGTCGAGGCTGACTTCTGGAGCTTGTGGAGGCTGACGTCTGGAGCCTGTGGAGGCTGAGGTTGACGTCTATGGAGGGCCGACACAATAGAATTAAAAAATTAATGATTCAACCTCTGTTTCTCACAGACTCGCATCCATTCGATTTTGGGGGCAAGCGTCCAAGACTTCCAAAGAAAAACTTGAAAACTCTGAAGTTTGAACTCTGAACTCGTGTCTACTCGGCTCGGCACCTGCGAGATACACTACTCCAGTGGAGTGACTCGGCGTTCTGTTAGAGTGAAGGTACACTGCTCCCAGCGGCTCGGCTCGGCACACTATTCCGCTCAATCAAGCGAAGATACTGAACAGCTAAGACACTGAACAGTGAACCCGAATACTGAACAACGAATGCTTAATAATGAACAGCGAATGCTCAATCAGAGCTGAACACTCAAGCGAAGACACTCTTGACACTAAACAACGAAGACACTCTTGACACTGAACCAGAACCCTCAAGCAAAAATGGAGAATGGATATAACAACAGCTAGGCATTTATTTATAGTTTTTTAATTGCAGATTAGCGTTGGTGGGAGGGATTAACCTTGGCGGGAGAGATTAATCTTGGTAGGAGTAATTCTCATTGGCGGGATGATCAATTTGCAGGGAAAATTAGGTTCTCATTTAATTTGGAACGACCTTGTCAAATCAGGAGCGTGTGGAAGCTCCCAGAAGACGGAACGACAAATTTTACGTTCCTGCGCTCCCCAATTTTGTTGTTGCTCATTCCCGAAAAGTTCCGCAGCTCCCGGAACCGTTCCCACAGGTTTTGGAACGTTTCATACCCGTTCCTAAGCTCCCTGGAACGGGGGAACTTCCGGAATGAGTTCCCTGAAATCCGGGAACGGTTCCCGTGCAACATAGAATAGGTCAGAATCGTTTCTTTGCTATTGTCCCTCGATGGCACATGGAATCGCATCGAAACCAAGATCAAATTTGTAGGGTAGGGTCCTATTTCACTTTTAAGGGCTATGATATATTGACCTGACATGTTAAAACAAGATATATTAAACCTCACATGCTAAAATAAGATAGATAGAAGTTAACCTTCAAAGTCTTTGTCTTAAAAGATAGAATAAAGATAGAATAGGAGTTGTTTAGAGATGCGATGATTTCGCTTGGACGATAATATTGCTCAGTCATTGTTGACCATCCTCTGGCAACATCGACTAACCTCTCGTTTGACACTTCAAAACCTGCATCTGACACTTTCAAGTCCCCTCCTAGGCCCACTCCTCCATCGTTGTTCTCATTCTATCGTAGAAACAGTCTACCACCTAAATGACATTAATCGAGGTCCGTCAAAGGTGATTGTGGTTGGTGAATGGTGGATTGACACTGAGCCAAGCCCGCCATCAAGCAAAACTTGACCTTGTGCCATGCAACCATATTCAGCAACTCCCTTAGTTACCAGGTTGCTCCCTGCTCAACTGATCAGCACCCGGTGTGCTAGTAGTGTGCGATCAACTACCAGTATCTGATCAACTTCATTTAGTCAACCAGTTAGGTATATTTCACTGAAAACATGTTTCAGGCATTGTTTTTGAAGTCTGTAAAGACATTCTGACATGTCCTGGAAAAGAATTATTGGAGGGAGGAGAACACAAGCGACGTTTTGGTCTCAAGACAGACCGTGGATTGATTCAGTATGAATGCAAAAATGAGAAAGTGCATCAAATGTGGACTGACAAGATCTCAAAATTATTTTCTATGACACAATCACTTCCTTTGACACAACCGCGGAAGTTGACATGAGATTAAGCTTTGTCCTTGTCCAAGGAAGGCATATTTGGTGATGTAAAGAATGTCATGGAGCTGGGTGCATTGTATTTGCTTGAAATTTATTCAGCATGACTCTAGCATTATATCAACTAGAGCTTGAATGCATATATAGAAAAGGTTTTGGAATTGGAAAAAAAAATGCCCAGATTTTTAGCTTATTTTCCATTTTTCTATTGCTAGAAGCAATGTCACCTATATCGTATATATTTTCAATCCATACTTGATTGTGCCCTGACAAATCAAATGTTGTATCAAGTCTCAGAACTAAATCAAATTGCATCTATACCTATCCTTAAGAAAATCATGTAGGCGACACATGAAGTGGGATATTTGAATTCCTAATGGTGATATGCCATGGGGATTCACCTTGTTGAGCAATATCTTATCCCGTTCATTCATAATAGGGGATTTCTTAATTGTGAAAAACAAGGTCATTATATTGTAGGTATTGGGGTGAGGAGTAGGGTATGGGGGGTTTATAGGTATTGGGGTAGTATAAAAAGGGGTTTCTAGTAAAAATATGGAATATATTGAAAAATAGGGTTTTTAAAATTGAAAGTATGTATTGGGAGGGGGTCTCAACAAAAGGATTTTTTTAGGTAATTATCAATATCCAGTGAAATTAGGGGTATTCTTTAATATCCCATGAACAAAGGCGATATGAAATGGTTTCACTAAGTGAAGACCCCGTGTGATATGCACTCTTAATTGTTGGAAATTTTGTAGGCAAAAAGTTGTGTAATTTACTTGGACACCTCTATATGAAATTGCAAGCATGTGAGATCAATCTCATGTGGATAGAACATAGAAGCGTTTACTTGAACTCCTATAGAAGAGAATGCATATGTGTAGCTCAAAGTCTACGGTTAAAAGAACACAGATTATGTGTATTTACGTGTAAAGGAATTGCAGTGAATTAATTGTTTGAACTTTCATAAGTAAAACACATATAATGCATTATCATATGCTTTATCTTTTGTGGGAAACAAGCAGAAATGTTTGTTTGATTTACCATACATGAGACAAATATATGTTGTATAGAACCCGTGAACAAAACATAGATTCAATTGATTGAAAACTGTAGGTGGAAACAAATTATTCTTTAGATTCATGTAGATGAAATTGTAAGTGCATTTGCTTAAAATTTCTAGGTTATGAACTTGATCACTATGAGATTGTAAACATATGTTTTTCCTAACAAAATTCACATAGTTACAATTTTTCTAGCTCATTGAAAGCAATGGGTTGGGAGAAGATAGAGGTTCAACTCTCCTTGCCCTCATTACAAGTAACGATTAATAAAAAAGGACTATCAAAATGTGAAGGTGTATCTTTCCTTGATTTATTTTTTAGTACTTGATCTCTCGAGTTCCAAATCTATTTATATTTTTTGAGCTCATAGGGTTTAGGGCATTGTATATTGTTGAATTGATCTATGGGACTTTTTCGAAAGCTCTTGTACCAATTCAATTGATTAGTATCAAACCTTTTGGCTTGATGCTTGTTTTAAAATTTGCTCAATTTGAAGAAGGTCTAGTAATCCTTTGTTTGCAACCCCTTGTCTATCGTGTCCTCATGGTGTTGTAAAAAACTAGAAAATGTTTTTGACCATTGTGATTGAAGCTTCAGATTCTCAATTTGTTCTAAGTATTGTCAACTGTCAATTTGTTTTTAGTCTTTCAGATATGTTGCCAACGTTTGTGAGGACTTTGTGTTTCCAATGCATTGGTGGCAATAGGGGAAATCCCACAGGAATAAAGCTATAATGGAACCTTTAAAGACCTTGTAATTTTTGCATTCAAACTAAAGAAATCCACTATCTGTCCTGAAACCAAAATATCACTTGTGTTCTCCTCCCTCCAATAATTATCTCCCGGGACATGTCGAAATGTCTTTGCAGACTTCAAAAACAATACCCGAAACATGTTTTTAGTGAAATATACCTAACTAGTTGACTAAATCAAGCCGATCAGACACTGCTAGTAGATCGCACACTGCAAGCACACCAGATGTTGATCAATTGAGTAGGGAGCAACCTGGTAACTAAGGGATTTTCTTAAGACGGTTGCAAATGGTCGAGTTTCGCTTGATGGCGGGCTTAGCTCAGTTTAAATCCATCATTCACCAACCACGATCACCTTTGACGAACCTTGATTAATGTCATTAAGGTGGTAGAGTGTTTCTATGGTAGAATAAGGAGGACGATGGAGGAGCGGGCCCAGGATGGGAATTGAAGGTGTCAGACACAAGTTTTGAAGTGTGAGACGTGAGGTCAGGTGATGTTGTCGGAGGATGGCCGACGGTGACCGGGCGATTTCGTCATCCGAACGAAATCGTAGCATCTCTAGACAACTCCAATAAAATGAGTTGAAATAATTTTATATATGTTGTATACATAATAATTTTAAGATATATGTGTTATGTAGATATAACGGGCCATTCAAATTCCATTAAACTACATCACCACCAAGTGTTCTAATTGCATGGCCATGGTCATAAAATGTCTTCAATGTTTAAAATCAGAGACAAAATACAATGACAAACACCATTATGAACATCAGTTTAATGTGGTAAAATCCCATAAGGGGAAATATCCATGCAGGAAAAGTGTTGAAACTCGTTAATCAAGAACAAGGAGATCACATGACGGACCATTCAGCCTCTCAACCTACCACACAAACTATGTATTTAAACCATGCACTATATACTTCATAAAATAAGTTACATGAGTAAAACTGTCGTTGGTTATGCCAGTTACAAAAAAACTTTTCGCAAAAAAATCTAGACTTGTGTTAGTTGTCATTATATTCAATATCCACCTTGACAACAAAATTCTAATACTTTTCCCAAGACTATTCATCACATTGTTCTCAAACCAAGAGAAACTACATGTCTGCACATTTTTCTTAAGTATGAACCTTCTTCAAATCTACTCCACCTTCACCAATGGCTTGTCTTACAAAATGATACTTTACATAAATATGTTTAGTCTTACTATGATAAACATGATTTGTAGCCAAACGTATAACACTTCAAATTTCACAGAAAACATGCACACTGTTCTACAACCTTCCAATTTCTCTAAGTAGACCTTTCATCCAAATCGCCTCTTTGCAAGCATGTGAGGCAACAATGTATTCAACCTATGTAGTGGATAAAACAACTATTTCTTGAAGCTTTGACATCCAACTTATTGCTCCACCTACAAGAGTAAATACATAACCAGAAGTAGACCTTCTCTTGTCCAAATCACCTGCGAAACTTGAATCAACAAAAATGCATACAAAATCACTGTGATTATTAAAGGTGATACAATAGTCACTTGTGCCTCTTAGGTACTGAAGCACCCATTTCACTACATTCCAATGTTCTTTTCCCATATTTTCCATGTATTTACTAACAACACCTACTGCATGTGAAATATCAGGTCTAGTACACACCATTTCATACATTAAATATCCTACTGCATTGACATATGGTACATGAGACATATAATCATTTTCTTCAACACTACTAGGACATAAACATGAAGAAAGATTAAAATGGGAAGCCAAAGGAACATTCACAGGTTTTACCTTATTCATTTTGAATCTTACAAGTATTTTCTCAACATACTTCTCCTATGAAAAACTAAGTTTACCATTTCTTTTGTCTCTGTGTATTTCAATACCAAAAATTTATTTTTCAGCTCCAAGATCCTTCATATCAAAAGTCCTAGCCATCTGAGCCTTCAAATTATTAATTTCGACTATGCTTTTACTCACAATTATCATATCATCAACATACAACACTAAGATAATGAATATCTCATTTAACCTTTTGAAGTATAACCTTGGGTCACCATGAAAGAATCAAACTTCTTGTACCATTTCCTGGGCGACTGTTCCAGGCCATACAATGATTTCTTGAGTTTGCAAACTAATCTTCCTTTATGATGTTGCACAAAACCTTCTGGTTGTTCCATATAAATCTCCTCACCTAAATCTCCATGTAAGAGAGTTGTTTTAACATCTAGTTGCTCTAACTCCAAATCAAGCAATGCAACTAGTGCTAACACAATACAAATAGATACAAGCTTGACAACTGGTGAAAAAATATCATGATAGTTAATACCTTCCATCTGAGAGTACCCTTATGCAACTAATCTAGCTTTGTACCTTTCAACCTTACCAGCAACTCCTTTCTTCAATTTGAAGACCCACTTACATCCAACAGTTTTTCTATGTTTGGGGAGTTCAAATAATTCCCATGTCTTGTTTTTCTCCATAGAATCCATTTCTTCTTTCATTTCTATCTTCTACTTAGCATTGTCAACACAATCAATGGCTTCCTAAAAACAATAAGGTTCTCCATCATCAATAAATAATACAAATGAAACAAAATCGGTATACCTCTTAGTAGGATTTCTCTCCCTTGTTGATCTTCTTGGTGTAGGTTGTGGGGTTTCCACATTTTCTTGAATCTTTTCATCTTCTATGACTTCTTTTTCATTAGAAACTTCTTCTTACTTCTTTGAGTCATGAGAAGATTGGTTCTCCAACTAAACTAGTTGTTTTGATAGTACACGTTCCTGTTCCACATCAACTTTTACATTTTCTGATTTATTCAAAGAAGATTCATAAAAAATTACATCTCTACTAATGACGATCTTGTGGGCAGTAGGATCCCACAACCTATATCATTTTGTTGCATCATCATATCCAACAAAAATGCACTTCTTTGATCTAGGGTCTAACTTAGAACGTTGATTTTTAGGAGTAAGTGCATAAGCTTCGCAACCAAAGATTTTTCAAATTCTAATAATCACAGGGATGACTAGTCCATACTTCTTTCAAAATTTTACAATTTATTTCCATTGATGGTGATCGATTTATTAGATAACTAGCAGTAGAAACTGCTTCTACCCACAACTATTGCCCCAGATTAGCATGACTGAGCATGCTCCTTGCCCTCTCTAGAAGATTCATATCCAAGCGCTCTGCAACGCCATTTTGTTGAGGAGTGTATACATTTGTTTTATGTCTTACGATCCTTTCTTCTTTGCAATATTTTTTAAACTCTAATGAGGTAAACTCACCTCCATTATCCGTCCTTAAACATTTGATTGTCCTGCTAGTTCCTTTTTCCACCATAACTATAAATTGTTTAAATGTGTTAAACACATCAAATTTTCTCTTTAAGACATAAATCCAAACTTTTCTTGAAAAATCATCTATAAACAATACATAATATGTTGCTCTCCCATAGGAAATAGTAGGAGATGCTAAGTTTTCTTTTCAAATAGAACAAAGCATCACTGAAATAATAACAAGCACAACAGAACAAAAGAGAACACAAAGATTTATCCTGGGAAACCCTCATGGTGAAGAAAACCCAACAAAAATTCATCTATATAGACTTCACCCAAGTACAATGTAAGATCCAAAGAACAAGACTAGACTGCTTCCTCTCCTCCATATGGATTGTTTCTTCTCTCTCTAGTGAAACTGCTTGAGTTCTGTGTGTGTCCAAATGAGTGAGGTGCCTGCCTTATTTATATTGATCAGTGGAGAATCCTAATAACCCAACAGGGTTGACTTCTCCTCCTAATCAGGGCCGACTTGCCTTGGGAGACTCAAAATTACATTTTAATAATACTTTTGTGGGTGCTACTGACCCAACTTACAACAAAGGTTTTACCCCAAGACTTTACATGACCAACTACATCAATAGGATCCCTAATCGGAGGAACAACATCTTTGAAAGGGTAATAACAATAATAATACAAATTAGAATATCTTCCGTAGTTACATTTCTTTAACACTCCCTCTTAACAAGGAAGGTATTCTATAACACAACAATACATTTGTACAACTGACTAGTAAGTCTATATGTCATAGGAAGTTTTCACAACTATATAAACATTATCATTATCCGTGGAATATCATCATAACGGAGTATCACATCTCGATCATCACATCATGGACATCGTTTCTCAACATATCATAACAATCATCGCATCACATCTCATCACATTGTCATGAGCATCACATCTCATCACATCATCACGAGTATCATATCTCGCCGCATCATCATGAGCATCACATCTTATCGCATCATCACGAGCATCACATCTCATCACATCATCACGAGCATCACATCTCATCACATCATCATGAGTATCACATCTCGTCACAGGTATCCTTATCTTTAACATCACCTGCAATAAACACAACATCACAACTTAATGTGAAATCACCCACATCATAACATTTTTTATGGCTCATCTGCAAATGAATGCAAGACCACAACATACGCAAATGAATGCAGGACCACAAAGTCCGCAAATGAATGCAAGACCACAACGTCTTCAAATGAATTCCATACGACAACGTCCTCAAATAAATGCAAGACCACAACGTTTGCAAATGAATGCCATACCACAACGTCCACAAATGAATGCCATACCACAACGTCTGCAAATGAATGTAGGACCACAATGTCTGCGAATGAATGCCAAACTACAACGCCTGCAAATGAATTCAAGACCACAACATCTGCAAATGAGTACCAGACCACACCTTCCGCAAATGAATGTCGGACCACAACGTCTGGAAATGAATGCCATACCACAACATCCGTAAATGAATGTCAGACCTCAACGTTCTGTATAGGCACTTGATCACATATATAGTGAGCTTCCATCTCATCATCAATAACAATTCTTATCATCAAACCCTCTTTCCAGGGAGGTCCTTTCGGACTACACCAAGCTTGTCTCTAAAATATTCGAACTTCACACGAGACAAAGGCTTAATTAACACATCTACAACTTGTTCCTCATAGGAACATATTGTAGCTTTATGGATCTTCTTTGCACCATATCTTGGATGTCATGATACTTCATATGTATGTGCTTTGACTTATCATGGAACATCGGGTTATCTGTTAACTTGATACAACTCTGGTTGTCACAATAAATATCAGTTGCATCCATTTCGGTATCAAACAATCCTGTCAATAATTTGTGAATCCATACTGCTTCACTACAGCCTAAACATGTTGCAATGTATTCAACCTTTGTTGTACTGAGGGCAACACTGGTACGCTTTATACTAAGCCATGAGATCACCCCTGATCCTAAACTGAAACAACATCCTGAAGTGCTATTTATGTCTTCAGTACTTCCTGCCCAATCTGAATCGGTGTAACCACATAATCTAAACTCACGATTAGCTGCATATGTGAGGCCATAATACAATGTACCCTTAAGGTACCTCATCACATGTTTTGCTACAACTAGATGAACATGTCTGGGTTCCACCATATACTAACTAAATGTGTTCATGAAAAAACATATATATGGTCTTGTATTTGTCAAGTACATCAGTGAGCCAATAATTTGTCGATATAGTGTGACATCTACTCTTTCTGAAGAGTCATCATTTAGGAGCTTCAGTTTTGTCACCATCAGAGTGTTCATTGCCTTACAATCCAAAATACTCAATCTCTTTAGGATCTCAACTGCATATTTTCCTTGGTTTAGAAAAAAATCATCTGTGAACTGCCATACTTCAAGACCTAGAAAGTAATGCATCATGCCAAGATCTTTCATTTCAAATTATGTCGCAAGATTCTTCTTACATCTACTGATGAGCGCTTGATGAGCTTCTCCTTTCTAGTAAAAAATAAATCATCTACATACAATAGTAATATCATGATCCTGCCATCTTCAACCTTATAGTAAAGGTTGAAATCTGTTTTACTTTTGGTAAATCATTGGCACATCAGGAAGTCATCAATTATTCCATACCATGGTATGGGTGCTTTCTTTAATCCATATAATTCTTTCTTTAGTCGGCACACATGTGTTTTCTTGTCATGTGTCTCAAAACCTGCAAGTTGTTCAATATACACTTCCTCTTCTATGACACCATTTAGAAATGATGTCTTTACATCCATTTGATGTAATTTCCATCTCATCTTGTAAGCCAAAGCAAGAATGGTTCTGATTGAGGTATATCTAGCTACTAGTGCAAAATTTTCTTCATAACCAATCCCTTCTTTCTGATAGAATCCTCATGCAACAAATCTTGATTTGAACTTTTCAATACTACCATCAACTGAATACTTTGTAGATAATGACACTTTCATATCATATAAATTTACACATTCATATGATATAAATTTACACTTTCTTAATATGATAATGACATTTTATGAACTCTATACTAACATTTTCATAGTTAATATTTTAGGTGATATAAAGACCAAATTTAATGAAATGGGTGTCAATGTTGTTCCTAAAAATAGACTACTCGATCAGGGATGATTTTAAGAACCCCCCTAGATTTATATGTATAAAAAATGGGTGAATCTCTCCGATATATAGGAAAATTTGAAGGTGCTTTTATCAATAATATAATATGTATATATAAAAATTTTGGCGAATCATTCATTTTATTATACAATGTTGTAAAATCCTGGAGAATCTTTCATTTTATTATATAATGTTGTAAAATATTGGCGAATCTTTCATTTTATTATATAATGTTGTAATCTCTTGGCGAGTCTTTCACTAAGTTATAAGATATTGTAAAATCTTGGTGAATATTTAACTTCATTATAAAAAATTGTAAAAACTGGCGAATCTTTCACTGATTTATAGAATATTGTCAAAATAGAGGAACAACAACATTAGTCAAATAACATGAATCACATCATGATCAATAGAACATGTAGACTCATAAGTAACAACTGGAAGGTGTCAATGAAACACAACTGCACTGACTAGATTCAGGGCAAGTGGGGACTCCACTTGTCATCTCGTCCGTTAATGGTCCCATGGGCATGTGGGGACCTGAATCTTGACAAACTGATAAACTGGTAGAATCATACATTATTCTCGATCTTGGCCTCCACTAGCCAATTATGGTCATGGAGGCCTATACGAGTATGCATTGTAATTATGCCAATTGATTATTGCATTAGATGAATGTTGGTCTTTTGACAATTGGTATCCTACGATCAATGCATAGGAACCTAGTGCATAGACCATTTTTTTATTCTCTTAGCTATGTAGAGCTTGTTTATTTTTTTGAATAACAATAAGTATTTGCAAAGAAAATTTACAATTAGTGTAAAAGAATCGAAAAATTGAAGACAATTAATTCATGCAACTAAAAGTTAATAAAATAATATTTTCTCAAACCCTAAAACCAACCTTGATTCAAGCTACAAAAAAAAGATCAAATCAAGCATCGAATGAGAACTAGAAGCATTCAAAGGACTTAACACAATATTTAACCAAAATACACACAAACTTCAAAAATCGACAAAATGCTTCAAACAAAAGCAATAAACAAACCATAAAAATTTGTCAAGTTATTTATGCTAAACACCAACATGGTTTCATGTAATTAAATGAGCCCATTCTTGCTTAGCGAAAGTGTTTTCAAATTATTTATTTATCATTTAATGTTAGAAAACTATCTATGTGAAGAGATAGCTCCTAGGCCTAGCTTTCTCAAATTCCAGCGTCATTTCCTGTCACATGCAAGAAAGAGACAATCTAAGAGATAAATATCAAACCATCAATCTTAAAATAAGCTGCATGAAGGTAATGTAGCTCAAATCATCAATGCTACAACAAAAAAGTACAATGTAGAATCTATTTTTACCTAAAACACAACCTCAAATTCATATACATTGATCACCACTAACCAGCAAGGGTACATGGAACACCTAGACCAAAATAAGACCCGAGAAGTTTAATAGTATTAGGCTTCATAACATGGTTCTCTTGCAAGTAAAATTTAGTCATTCAAGTCTGTCCTTGAGTAGTATTTTAGTAATACTCAAGCCTACCATTGAACTTCTTATGTTCAAATTTAAATTCGGATATTTTGTGTATATCCCATTATAAATGACTCTCCCCGTGAGGATCACATCATCATATTTCTCAGGTAAATCCAAAGTCGAAAACAAATACCTTCATTTCTATCTCCAGTCTATCCAAAATGATATCTTCACTGCAATTAATGCATCAATGATCCAATCATCTAATGATACATCGTGACATCAACCAAATATGATGAATCTTCACACAGTAGCTTCAAGTTAGATTCCATAGGTGTGGCTATTACCTTACAGTCCAACATTCTGAATCTCTTCAGAATATCCACTGCATACTTTCCTTAACCAAGGTCAGTCAAGGAAATGCCTTTTGATAAATCCATCTCTAGCTCCTTTCTTGCTTCTTTAAATTCTTTCTTGTTTTTAATTTTTATGATCTCCATCTCCCTCGATCGAGGTGAAGTGTGTGTTAACAGTGGCTCCACAAGGGGAGAACATGCTCTTGTGGGATGCTGAGATCCCAATGGTCTTCAATGATGTTTTTCTCTGAAAAGTCAATCACTCTTGTTAGTATCATATTCCTAAGGTTGGATAAGGTCTTTGATGCACAAAACTTGACCTTAGGAGACACATGTTGGGATTGTGATTGATGCATAAGCTTGCCTAAATCTCGACAAATACATACCCTTACTTTCCCTAGAGATATGCTTGTACTGACACAAAAAAAAATCCTAGGCCTTATCCATACTTTGACCTAAGATAAATGTGTCCCAACTCTGATTTTACTCTGTGAATCAATAAGATTCATGCATGCCCAATTTTCAGAATGACAAAAGAATCTAGCCTATGACAAAAAACAAGATAAACCGACCTCCCAAATTTGGGATTGCTCATGTGAATTCGGAACAACGTATTAAGAATGAATCGACTTGCAAAAATTGTAAAATGTAAGATATAATTGAAATCAATGCAATGAAGAAAATTCCTAGTAAAAATAAAAATTTTCCACTAGCCTACACCATTACCCAAAACAGACAGAACTCGTCATTTTCTTTTTCTCTTCCTTTATTTTTTTTTTAATTTTTTTAATTTTTAATTTTTTCTGTTCTCTTTTTTGTGGCCCTTTAGGGTTGTTACTGAAAGTAATACTTTAGTAATTGCGCATTGAATGGCAGATGTTTTTCTTCTCTATCCAGATTAGTTAAATGAAAACTGTTCTTCCTCTCTTTTTCACTTTATTTGGGAAGGGCCCAACTAGAGGTTGTTGAATTTACATTGTTTCCCTGGTCTCTCCCTTTTCATGTCCCCTTTTTAGCATACTTGAAATGGCATAAGTGATTTCAATGAAATTGGGCACAAATATTAGTAGGAAATTTATGCTCCCAAAGGACTGGATACCCTTGTTACTTTTGGGTAACTGAATCTCTTTTAATATTGCACTCTTGCTGGATCTTTTTTTACCTTGTCTTTTGGACACCAAATGCCCCAATAATTTGCCTTCGACTACCCCAAACACAGACTTCTTGGGGTTAAGTGAGATTCCAAAGGATCTATGTTTGTCAAAGATCTTCCTCAGGTGCATGAAATGGTCTCCCCTGCACTTGGAATAAACTGTCAAATCATCTCGGTAAACCATGATAACTTTATTAAGGAAATCAAAGAAATCATATGGCTCTTTGGAATATGGTCCCAGAATTTAACAATCCAAAAGGAATACTAGCTTGACCACATAACCATCTCCAAATGGAATACTAGCCTGATAGCAATAAGTTGTGAGTGCAGATAAGCTGCCACTTGTTTCTTTATTGGCTGAAGTTGCTCATCCACTGTTTGTGGCCTCTTCCTAAGCTGATTTCTCTTTTCCATATATATCTCTTGCAATTCAATTACTTTTTTAGGTATAAGAGCAAAAATTTCCTCCTCAGGAGGTACAAGGATGCCATCCTCAACAAGTTCAGAGCACTGCTGAAAAAAATGGCAATGTATGTCTTGATAATTTTAGTGATATTCCTTTGGTTTTATGCTATGTTATTGTGACTTTCTCAACAACATTTCTCTGAACTTTATTTGAATATTAACAAACTGCCACCTGTACCATGCAAAATACAACTCATTTTGCAAGCTCTTTTGAAGGTTCTAGCACAAGGGGACAATTGTATGGGAAGGATCTGGTAAATCTTACAGTTTGTAGGTGTATCCTTGTTCGCATATGTCATGGAAATTCCATTGTATTATCTTGTTTTTGTCCATGGGGACCTCTCACGAGCTTGTATCCAGAGCCTGGAATACATCTACCACCCCTTGCTATACAATCATTTTAAGCAGTTATCAACTGCAAGTAGTATATTGCATTAGAAAAATGCATCAAAATTAAGTCAATCCTTTCAAGATTTTTATGTGCAAAGAGAACTTAACCTTGTATAATTTTTAAGGTCTGCAGGGTGTCCTAGTTCGGCCCTAGGTAGATTGAAATTAAAGTACATTATTGTTATGCTTAGGAATTCTTTGAATTCACTTCATTATTTAAATAAGCCCATCAAATCTCTTGTTGTATGTGGTAAATAAGGATATCATAAATATGCCTTACTATCTAAAATGACAATGTTGTTTTTATTCTTACCTAATAGCATTTATCAACTACCTGCCATGACATGTTAATAATAGAATGCTAACTACATAATTCCCAATGCATTTTTTTAAACCCAAAAGGTTTCATAAGGTTGGCTCCTGCAGAAGGAATATTGCCCTTTCTGTTATTGTATCCCTTCGATGAGCCAATTTTGTAGGATTCCAAGGCTTGCTATTGGGTTGTACATGATGTAATAACCTCATGTGTAATTAGCTATAAAGAAATCAACCAACAAGCATAACTTGTTCATGATATCAAATCTTAGTCATATGACACTTAACAACATTACAAAGAACTACAACCCTCCAGCATATTTTGAAGCAATCACTGGGATCATGAAGAAACTACAACCCTCCAGGATAGCCTTAGCAATATGAGGTTTGTTGTTTTATCATATAACTCACTCAACAATAACGACATGGTGAAAAAACCCAGATGGGATTTTGGGGACAAAATGGGACGTGCTTGTCACACCACTTGTTGGCATTTACGGCCATCATTTGGTGGCAGTAGGTGGCACAAGCCACATGTAAGGGAAGTATGCAAGGGAGGACAACATTCATCAGTTTTTTGGGATGATATTGGTTATAACACTCCATCTGAATACACCACTCATCACAGAAGCTTGGCACATGAAGGTTCTGGATGCAAAGTCAATGGAGTAAATTCAAGAAGGGAATGGGAAACTCGGGGTAGAACACAATGCCAAGACAGACCCTCTAGGGTGGAGCCACTTTTTAAATCTTAGAAATTCATTAAACAACAAATATATGAATCAATCTTGGCAAAGAAATCAAAGAATATTCCATTTAGTGCCACTAAAATGTAATGAATGAAACATTAAGTCTTGAGAAAAATGAACGTCCATATGAAAATGATACAATGCACAAAATACACAAATCTTCTGTAAATATGTTCAACAACACTTTCTGGATAATCCACTGCAAACAATCATGAGACATTCCATTCATTAGTGGACAATGTGATAATTAAAACAACATTATTTATCATGAAAAAAATTGAACGTAATGAACTGCTATTGAACCAAGGTTCTTACCATTTGAAAAGTGAGATGGTATTGTAAAGTTAGTAATAAACCCAGAAGAAAATTTTCTCTTTGATCTGTTCATAGCAAGCTTCCTTGAAGCTTGATATTGTTGTGATAGAAGATCACATGTTCCTATCAAATGCATAAGATTGAAACCCAAGAAAGAACAATCTTTAGATCTGTCTGAACTAATAGGCGATGATATTAGTGAAGGTTGGTTAGAAATAATGCAAAGGCCAAGTATGCTTGCTGGTTGTGCATTCAAATAAGAATTGATGACTTTTGGATCAAAGAAATCTGTGGAGTGTAGATCATTTTGAACATCCATATCATTTTCATTTTCTTTAGGGTGAATTCCATTCTATGTGGATATTTTTAAAGGGAGCAGGGAAAAACCTATAACTCAAAAATTATCTTTCATGGAACTTAAATAGTTTTTTTTGACCAATGGGACAAAAATCATATAAAGTGAGAACTTTTCAAGGATTTAATTGATAGAAATGAAGAGACCTAAAGACTCTACAACATTGACAAACTTTGTAAATTCTAAAAGTTACTATTGTTTCCAAGCACTATCACTATAACCATCGAGTCTCGACCTCCTCCCTGGATGATTGTAGTGTGAAATCCCCTTGAAAAATAAATTTTAAACCATAATCTCGCAATGGAAGGGATGCAAATACTGGTTGTTCAATTTAAGGTACAAACTCTCCACTACAGTCCTAACATAATGTGAAGGCCATAGCAATTTTTGTGCTTTGTATGCCATGCTGCATAGTACCGACATTCAACTTCCAACTCACCACAAGCCAAGTAGTGCTTTCCTTACCATGTGAAACCTTTACTGGGACATTACCAATGTCCTCTCTTCGCATTATCATCAAAGAATTTGTCAGACTATCCATAACTATGATAGAAATTATACCAATCATAATATATTATAGTGCATATTCAGTATTAAAATTACAAGATCAAAGCTACCCAATTTTTTAACTAACTATAACAATCTACAGATATATAAAAAATTATTTAACACATTCATATTTATGAGAGCACATATTATGAATGATGCCACAGTTTTATGGGCAATTTAATCACATGATTCATGGGTACTTTAATAACTTCTAGAAATTTTGTTGTGATTCAGTATTACAAAAATGCAAAGAAGCCAGTCAAAGCCTTTGAACCTCTGTGAGTAACAGAAGACAGAAAACAATGTTTCTATTAACAAGAAAAAGATGATTGAGGTAAATCAAGATTTATAACAGTTTGAACAATGGCATACTCTTAATACTTATTTATTAAGCAAAATACCTTACTTCTTTGCATAAGGTCATCACCAAAATAGAGATGAACAACATCTAAGCAAAATTCCTCAAACATGGTATTCACTCCCTCAACTCTCACACTGTTGATTTGTTTAATAATGTTGTTTGTTCTAGTTTACCCAAGCTTGGTCACTCAAATCCGAATAATTACAAAACCATCATAAGGGCATGCATTCTCCAAGCTCTGCACTACAGTTCTTCATTTATGGCTTTCAAACAAACTTGAAAGGAGGTGACTAAGGGGCCAGGGCCAAAGGACATGCAAATGTATGCTTGGAGTACCAGACTACAAACCATATTTTCACACACAGCCATTACTGAAACACGAGGACTAAGATCATCTTCCATAAAGGAAACTCAATACAGTTAAGTATTTGCAATGGGTGAAATGATAAGGTCTCAAGGAGTGAACTCAATATTCAAACTCCTCTTCTGAGATCCTTCCCCCAGTTCAAACCACTCTCTTTGGTAGTATCTTATTCTTTGAAGGGACAACAAAAAGAAACCAGGTAGAGCTAGGGAAAGATATTCATTACAGACCAAGAGGAAAGACACGACTAAATTTGCATGAGCCTAGAGGGCATGGGAAAACCACGAACAATATTAGAGAAGCACTCATTTTATGCAAAGGCCTAAAACTAATATCCAAATTAGATATTTGAGACATCATAAATGCGTGGGATTCCAATCTTATCATTAACATTATGAATGGGGTGACCTCCCCACATGCATTTTAACATGTCAAAAATCATTACCAAATCTAAATCATTGACCTCTAACTTAAAACAATACGTTTTACACAAGTCCATAGAAATTTTAACTCATAAACCAATGTGCTTGCAAATGAGGGCACCTATCAAGCACAAGATATTCATATGAACTCATCCTGCAGTAATACTCTCAGCTTTATGAAATATCCAATAGAATCTAAGCAAGATCATTCTCCCCCAATTCTATCAGTAGTTCCTTATTAGATTTTTGTTTTTTTGTGCTCACCTCATGTATTAGTGACACAGTCCCATACTTCCTCATTGGATTCTCCTGATTACCATCAATTTCACACTTACACTACTAATTGTTACAAATCTGAGACCTCAACAAAAGGATACACCATGAAGTTCATCTACTGAATAACTCTAATGCCAATTTGAGAAGTACCCAAGTAGCCAATTTTTCAAAACGAAACTCTCTTACCACCCATGTGAAGGAATTCACAAAGAACCTATGCGACTATGAAGACCGGTTGTCAGCAACAGAGACTTAATCTGTGTGCCTTGAAACAGGGCAACAAGAGACCAACAAAGAGGAAGACTATAACAATGCCTAGCTCAGGTCCTATGAAACAAGTGGCAGTTCCATAACACTCATTAAAAAAATTAACTCCAAATCATGTCAAAGGTGGGATGTTAAAGGAAGCAAGGGTATCAAATATGGACAATTAAGACATGAATGGGGATAACTGAGAAGGTGATAATTGAACAAAAAAAACCTTCCCAATGCTTAGCCTTCAACAATTCCAATATGAAAACTTCAATATGTAGAGTCCAACTCACAGACCTACAAGATTCTGGTATGCAGACTCTTTTCATTTTGTTATTTATTAATGTGTGGCTATGGTGTACAATTTTGGTGTTATGGGATAGACAACACGGGATTTACTAACATTACGGTCAATTTTAAAGTCATTTTGAGTTGTGAAGCTTACCTCTTGTAACTCTTCCAAGTTAAGTAAATACATCAGTATTGCAACAACTTGACATGGTACAATGAGGAAAAATCTATTGCGCATTAGAGGTTCAAAAATTGAAATGGAAAAAATAGAAAACGGAATGGTTTGACTAGATCAGCTCTAATTGTCACATAATTATGGCCACAAGCCTTGTAAAATTCTTGTGAAATGATTACAAATCATCTTCTGTTGTTCAAAAAATGACAACTTGCACAAAGTGCAAGTAACCATGAACTAGCCTGAAGGACAACACATAAATTTTCAATAAAAAAATATGGAATTATTTCAATTTTACCTTTTAAGTATTTCTTGTGAAGCAACATAGGTCTACAATACAATTGGGACATTAGTAGAATGTTAACTCCTACAGTTTTGTAAGGTATTGTTGCATCGATCTATATGTTATATCTATCTTATTCTTATTATTCTACTTGGGAATCAGAATAAGAAAACTGCAGTATAAATTAGCATTTATTTATCTCAATCTTCTTATTCTACTTGGGAATCAGAACAAGAAAACTACAATAGAAATTAGCATACGAAATAAATGTGGGAAAGTCCAAGACTGAATTTGACAAGAACATACCATGGCCTTCAACTTTAAGGAAAATGTCATGGAATCATAATGATAAGCTCTCATTTTAGAAACTAGATCATTGAATGACTCGAGGACTACCATTCCTTCTAGAAGTGCTTCATTGCTTTCCTGCAATCATAAACTTGAACCTAAAAAACTAAGAAAGTATCAGAAACATCGTCAACCTAAAAAATTCAGAAAAATTCAGAAATATTAGGATAAATCGGTGATATTTACAACACACTAATTAGTGCCTCAGCTAGTTTCTTTTTTCTTTACACATTGAAATGTATCAACAAATATATATAAGCAACTTGGTAAGGTTTCTCTAATTTTTTGTGCTCTTTGTTTGTCCTTCATAGTTTCTTTGTTTTCTTGGACCATTAATTCGAGTACATGAAATACATATATCTGCTGGTATGTCTTAGTAGTTGATGGGATTTTTATTCACATCTAGTGCTTACAATTTATATTAAATCTTAACTTATATTAGCATTAGCATTTAAAATAATCAGCTTTCATAGTCTTGAGGCTTGGATTCAGCTCTATTGGACCCTGCTTGTATAGTGAAGGGTAAGCCACTTCTATTGAGGAAAATAAGTTTTTTAATTCCTCTTTGAAATAAAACCAGGTAAAGATAAACCATGCAGAGGTGCCCCTTGGTTCTGATCCATAATCGCTCGGCCTATGGCTGAGTCATTTCACTAGTATGGACCTTAATTATTTTTGCAGAAAGTTATAATGTTTCTCTTTGTTTGCTATTTCATTGCAAATTAATTCTGATTGTGTATTACAATATTACTTGCAAACTGTAATTGAAATGAGGAAGAAAACCAATTCTAAAGCGTCAACTACATACACAGAACTAACATAGATTTTACCCTGGAAACCCATTTGTGAAAACCAATATGGCCTTTTTTGGCTCTTTTTGTGCTCAAGAATGATGACAAATATAAGTTATATACTCTTAGATAGAGATTTTGTGTATTCTTACTCCATGGTTGCATTTTGCAGATTGCATATTGGCTTTGAGATAATATTTATTCTTTGTGGATAGGGTCACACTTCTCTTTGTCCTCATGATCTAGGAACACACTTCTCATTCTTATTCTTTAGTTTTCTGCTTTTGTGCCATCAAATTTCGAAGCTTTCAACTGCCAATGCAAATTTTCCAACCGATGTCCCAATATCCCTCTTTATTCCCACCGCTATTGGTTTCTCTTCTCTTGGAATGCATAGAGTCTCTCCCCTAGACTGATCAACAAGCTTTTAAAGAGGGTCACACTCAGTAGTCCCAATCACTGGATTTAACCCAAATGATGGGATGGCTCACAATTTAGGTCTAAGGGCATAAAACCAGGGGATGTAAACCAACCAAAAACCCATTCAATATCCATTCCCACACAACAAACACTAGAGACACCACAAGATTCCCCCCTTACACCACATGAATCTCACAGAAAATATTTTGATATTTCTCTCAATTAGCACAAAGCAAGGGTTTTAATCACCAATAAAAGATACAACTTCACATTCAATGTGAATGTGTCGGATCAGGTAACAACTTCCCTGTGCAAAAATGGGGAAATCTAGAAAACCCTCTACTGGTAAAAATATATACTTCATGTTGTGTTGTATAAGCAATTTATATTTTAAATATAAGTGAAGGGTGGAATCAGGGAAAGACGTAGCACAAATGAAGTTCTCGCAACCTTAAATAAAAAGAAAGTAGATTCAATCAACTTCAGAGTAAATACTAAAACCTCTATGGCTATGCAAGGAATAAAACAGAACTTAGACTCATTCGATTGATATGGTTCAGTGCCTTACTATGGTTGCTGCTATGAACAATTTGGTCCAATATTCAAGTTTCTTCAGATTGAAACTATTTAAGGCTCTTCAATAGGGAATTGCATATCAAAATAGGGGTATAGTGAATGATGAGTTCTTACAGAAATCCTGAATGATTGCTTTTTATGTTCTGTCACAAAAGAATGATGGACATACCATAGATTCACAATTAAGATAAAATATAGTCAGGGAATGTCACAATGAACATATCCAAACATGTATGCCAAAGAGAAACCAAAAGAGAGCAAGAGAATCTGCACAGGGGAGAAACATGATTGGTGTTTTAGTGGGTGCTTAAATCAGAGAAGGGCATTGACTCCTATAGCATTTCTGTCAAATGGCTTAGGATTACCAGGAAAGTGGTGGTAGATATGTTGGCATTGTGTCCCCATGTCTCCCATGATTGGCTCCATTATGTCTACGATTCAACAATCATTGGACTATTAGGAATTTCATTTATTTAAGTTTCTATGATTTGTTGGCCTGTATTATCAATGTCATGGAGGACTTATTGTGCCTTTTGCAGTCAGGTACACATATTGAAGGGTGTGTTACTATTATAAATAATATATATATATATATATAACACATGGAATATAAGAAAACCGTGGGAAAATACCATGGTCAAGGTGATGAACATAATTATAAAGAAAAATAGATAATAATAATAAAGTACATAGTAAATAGTATATTTAATAAATTAAAGATACATAATTATTAAAAGGATAATAAAATGTATTATTAAAAACTAAAAAGACATGACTAATTAAGACATGTCTCTTCATGAAAATATGCCATCTAGGTTATAAATACGAGACCTTCTTTTGTAAGGTATCATCTCTTTTTTTAAGAAAACTGGAAAATATTATAATTAAAAGAGCTGCAAGAGAACCTACAGAAAATCCAGTTACATATCCAAAATTCAGCCTTTACCAGAGTATTGAAAAAAGGCTGGAAACTTTCTGCTATACTAGGTGTGGAATTCCTTTAGCACTTTAAACATGCTAGTAGTCACAAGTGTTTGTGTGGCTTTTTTAGGCATTTTTGGAAAATGTTAGTGGCAGAATTGTAAGTAGACTTTCTAGCATATCATGTAGAAGATGCAGACTGTGTTGGATAGCATTCTTGAAGGATTTTGCACAATGTCTTTGCTGAAAATTGGAATTGAGCACTCTCATCGCACCAAAAACATGCACCTCTAGGAAACAAGAAAATATGTTGTAAAATCTATGGAAATAAAAAAATCAGGTTTACAGTTAGTGTATTTTTTGATTTCTCGAAATCTACATACATAGTATAAAATCAAGATAGAATATGAAGTATATGTAGTTGTAATATTTATAGTAGAGACCAGCTATGTGCATGGCTAAAGAGTGAAAGAGAAAGAAATATAATAGGTTGATTTACCTTATGGAGAATGGTCCATGTTCCATGCTATTACAAGGATGAGAATATTGATAGCAGGAGCAGGTTCGTACCTCTTCCAATAAGTATATACACCTCAATTATAAAGTAATGCAATATTACAAGGGTGTATCCAACTTTCATGAGTGAATAGTGTGAAGACTAAGTTTATACGGGAGTATTCCCATTTTCATGAGAGAATAGTGGAAGGCCCAGTTTGCATGGGTGCATCCCAATTTGCATGATTAGTGGAAGACCCAATATGCATAGGAATATTCCATTTTGCATGAGAGATGAGAGTAAAACCCTAGTTTGCATGGGCATACCTTACAAGTTGGTGATATGGAATATGGAAGATTGCAAGCAGTCTCATAATTTCCATTAAGATTCTCCGTTCCTCTACTCGAGACAGCATGCACATGCAATCACAACTAGGACACAAATATTTGATTTCAACATTTTCTCTGCTTGGGGTTTCTTTGTCAAGGTTAAAGGTGCCTAAAGTGAGACCATTTAGACCCACACAAGTTTCAACCAAGAGTGCAGGAAATTTCATTTTAAATTGTGTTTCTTGAATATATCTATATAGTTTGTAACTCTCTCTCAAACCCTCTTTATCCATATATCTTGAAATGAGTCTGAAATTGGCATTCCATTATCTTTGTACAAATGGAGCTCTTGCCAACTTGCAAACAACAAGACAAAATTTCATGGGGATTTTCAAGCAAAGTATTAGTGAAGGAACTTGGAATCAATCTTTTCAAAATGTCCCTAAAACTAAAATAAATCAAAACCCTGGGGAGAATGGTTCATGGATTTTTGGCATAGTATCAAAACGCTAGTGTTTATAACCTGATTGAAGAAATAATAGTATCTTGCACTAGTAGCCAATATTTGACAAAATAATAAATGTCATTAAATTGATCTAGCTACCCAACTATTGCAGCCCCCCAAATATCATCCATATGAAAGGTAATAGAAGGATGTGCCAACAAATATACATTTGACTCACAAAGTATAGCTTTCAAGATGGAGTTAATAATCATCTAGATTCATAGCTGGTATGAAAACGTTATAAAAGGCTTGGACAAATGTAGGTGCAAGCAGCTCTATTGACCAAATGTTATTCCCTTGAGCTCCACGGTGTTAACTATCACATGGCACAATGCAAGTAAAATCATTTTCAGTGGAGCAATGTGTAGAACATGTTAATAGGTATCCTAAGCACTATGTAATCTTTTTTAGTCACTTTTTTTCTAGTAATGTTCCATTGATTTTGGGAATGGAAACCAAATGGGATTCACTTTGGTAACCAAATGAAAGAACTTCTTGATTGTACCCATAAATATTAAACTTGTGCGTCTTAGTTGAAATTAATGAAGGAACAAAAGAAGAAAATTTGGAATGGGATTCACTTCGGTAACCAAATGAAACCACTTATTGATTGTACTCACAAATATTAAACTTGTGCGGCTTAGCTGAAATTAATGAAGGCACAAAAGAAAAAAAATGCATGGATCCCCGTGTACAAAGCGTGCACTCTTTTTGTCCCCTTTTTCTTTATCACATGCAAAGCCTCCAATAATATGGTGGGGTGGAGAAAAAATAGGATGGTATTCATATCTTATCATTTATTCCATGGATATGAAAAGTTTCTTATTTTGTCATGGAATTGAAATGTTGAAGCAAGGATAAGGACCATTCCAAGAAAAAAAGTTCAAAGAGATGCTTTGAGGTAACAATTAATCCCCTGTGGAATAGTTGAACTGGATGAAAAACTATAAATAGATTTTGACACTTGATATGACAGCGATGTCTGTATTCTGTATTGCTTGTACATGTCCCGATCTCTGTTGATAAACAACACAACATATGGATGTCCTTATAGTATAGCAACCAACAAAGAAGCAATATATAGCATTTGTATTAAAGCAACTTTATGTCTAATGTCCTATGGAAGTTTCCCTACTATTTTAGGTTATTGAATATTGACTTTAAAAAATGATAACATAGTGTTCAATTCAAGCAACTCTTGCCAAAAATGAAACAATCAAAACATAAACGGGTACCACCTTGCATTTTTCCTTTTTCTCGAAAACATATTCATAAATAAGTTCCAGTGAAACATTGCTGATTATTAATGTTGTAAATGACAAGAATTTATAAACATGAAATTCTGTATAACAAGACCTTGCAGTTCTCAAAAGGAATGCAACATGAAAACATAGATCCAAACTCTCCACAACTATACATCGGTTCCTTTTTAACAAATTCCCACATCTATATAATGATGCTAAATTCATATTGATATTATCTTCCCTGTATTAGGTTCACAAATATTAAACATGATAATAGAAATGACATGGAATACAATAAGAACTTATCACACGAGTGACAAGAATCGGTAATCTGTGCAACATTCCAAAGATTTCCAATTAATAGAATTTAAAAATCGATTCACCTTAATAAAAGAAAAGTAATAGATCTGTTTTAACATTTAAATGCTAAAAGTAACTCATCTCGAGATTATATATTTTTCAGAATCAACTTTGTACGCTTTGCAATTGTAATGTTTTCCAACACAAGCCCAGATATATGACGCACAATTCATGTGGAGTAGAAAGAAATCTTTTCATACTAATGAATTTAATAGTGTAATTTTCTTACATGAGACACAAATACTAAAAGAATGAAATGATAGATCTAAATTTTGAACTCCATAATTACTAAATTGTATCTTAAGATTCTAACTAAAAAACACCATAGAGAATGTGGTGAATCCACCATCCATTTATCATGTTAATATATACATCTAAAGTTGAGCCCCATACTGGAGATTCTTATCTCTACATTTGTATCGACTTTGACATGAATTAATGGTTTCCAATACTAACCCAGCTATATGACGCACAATTCATGTGGAGTAGAAAGAACTCTTTTCATATTAATGAATTTAATAGTGGAATTTTTTGACATGAGACACAAATACTAAAAGAGTGAAACGATAGATCTAAATTTTGAAATCCAGAAATACTAAATTGTATCTTAAGCTTATAACTAAAAAATACCATAGAGAATGCGGTGCATCCACCATCCATTTTTCATGTGAATCTATGCATTTGAAGTTGAGCCCAATACTTGAGATTCTTGCCTCTAACATTTTTATCTACACCAAGCCGAGACAAGGAAGCTAAACATTGATGGAGTTTTCTCTGCTCATGCTTGCTAGAGATACAATTTCTCTTGTTATTGAAGGTAGCGCTTCTGCTGGGAAGGGCCAAGAAATTGGGTGCCTCTATGGGAAAGAAGTTATAGGAGTAAGTAAAATTATCCAAATTGGGCAATGCACAGATGCTTTGGAGGATCTTGGATATGAACATATTGTGGGCAGCATCCAATTTTTCCAAGATGACCATCTGCCCAATGTTGTTTGGAAGAGGCCCAACCAGTTTATTGGAGCTCTCATCAAAGACAATCGGGTTTTTCAGCAATCCAAAATTAGATGGCAGTCAGGCTGACAGATTATTATTCAAGAGTATAATCTCATTGAGAGTACTAGGGTGAAATCATGAATTTGTCTAGAGAGGTCACGGCCTACTAGAACCAGATGTAGGAGAGTTATTCCCTAGGTCATAGGGCCCATTCCGGTAACAAAAAAAACCCAAGAAATCAACTTAATAGCAACAATAAATCTAGGTCATTAAGCCAAAATAATTTAATTTCAACTGTGAAATTCGATCACATTAAGCACCCAAAATATGAATTGAGAGAGACGAACCTGTAACTCAAAGACTTAGAGCCGTGTCAAGACTAACACACAAAATCTAGATGCAACAGAGATTGAATTCGAACTTTGTTGGGGCATAAATCTAGTACAAATTATTCTTGAATTCGTTGTGGTCACCATAGATGTTCTTTGGTCTTAAATAATTGTGCATAAACTGAGCAAACCCATCATTCATAATCCAAATGGGGCTATAGAGTCTAGAAACGATAAATACTCAAAATCGGGGTGAATGGGACTCCGAAAAAATGCCAAATACAAGAGGAACGGGAGATTTAGAAGCCAAATCGGGGCAAATGCGGGTTCAAAAATTGTCATTTCCCGATTTCAAGGATGAACAAGGGCTCTGAAACCAAATGGAGGCTGAATAGGACTAAAAAACGACCATTTCCTCAAATTAAGGGCAAACATGAACTCCATCTTAAACCCATGCTGGAAATCACTGGCGAACATGACGTCCATCTGAAACCCATGCTGGAAATCATTGGCGAACAGGACCTCTATTCGAAACCCATGCTGGAAATCGTGGGCGAAAGCTGGATCCAAAGCAAATTTCAAAGGGAAAAAATGGTTTTTGCAATAATTTCCAACCAAATATCGTTGGGATAACTATGTTTTTAATTTTTTTTTGAAAATAAAAAATGGACTATTTAATATTAACCCTAAAAACTTTTTTAATATAATAAATTCGCCCAAGGAAAATTTGAAACTCCTTTAATTTTGCCAATGGGATAAATTTCGCCCCTAAAATCATCCCTGTACTCGATGAAGGTTATTCCATCGTTATTGGGAGTCACCAAAGGAATTGGGAGAAATCATATATTATCTTATTCCTTTTTAGCTCGAGGGATTATTGGAGCAACAAATTGATATGATTTCTTCACTCATCATATTTATTTAGTTTGTTAGCCATGGGAGGTTGCTTGGGTTGGTAAGGAAGATCTTCATTAATCTCAAAGTCCAACACCTTTTACCTTGACCTTGTGGCAGACCATGCATGGAAAAAAACAATAGAGAGAAGATACTATGACATCATTGATCTAGAATATTTTGAGAACAAAATGAAATATAACATTATGACAAAAAGTAACATAGTGATACAATGAAAAACAAATTCTACTATAGCAACCAAGATTATGTGGTGTCCAATTTTTCCATATTGTTAGTTTCACAAATCGCACAATGGTTTTTATGAGTTGACATTTCAAACCTTATATCTTGGTTCATATTTAAGACCAAATTCTATTACTAGAAGAAAGACAAAAAATAAAATAGCTAGAATCATGGCAGATACCTTTAAGAAAAGATGTGTAATGTTCATTTGTAAAATGCCCATAACAAGAGGTTAAGATGTATTTTGTAATATAAATGAAGCAAAACTCTAAAATGCAAGGACCCTAACCCCACCCTAATCATAACATGAAGTTAGAACTAAGTGTACATGATCTAGGAGGATATTGGTGGCCACCCACCTATTCCTCTTGGACCCCCACCATTGTTTCTTTCAGTTTTCCAGTTTCCTTAATTGTAGCACAATTTACTATTTTTGGTAGTTTTTGGGTCCTAAACTTTCGGAGCCGTTTTGAGGCCCTAAACGACGTTTTTTTGGCATCGAATGGTCGGGAAAATATGAGTCTGTTTCAGACACAATATTTGCTTTTTATGGATGTAGTCCTTAAACATATCTTTCTAACGATGTATCATGCCCGTCAAACAGAGGTAGTATGCTAAAGTTACGACCTCGGGAAATTGATGTACCAAGTTACCCAGCGGGGCCCACATTAAGGCATCTCACCTCCTAGGGTTATGTAATATCCCAAACTGATATTTTCCTGTTTATGTGTATACTGTAGATGGCTAATAGACCTACTCCTTAATCAAATAGGAAAGAAAACCCCGAACTTTGCATGCATGCAAATATGTGCCCTAGAAAAATACTGAGATGCTATAAAATAGGAGAAATCAATGCATGTACATACCAGTATATAGATCAGTTGATGGTGAAGAGACTGGTCCCAGCATGCAATGATTCTGCTGGAGGAATAAAGAGATACACCAAATCGTCCTCCACAGGTGAATGCGCCCTCCTCTCAAACTGTATAAGATCCAGAATAAATAAGCTACTGCTGGAAGCCCAGATGATGTGCACTAGGGTTATAATACCCCTCTGATGATGATGGAAACCGCATGCGGAAGTTCTGAACCTTGTAGGTAGGAAAACGAATTGCTTTGTCTCTGATCACGGTGACACGGTGTGACGGTGAAACCCTCTGGCTGGATGAATAATCAACCTCCTGGAATAACTGCTGAATGTAACCTAATGATGAACTAGTGCTGAACCTGGATGATCCAACCTGATGATGAACTAGGGCAGATAGATTTCGCTGCTAAAATACACCAGTTAGCTGAGCATGCGCTCAACCTTAGCTCACCGAGCTCTCCAATTCGACTCCACAATCAATTATCACATAAGTCCCTTCTCCATTCACTTTATCTTTCTTTTATAACTTTCAACTGCGAAAACCCTAACTTTTGACCTAATTAGGTCACTTTATCTTCTAATTTGTAGTTGACTTGCATGCATGCACAAACCCTAACTTTTGACCTAATTAGGTCACTTTATCTTCTAATTTGCAGTTGACTTGCATGCATGCGCCTAGAGACTTAATCGGGTGCATGCATCATTAAATAATGCCCAGATGTCATGCATGCAGGTGGCCTTTGGCTCTAGTGGCCCTCTTCGACCCAATGGTGATATAATATTGATGCCCTAGATCTTCTATATAAGCCATCAGTCTTCGGCTGATTCCTTGACTATCAGTACCCGCTCGAACTTATAGGAATCACATAGGTTAGCTGGTTGGTCCTCAAATGCCTAAGAACAAGAGGACATTACAGTCCTCCCAGCTCAAATTTGCTTGTCCTCAAGCAACTGTAAAGCTGGGTGCTGTAATGCCTATTCTACCTCTCAAGTAGCCTCCTCTATAGGCAGATCTTTCCACCGAACCAGGTAATCTCTGATGATTTTGTTCCTCAATTTCTGCTCTCACACCTCTAGGATGCACTCCAGAATCAGACCCAATTTCCCCTTGTCATCAAGGGGAGGCAGATTGAAAGATGTAACAATCTGTTGACAAACCACCTTCTTGAGATTGGAGACATGAAATACGTTGTGAATATTTCTCTCTAGGGGTAGTTCTAGCTCATATGCTACCTCTCTGACCTTTCGAATTATCTTGCATGGACCATAGAAACGAGGTTGGAGTTTTTCTGCTCCTTTCTTTTTAAGAGATGATTGTCGATAAGGCTGGAGGCGTAAATAAACTAATTCTCCCACCTCAAAATTGCGCTCAACTCTGTGCCTGTCTGCATATATCTTCTGTTGATTCTGAGCAGCCTGTATGTTCTCCCTGAGTATCTTGAGGATATCTTGACCCTCCTGAATCCACTCCTTGGCCTTGGGGGCCCTAGTATTTCCAAATATCTGGTCTGCAAAAGTGGAAGCATCATACCCATACAGGGCTCAGAAAGGGGTCACCCTAATGGTCATATGGTAGGTGGTGTTGTAACAATGTTCACCCAAGTGTAACCATTTGATCCATGTCCTCTGCTAACCTGATACGTAATTTCTTAAGTATCCCTCAATCCATTTATTAACAATCTTTGTCTGCCTGTCACTCTGCAGATGATAACTTGTGCTCATGGCTAACTCGGTCCCCACTAACTGGAAAAGCTCTTGCCAAAAGGCTCCTGTGAATTTGCTGTCCCTGTCACTGGAAATGGTCTTGGGTAACCCATGGAGTCTAAATACCTCTCTGAAAAATAGTTCTGCTACCTGTGCTGCTGAATAATCTGATGATATGGAAAAGAAGTGAGCAAACTTAGTCAATCTTTCCACTACTACGTACAAGCAGTCTCTGCCTTGGACCTTGGGCAACCTAGTAATGAAGTCCATAGAAATGCTCTCCCATTTTTTCTCGGCAATAGGTAAGGGATGTAGTAAACCAGCTGGGTGGATGTGCTTTATTTTGTTTTGTTGGCACAAGCTGCACTCCCTCACATGTTGTATCACATATTTCTTGAGGCCCTTCCATGAGAACCTTTCTCTAATATGTCTATAGGTCTTGAGAAACCCCTGATGCCTTGCTAATGGTGAATCGTGCGATGCCTGTAAGATTTTATTCTTGAGGGGAGACTCTGGAACCAAGAAGATTTTGTTTTTTTAGTATATGATATCATCAATGACCATGTACCTATCATCCTGAATCTGTCCATCCAATAGCTCGCAAGAAAACTTATCTTTGGAGTACTCAACCAAAAGATGAGACCTCCAATCTGATGAGATGCTCATAAGGGATAAAGTAGTTGGTCATCTAGAAAGTGTATCAGCCACTACATTGCTCTTCCCCTTTACGTACTCAATCTCGAAGTCATAAGCCTGAATTTTACTTACCCATTTTTGTTGTCTCTCATTTAGCTCTTTCTGCTCTAGGAAATATTTCAGGCTATTGTGATCTGTCTTAACCTTGAACCTGGCACCTACTAAGTATTGCCTGAACTTGGTTAGCGCATGGAGGATAGCTAACATCTCTTTTTCATACATCGAATAGTGGCGCTCATAGTCTTTGAGCTTCCTGCTCTCAAATGCAATGGGATGGTTGTTCTGCATCAAAACTGCCCCAATTCCCTCTCCTGAAGCATCACATTCTAACACAAAGGATTGAGAAAAGTCTGGTAAAGCTAATACTGGCCATGAAATCATTACCTCCTTCATTTTCTCGAATGTTTGTTGTGCTGCCTCTGACCAACTAAATGCTCCCTTCTTGGTAAGATCTGTGAGGGGTGCGGTCATCTGTGAGAATCCGCTGACATACCTCATGTAGTAGGTGCAAAGGCCCAAAAATCCCCTTAGTTCTGTCACATTTTTAGGTGTAGGCCAATCCAAAATTGCCCAAATATTCTCTAAGTGCACCTGGACCCCGTTGGCCCCTATCACATGTCCTAAGTACAACATCTCCTACATGCCGAACTCACACTTTGAAATTTTGGAATATAGTGACTGCTCCTGTAGAATACCTAGTACTTCATCAAGATGTCTCAAATGTTCTTCCCAAGTCTGACTGTATATCAATATGTCGTCGAAGAATACCAGAATATATTTACGCAATTGTGTCCTAAAGATATGGTTCATGCATGATTGGAAAGTAGCTGGTGCATTAGTGAGCCCAAATGGAATCACTAGAAACTCATAATGTCCATAGTGGCAATGGAAAGCAGTCTTTGGAACATCCTGTTCCCTGACACGAATCTGATGGTACCCTGAGTGGAGATCAATTTTGGAAAAGTACTTTGCCCCTTGTAGTTCATCCATTAACTCATCAATCCTAGGGATGAGATACCTGTTCTTTATGGTCTTCTTATGGAGTGCCTGTAATCAATGCACATGCGTAAGGTTCCATCCTTTTTCTTCACTAGCACTACTGAAGATGCAAAGGGACTGGAGCTAGGTTTGATGTATCCCAGCTTGAGTAGTTCCTTGATTGTACTCTCTATCTCATCTTTATACCTCTTGGGATGTCTATAAGGAGTGGTGATAACTGCTTTGGTTCCCTCCTCTAATTCAATAATGTGCTCAAATCCCCTATCTAGAGGTCGACCTGCTGGAAGGTCTCCGAATACTACCTTGTGCTTCTGTAGTAAGGCCTCTATATCTGTTGGATGTTGTGTGGCCTCATCTGTTGGTTTCCTAAAGTTAACCATACACTCTGCACCCCACTCAATATCTCCCTGCGGGAGTACTGCCTCCATCTTGTGTGATGTCACTGCTGTGGGAGGATAGGTATTCATCCCTCTCAATACCACCTTCTGTCCTTCTACTAATGTAAACTCCATCTCCATGGTCTGGTAATTTGTGGAATACTTCCCTATGGAATACAGCCACTGAATTCCTAGTACCACATAGAATGTCTCTATCACTGTATAATTCCCAAGCGTTACCTTTAATTTAGGAATCCTCTGACTACACTCCAGGGTGTGACCTGCTGCTACTACCAAAAACCCATGAAGGCTCTCAGTCTGAATGTCTCTCTTTTTAACCCATGCAGCATCAATAAAGTTGTGGGATGCCCCACCATCTATCAGTACTCCCACTCTGTGGCCCTGTATGGTACCTCTGATCCGAAGAGTGTGGAATCTAGGAACCCCTGTCAAGGTAGCAATGGTACCTCCTGAGGCCTGTCCCTCAGCAACTGTCTCTATTGTCTCTCCCTACTCCTGATCTTGGTAATCCTCATCCTCCTCATTGTTGGAATAAGCCTCTATGTAGTAGGCCTTTCCTTTTCCTAAACATCTGTGACCTGGTATCCATGGTTCCTAGCAAGTGAAACATAACTTTTTTCTTTCAAGGTCCTATCGAGTATCATTTTCCATCCATTCTTTCTTGGGCCATGGTTTCCTTTCTTTATCTTTAATAGGAACATTGGTCCTGGGAGGAAACCTATTTTTGGACACTGCATCCTGCAAGTCTCTAGTTCGTCTGATGGCATCTTCTAGGGTGGTGGGCCTATAAGACTTGAACCATCCCCGTAAGGGTTCAGTGGGAGCCTCAGTTAACAACATAATCAACCTGCTCTCTGATATATCTGTGACCATGACTATTGTCCTCTGAAACTCAGAAATAAAAGCATCTGCACTCCCTATCTGCTTGAGTTGTGCCAGCTCCCTAAAGTGTACCTCTGGATCCTTTCGATCAAACCACTCAATGAGCCTCTGTGTAAAATATGTGTATGAGGTGATGGTGTTGTGACCCAGTGTCACTAACCCGTGGTACCACCACTCATGTGATTCTCCGTCCAAATGCAAAGTATCCAATTTAATGCCATCTGTCTCAATCATGGGGTTGAGCTAGAAGTATGTGTCCAACTTCTGCACCCAATTCCTAGCTGGGCCACCCCGGGTGCCCTCAAAGGTAGGGATAGTCAGTTTCCCTACGGTGCACTGTAACTCATAGTTCTGGGCGAATGGCATATTGTAAGTTTTGGGTTTGTTCTTACTTTTAAAGTGGAAGAATTCAGTGAAGGTCATGGCTGAATGGAAGTCCTTTCCTAAAGCCATATATTCTCTTAGAGAGGCACTCATGGGTTCTTCTAGTTATGCTTGTGCTAGAGGCACTGCAACTGGACTATCTAAGAATTGAGGCATGGTAGGTCAGAAAGGCTTGTATATATGGGGATGGCTCTGCATGTTGGTATGTAAGTGCTCCCTACTACTGCTGGTGGATACCCTATCACTATTGGGAAATAAGGGACTGTGTGGGGTGGGCCCATTCTTCTCGGTCATTTTCCTGAAGGTGCTCATCATTTCTTTTTGCCTAGTGGTGAGTTCTTTTATGGCTGATATGAGACTATTGAAAGCTATTTTATCATCATCGGCCATTCTTTCTTTGCCTTTTTCAAACTGATACTCTCTATTCCCCAAATCTATGTCCTTTAACTCCTCTTCTTTGTCTCTATACCTCTGTCTCCTGTGAGTAATGTTGTATGGGTCTCCTGGATTCATTTATAATTTTTGCATGCCCACAGCTGGCAAGGAAAATAGCTCTGATACCACTGTAATATCCCAAACTGATATTTTCCTGTTTATGTGTATACTGTAGATGTCTAATAGACTTACTCCTTAATCAAATAGGAAAGCAAACCCCGAACTTTGCATGCATGTAGTTGCATGCAAATATGTGCCCTAGAAAAATACTGAGATGCTATAAAATAGGAGAAATCAATGCATGTACATACCAGTATATAGATCAGTTGATGGTGAAGAGACTGGTCCCAGCATGCAAGGATTCTGCCGGAGGAATAAGGAGATACACCAAATCATCCTCCATAGGTGAATGTGCCCTCCTCTCAAACTATATAAGATCCAGAATAAATAAGCTATTGCTGGAAGTCCGAATGATGTGCACTAGGGTTATAATACCCCTCTGATGATGATGGAAGCAACATGCAAAAGTTATGAACCCTTTAGGTAGGAAAACGAATTGCTTTGTCTCTGATCACGGTGACACGGTGTGACGGTGAAACCCTCTGGCTGGATGAATAATCAACCTCTCGAAATAACTGCTAAATGTAACCTGATGATGAACTAGTGCTGAACCTAGATGATCCAACTTGATGATGAACTAGGGAAGATAGATTTCACTGCCAAAATACACCAGTTAGCTAAGCATGCGCTCAACCCTAACTTAGCTCGCCGAGCTCTCCAATTCGACTCCAAAAATGAATTATCACATAAGTCCCTTATCCATTCACTTTATATTTCTTTTATAACTTTCAACTGCGAAAACCCTAACTTTTGACCTAATTAGGTCACTTTATGTTCTAATTTGCAGTTGACTTGCAGGCATGTGCAAACCCTAAATTTTGACCTAATTAGGTCACTTTATCTTCTAATTTGCAGTTGACTTGCATGCATGCGCTTGGAGACTTAATCCGGTGCATGCATCATTAAATAATGCCCGGATGTCATGCATGCAGGTGGCCTTTGGGTCTAGTGGACCTCTTTGACCCAATGGTGATATAATATTGATGCCCTAGATCTTCTATATATGGCATCAGTCTTCGGCTGATTCCTTGACTGTCAGTACCCGCTCGAACCTATAGTAATCACATAGGTTAGCGGGTTGGTCCTCAAATGCCTAAGTAGAAGAGGACATTACAGGTTAGGTTTTTGGATGTGTAGGGTTTCCATTGTTTCTCAATAATATATAGGCCTTCCAGCCTCATTGTAACATAGCATTCAGAGGCATGTAGCTGTCACATCTCTTCTCAGAGATAAGCTACCAGCACTCTAGCTAGTTTATTTCCATTATGTATGTAAACAAGTTTCAGTTATTGATTAATGAAATGAAGTGTTATTTCTATTGCATATTTGTTTCTATGGTTATTTGTGTATTCTATTGCGTTCCTGCATAAATACGGATCAGTGGTATCAGAGCAATCTACTCTTTCTCGGTCCTTCTTTGCATGTCCCCAACGAGGGCGGGGTATAAAGAGTTAGGGCTCGATCTAGTTGAACCTTTGCAAGATCACCCTCACAAATTCCGACGACCACCCATGGGGGACGAAAGATCCTATCAAAATGTTGCTCAAGGAGGCCCTTGAAAAACAAAGGAACGTGATGATGGACAACTTCGCCCAGATCCTTCAACGACTTCCCACTGGTAGCGCATCTGCATCTAGCAGCCACTCTGGAGGCACAAACCATTTTAAGGTACAAGTAAACTTTGACATTCCCATATTTGATGGTCGAATAGATGAAGACATCATAGATAGATGGTTGAATCTATTAGAAGGATATTTCTTGGTTCATGACTTTTCTGATCGAGAAAAGATTATTTTTTCTCTACTCAAAGCCGCCCCCATGTCAAGGACTGGTGGGAAACCTACTGTGAGAGAAAGGATGAGGATGAACCCTCTCTGTTCTCGGCTGTACCCACTTGGAATTCTTTTTGAGATGCCATAAAGGGAAAATATTATCTGGTGGAGAGCTATGAGGACAAGTACATCCAATGGACTACACTGTGGCAGCAAAGAGATCAAGATGTGCATGAGCTCACAAATCTGTTCCATACCCTGTGCACCAAGTTGGGTATCAAAGATTCAGAGAAACATTTGGTGTTGAAGCACCACAATTGTCTGCATAGATACATTCAGGAGGAAATGGAGTTCCTTGACATCTCCTCGCTTGATACGACATATTGGTATGCTGCCAAAATTGAGCAAAAATTCAAACAGAAAAAGCGAGACTTTGGATCTGCGAATCAGAAGCAAGAGAAAGGTGCCCCCAAACTGCAGAACCAAGGACACAGCCATTGCATGGTGAATCAAGAAAAATTTCCAAAACTGCAAACAAAGAGCAACACTGCAAGCCGAAGAAGGAAGCGGGAAAGTGGTGCGAGTTCCATAAGAGCCCCACTCACAGCACAAGTGAGTGTCGGGCTAAGCAGTCACTGGTGGCCGAGATAAAGGCTTCTGAATCAAATGCATACTCTAACACTGAATCAGAACCCAAGAAGGGGAATGACAAAGGGAAGAATATTATCAATGCAAATCCCAATGCCACTGTTTCCACCACGAAGATCCAAAAGGAAGAACCAGAAGATTTAGAGGAGGAGGAGTGTCTTTTCCACTCCTAGATGTGGGTAAAGGGTTCCCCGCTATAGTTCATTGTTGACAGTGGGAGCCAAAAGAACCCGATTTCAGAAGAGGTCGTGAATTGGTTGGGTTTGCTGACCACAGCACACCCGTATCCGTACACCATCGGGTGGCTTTACCAAGGACGAGAACTCCGCGTCAGCCAGCAGTGCCGCCTTCCCTATAGCATCAAGCCCTTCACCGATGAGGTATTATGTGATATTGCTCCTCTTGATGTTTGTGATGTATTATTAGGTCAACCATACTTGTGGAAGTGACATGTTGTGTCGATGTCTTGTCCTCGCGTTGTTATTATTACGTTGAGAAATAATTTGTACAGGATACCAGAGGTACCACCCCCTGTCGCTATCTCTTTGGTTACTGCAAAACAATGCAGTAAGCTCATTTCCAAAACCAAGAAGTTTGTTTTCTTGATAATCCACCCTCAGGGAAAGAAGAATATCGTGGCCACAAATGCACGACAACAACAAATGGACAAGGTCGTGGAGGAGTACTGGGACATATTCACCTCACCCACTGGGGTGCCTCTCCACTATCAGGTCAAGCACCCCATCGATCTGACCCTAGGTGTGTCGTTTCCAATGGACCAATCTATCACCGCTTTGTTCTGGAGAATGATGAAATCAAGAGGCAAATTCAGGAGCTGCTGCAGAAGGGTCACATCCAGCCAAGTTCATCGTCCTATGGGAGCTCGGTCGTGTTGGTATAGAAGAAGGATGGGACTTGGAGACTCTGTATTGACCATCGGGCGCTGAACAAGATCACTATCTGGAATAGGTACTTGATCCCATGGATTGATGATCTCCTTGACCAGCTTAAGGGGGTGAAATATTTTAGCGAGATCGACTTAAAGTTTGGGTATCACCTGGTATCGATCGAACCGACCGATGCGTGGAAGACTGTCTTCAAAGCCAAGGAGGGCCTTTTCGAATGGTTGGCCATGCCTTTCAGGCTGACGAATGCTCCTGCAACCTTCATGAGACTGATGGACAACATCTTGTGGCCATTCACCAACTCATTTGTAGTAGTGTACTTGGATGACATCCTGATCTTCAACCAGACTTGGGAAGAGCACCTCCACCACATTCGATAGGTCCTCCAAACATTGCAGCAACACAAGTTGTGTGCCAATTTAGACAAGTAAACTTTTGGCATGAACCAGGTTCAGTATCTGGGATACATTATTGATGAGTGTGGGGTACATGTGGATCCAACCAAGATCCAAGTCATTCGGGATTGGCCATCCCCAACTACTCTAACAGAGCTTCGCAGCTTTCTGGGCCTTGCTAATTTCTACCGCAGGTTTATGTTTGGATTCTCTCATATTACTTGGCCCTTGAGTCGAATCACCAAGGGAGGAGTGAAAGAAAAATTCTTTTGGTCGAAAACTCAGCAGAAGGCATTTGCAGAATTGAAACATCGCCTCTGCTGTGCCCTAGTGCTCACATTACCAAACTTGCAACAACCATTTGAGATCGAGATAGATGCCTCTGACTATGCTATTGGGGCAGTCCTTACTCAACAAGGGCATCCAGTGGCATATCAAAGTGAGACATTGTCTGACACAGTCCGCAAATATCCCACTTATGACAAAGAGATGTATTCCATTGTACATGCTTGCTGAAAATGGAAGCATTACATTTTGGGGAAGGAAACAATAATCCACATAGACCACTGACCCCTGCAGTTCATGCAGACACAAGGGAAGTTATAGAACGATTGCCATTAGAAGTGGTCCACATATATACAACAGTTTCATTTGAACATCAAGTACAAGAAGGTAAGCACCAATAATGTTGTAGACTGCCTCAGCCGACCACCAATCGTGGCGATAACGACCGTGCTCAACTCTTGTGGGAACGAGACTTCTGATTGGCTACTTCTCTACAAGAATGATCCAAAATTCAGCCACACATACCAGACGCTCTTGGAGGGAAACCAAGTTCCAAAATTTCACCTCCAGGATGTACTACTATGTCATATGGGACACCTTTGTGTTCCTTCAAGCGAGCGTGCCAAGATGATTTGTGAATTACACTACAGTCGTGTCGCTGGGCATTTTGGGGTCGAGAAAACAATGGCAGTACTGCAGAAATATATCTATTGGCCGAACCTTTGATAGGACATCAGGAAGTACATCCGATCCTGCACTGCTTGCACCATTGCCAAACCATCCATAAAGAAGCAAGGCCTCTATACTCCGTTGCCTGCCCCTAGTCGACCTTGGGAATCCATCTCCATGGATTACATGTCAGGCCTTCCTTCTAATAAGCACGGCAACGACTGTGTGTTTGTGGTAATTGACAAATTCTCAAAGATGGCCATAATGGCGGCCTCCAAGAAGAATATCACAGTAGAAGCCACTACTAAACTCTTCTTTGAACGAGTGTGGGTACACTTTGGGATCCCACAGTCTATAATCTCAGACCGGGACAACAGGTTCCTCAGTACATTTAGGTCTAGCCTATGGTCAATGCTAGACACCAAGCTCACAAAGTCCACAGCTTTCCATCCCCAGATTGATGGCCAGACAGAGTTCGTCAATAGGATGATCGTACACATTTTGCGCATGTACAAATCAAAGCATCCATGCACATGGGATGAGAGCCTCCCCTATGTACAACGCAGCTATAACTGGGCCCTCCACAGCTCAACCAACCACAGCCCCTTTTAGGTGGGATTGGGATTCCAACCACTATGTCCCATTGACGTAGTCATGCCATTTGCAGCTACTCAGGATGATTCAGCTCATATCTAGTCTGAAGTTTCCAAGGCAAACAGCTTCATTGAGCGCATTCAGCACATTCGCCAACAGGTTCATGACATATTGGACAGATCCAATTCTAAGTACAAGCAATGAGATGATCAGCATCGGGTGCAACACAACTTCCAGGTGGGTGACAAAGTGTGGCTACATTTGCAGAAGGAGCGCCTCGCTAGACCCCACTGCAAACTTCGCCCGCTCTGATATGGGCCATACACCATCACCAAGGCTGTCAGGGACAATGCCTTTGAGCTCAGTATTCCACCATTCCTTGGTCTGCACCTAGTGTTCAATGTGGACCACCTTCGTCCCTACTTTCCACCTCCACTGGACACATCAGACATGGCAGAACAACTCACACCAACATAGTTAAACCCCGATTGCATGGAACAAGCCACAACTGATCGGATTATGGACACACAAATCAAGAACACCCGCCATCAGAAGATCAAGTTATATCGAGTTGTCAAAGCAGGCCAACTCCTTCACCAGGGACCAAGTTCAACAGAAGTTTCCTCATCCCATGGAGGAACTCAACGCAATGGGGACCATTGCTTCCTAAGGGGGGAGGAATGATCCAGGAGGATATTGGTTTCCACCCACCTATTCCTCTTGGACCCCCACCATTGTTTCTTTCAGTTTTCCAGTTTCCTTAATTGTAGCACACTTTACTATTTTTGGCAGTTTTCAGGTCCTAAACTTCCGGAGCCGTTTTGAGGCCCTAAACGACAATTTTTTTGGCATTGAATCGTTGTTTATGGATGTAGTCCTTAAACAAATCTTTCTAATGATGTATCATGCACGTCAAACGGAGGTAGTATGCTAAAGTTACAACCCCGAGAAATTGATGTACCAAGTTACCCAACGGGGCCCACATTAAGGTGTTTCACCTCCTAGGGTTAGGGTTTTGGATGTGTAAGGTTTCCATTGTTTCTCAATAATATATAGGCCTTCGAGCCTCATTGTAACACAGATTTTAGAGGCATGTAACTGCCCCATCTCTTCTCAGAGATAAGCTACCAACACTCTAGCTAGTTTATTTCCATTATGTATGTAAACAAGTTTCAGTTATTGATTAATGAAATGAAGTGTTATTTCCATTGCATATTTGTTTCTATGGTTATTTGTGTATTCTGTTGCGTTGCTGCATAAATCCATATCAGTACATTCTATGTTACATGGAGAAATTTCCTTTTTTTTATTTATAAACCTCACTCCATGCTTATTGCTATGAAGATTATTTAAAACTAAACCGTTTGGCTCTTATTTATATATGTATATCTTCTTGATACTAGTTATATATTTATATATGTTATATGGGAATCTTCTTTTTAACAATGAATGTTAAGTTTGTAATTATTTTCTCATTACTTCATCTTAAGTTTTCTTTAATTTTTTTTTTTGTTAAGTAGTGTTAGATGCCCCACCCACCTCTAAACCCTCAAAAAAATTGTTGAAAAAAAAAATTACAAGTGGTGTTAGGTGCCCCACCCACCTCTAGAACCTCAAAAAAACATATACGAAGATTAAAACACCAAAAAGTCATTTGAAAAAGCTATCAATATCAAGGCCATCTCTAAAAATAACCCTAAACAACCACTTAAATCCCCTACCCCCAATTAAAAATTAATATTGATTATTTCCTTTAAAAACATAAGCAATTATAGCTCTCGTGACTGTCCATGTCATCAATCCTTCTATATATATATAACAGAATGTTGGGCGTCATTCATAAAAACTATAAAAATCCTATGAAACCATCAAAAACATCTCTAATCTAATTTTTATATTTTAAGAACCTTATTCCAAATGATGATAACTACTAATTAGGATTAAGATGGAGCAACAAAGTCTTTTATAATTTTACTCGGATGTGATGTTTAAGGACTTTATCTACGATTAATTAAAGTCCTTTGTTCTCTTTTAGATTCTCGAAATGTTATTGAATTTTTTTTATAATGTCGTTAACTATATTGTAATTAAGATGATATTACCATTTTTAATGTCCAAACGTTGCTTATAAGACAAAATATCACTTTAAACCTTTAGTACGGATGTTCTTTTAACACATTTACGCATACTAAATCACTATGTATTTTATTGGTTTGTTGACTTTGCAGTCTTCTACAATTCCATGCCATTTCCATCACACCCACTCTGATGTAGGTATGTCTATATGTATATACCTAGAGATCCCCTCATATCACTCTTATCCTCTGTGTGCTCGAATTCATCAGTGACTTTACATTTGTAAATTTGAGAACACGTATTTGTATCCCAATTCAATGCCTCTAACGTCCCATTTCCTACTCCAAAGCAGGACAAAACATATTTTTTTATCCCAATTCAATCCCTAAAATGTCCCATTTCTGCCTCCTCCTCCTCAAAAACAATACCTGAAACATGTTTTCAGTGAAATATACTTAACTAGTTGACTAAATCAAGCCGATCAGACACTGCTAGTTGATCGCACACTGCAAGCACACCAGATGTTGATCAGTTGAGTAGGGGGCAACCTAGTAACTAAGGGATTTGCTGAAGACGATTGCAAAGGGTCGATTTTCGCTTGATGGCGGGCTTAGCTCAATTTGAATCCATCATTCACCAACCACGATCACCTTTGATGGACCTCAATTAATGTCATTAAGGTGGTAGAGTGTTTCTATGGCAGAATAAGGATGGTGGAGGAGCAGGCCCAGGATGGGACTTGAAGGTGTCTGACACAAGTTTTGAAGTGTGAAACGTGAGGTGAGGCGATGTTGTTGGAGGATGGCTGACGGTGACTGGGCGATTTTGTCATCCGAGTGAAATCGTAGCATCTCTAGAAAACTCCAATAGAATAAGTTGAAATAATTTTATATGTGTTGTATACATAATAATTTTAATATATATGTGTTATGTAGATATAACGGGCCATTCAAATTCCATTAAACTACATCGCCACCAAGTGTTCTAATTGCATGGCCATGGTCATAAAATGTCTTCAATGTTTAAAATCAAAGACAAAATACAATGACAAACACCATTATGAACATCAATTTAATGTGGTAAAATCTCATAAGTGGAAATATCCATGCAGGAAAAGTATTGAAACTCGTTAATCAAGAACAAGGAGATCACATGACGGACCATTCAGCCTCTCAACCTACCACACAAACTATGTATTCAAACCATGCACTACATACTTCATAAAATAAGTTACATGAGTAAAACTGTCGTTGGTTATGCCAGTTACAAAAAAAATTCCCGCAAACAAATCTAGACTTGTGTTAGTTGTCATTATTATCAATATCCACCTTGACAACAAAATTCTAATACTTTTCCCAAGACTATTCATCACATTGTTATCAAACCAAGAGAAACTACACGTCTGCACATTTTTCTTAAGTATGAACCTTCTTCAAATCTACTCCACCTTCACCAATGGCTTGTCTTACAAAATGATACTTTACATAAATATGTTTAGTCTTACTATGATAAACATGATTTGTAGCCAAATGTATAACACTTTGACTGTCACAGAAAACATGCACACTATTCTACAACCTTCCAATTTCTCTAAGTAGACCTTTCAGCCAAATCACCTCTTTGCAAGCATGTGAGGCAACAATGTATTCAACCTATGTAGTGGATAAAGAAACTATTTCTTGAAGCTTTGACATCCAACTTATAGCTCCACCTGCAAGAGTAAAGACATAACCCGAAGTAGACCTTCTCTTGTCCAAATCACCTGCGAAACTTGAATCAACAAAAACGCATACAAAATCACTGTTATTATTAAAGGTGATACAATAGTCACTTGTGCCTCTTAGGTACCGAAGCACCCATTTCACTACATTCCAATGTTCTTTTCCCATATTTTCCATGTATTTACTAACAACACCTACTGCATGTGAAATATCAGGTCTAGTACACACCATTGCATACATTAAAGATCCTATTGCATTGGCATATGGTACATGAGACATATAATCATTTTCTTCAACACTACTAGGACATAAACATGAAGAAAGCTTAAAATGGGTAGCCAAAGGAACATTCACAGGTTTTGCCTTATTCATTTCGAATCTTACTAGTATTTTCTCAACATACTTCTCATGTGAAAAACTAAGCTTACCATTTCTTTTGTCTCTGTGCATTTCAATACCGAAAATTTATTTTGCAGCTCCAAGATCCTTCATATCAAAAGTCCTAACCATCTGAGCCTTCAACTTATTAATTTCGACTATGCTTTTACTCACAATTATCATATCATCAACATACAACACTAAGATAATGAATATGTCATTTAACCTTTTGAAGTATAAACAATGATCATATTCACTTCTAGTACAACCTTAGGTCACCATGAAAGAATCAAACTGCTTGTGCCATTTCCTGGGCGATTGTTCCAGGGCATACAATGATTTCTTGAGTTTGCAAATTAATCTTCCTTTATGATGTTGCACAGAACCTTCTGGTTGTTCCATATAAATCTCCTCACCTAAATCTCCATTTAAGAAAGTTGTTTTAACATCTAGTTGGTCTAACTCCAAATCAAGCAATGCAACTAGTGCTAACACAATACAAATAGATACAAGCTTGACAACTGGTGAAAAAATATCATGATAGTTAATACCTTCCATCTGAGAGTACCCTTTTGCAACCAATCTAGCTTTGTACCTTTCAACCTTACCAGCAATGCCTTTCTTCAATTTGAAGACCCACTTACATCCAACAGTTTTTCTATGTTTGGGGAGTTCAAACAATTCCCATGTCTTGTTTTTCTCCATAGAATCCATTTCTTCTTTCATTTCCATCTTCTACTTAGCATTGTCAACACAATCAATGGCTTCCTAAAATCAATAAGGTTCTCCATCATCAATAAATAATACAAACGAAACAAAATCGGTATACCTAGTAGGATTTGTCTCCCTTGTTGATCTTCTTGGTGTAGGTTGTGAGGTTTCCACATTTTCTTGAATCTTTTCATCTTCTATGACTTCTTTTTCATTAGAAACTTCTTCCTACTTCTTTGAGTCATGAGAATATTGGTTCTCCAACTGTGACTAGTTGTTTTGACAATACATGTTCTCGTTCCACATCAACTTTTACATTTTTTTATTTAATCAGAGAAGATTCATAAAAAATTACATCTCTACTAATGACGATCTTGTGGGCAGTAGGATCCCACAACCTATATCATTTTGTTACATCATTATATCCAACAAAAATGCACTTCTTTGATCTAGGGTCTAACTTAGAACGTTGATTTTTAGGAGTAAGTGCATAAGCTTCGCAACCAAAGATTTTTCAAATTCGAATAATCACAGGGATGACCAGTCCATACTTCTTTCAAAATTTTACAATTTATTTCCATTGATGGTGATCGATTTATTAGATAACCAGCAGTAGAAACTGCTTCTTCCCACAACTATTGCCCCATATTAGCATGACTAAGCATGCTCCTTGCTCTCTCTAGAAGATTCATATCCAAGCACTTGGCAACGCCATTTTGTTGAGGAGTGTATACATTCATTTTATGTCTTACAATCCCTTCTTCTTTGCAATATTTTTCAAACCCTAAAGAGGTAAACTCACCTCCATTATCTATCCTTAAACATTTGATTGTCTTGCTAGTTCCTTTTTCCACCATAACTCTAAATTGTTTAAACGTGTTAAACACATCAAATTTTCTCTTTAAGACATAAATCCAAACTTTTCTTGAAAAATCATCTATAAACAATACATAATATGTTGCTCTCCCATAGGAAATAGTAGAAGATGTTAAGTTTTCTTTTCAAATAGAACAAAGCATCACTGAAATAATAACAAGCACAACAGAACAAAAGAGAACACAAAGATTTATCCTGGGAAACCCTCATGGTGAAGAAAACCCAACAAAACTTCATCTATATAGACTTCACCCATGTACAGTGTAAGATCCAAAGAACACGACTAGACTACTTCCTCTCCTCCATATGGATTGTTTCTTCTCTCTCTAGTGCAACTGCTTGATTTCTGTGTGTGTCCAAATGAGTGAGGTGCCTACCTTATTTATATTGATCAGTGGAGAATCCTAATAACCCAACAGGGTTGACTTCTCCTCCTAATCAGGGCCAAATTTCCTTGGGAGACTCAAAATTACATTTTAATCATACTTTTGTGGGTGCTACTGACCCTACTTACAACAAAGATTTTACCTCAATACTTTACATGACCAATTACATCAATGGCATCCCTAATTGGAGGAACAACATCTTTGAAATGGTAATAACAATAATAATACAAATTAGAATATCTTTCCCAGTTACATTTCTTTAACACTCCCTCTTAACAAGGAAGGTATTCTATAACACAACAATACATTTGTACAACTGACTAGTAAGTCTATACGTCATAGGAAGTTTTCACAACTATATCAACATTATCATTATCTGTGGAATATCATCATCATGGAGAATCACATCTCGATCATCACGTCATGGACATCGTTTCTCAACATATCATAGCAATCATCGCATCACATCTCGTCACATTATCACGAGCATCAGATCTCATCACATCATCACGAGTATCATATCTCGTCGCATCATCATGAGCATCACATCTTATCGCATCATCACGAGCATCACATCTCATCGCATCATCACGAGTATCACATCTCGTCACAGGTATCCTTATCTTGAACATCACCTAGAATAAACACAACATCACAACTTAATGTGAAATCACCCACATCATAAAAAAACTTATGGCTCATCTGCAAATGAATGCAGGACCACAATGTACACAAATGAATGCAGGACCACAAAGTTCGCAAATGAATGCAGGACCACAATGTCTGCAAATGAATTCCATACCACACGTCCTCAAATAAATGCAGGATCACAACGTCTAAAATGAATTCCATACCACAACGTCCACAAATGAATGCCATACCACAACGTCTGCAATTGAATATAGGACCACAATGTCTGCAAATGAATGCAAAACCACAATGTCTGCAAATGAATTCAAGACCACAATATCTGCAAATGAGTGCCAGATCACACCGTCTGCAAATGAATGTCGGACCACAACGTCTGGAAATGAATGCCATACCACAATGTCCGTAAATGAATGTTAGACCACAGCGTTCTCTATAGGCACTTGATCACATATATAGTGAGCTTCCATCTCATCATCAATAACAATTCTTATCATCACTCCCTCTTTCCAAGGAGGTCCTTTCGGACTACACCAAGCTTGTCTCTAAAATATTCGAACTTCACACAAGACAAAGGCTTAGTTAACACATATGCAACTTGTTCCTCATAGGAACATATTGTAGCTTTATGGATCTTCTCTGCACCATATCCCAGATGTCACGATACTTTATTTGTATGTGCTTTGACTTATCATGGAACATCAGATTATCTGTTAACTTGATACGACTCTGGTTGTCACGATAAATATCAATTGCATCCATTTCGGTATCAAACAATCCTGTCAATAATTTGTGAATCCATACTGCTTCACTACAGCCTAAAAATGTTGCAATGTATTGAACCTTTGTTGCACTGAGCACAACACTGGTACGCTTTCTACTAAGCAATGAGATCACACCTGATCCTAAACTGAAACAATATCCTAAAGTGCTATTTATGTCTTCAGTACTTCCTTCCTAATCTGAATCGGTGTAACCACATAATCTAAAATCACGATTAGCTGCATATGTGAGCCATAATCCAATGTACCCTTAAGGTACCTCATCACATGTTTTGCTACAACTAGATGAACATGTCTGGCTTCCACCATATACTGACTAAATGTGTTTACGACAAAACATATATATGGTCTTGTATTTTTCAAGTACATCAGTGATCCAATAATTTGTCTATATAGTGTGACATCTACTCTTTCTGAAGAGTCATCATTTAGGAGCTTCAGTTTTGTCACCATCAGAGTGTTCATTGCCTTACAATCCAAAATACTCAATCTCTTTAGGTTATCAACTGCATATTGTCCTTGGTTTAGAAAAAATTCATCTGTGAACTGGCATACTTCAAGACCTAGAAAGTAATGCATCATGCCAAGATCTTTCATTTCAAATTATGTCGCAAGATTCTTCTTACATCCATTGATGAGAGCCTGATGAGCTTCTCCTTTCCAGTAAAAAAAAAATCATCTACAAACAATAGTAATATCATGATCCCGTCATCTTCAACCTTATAGTAAAGGTTGAAATATGTTTTACTTTTGGTAAATCATAGGCACATCAGGAAGTCATCAATTATTCCATACCATGCTCTGGGTGCTTTCTTTAATCCATATAATCCTTTCTTTAGTCGGCACACATGTGTTTTCTTGTCATGTGTCTCAAACCCTGCAGGTTGTTCAATATACACTTCCTCTTCTATGACACCATTTAGAAATGATGTCTTTACATCCATTTGATGTAATTTCCATCTCATCTTGTAAGCCAAAGCAAGAATGGTTCTGATTGAGGTATATCTAGCTCCTAGTGCAAAATTTTCTTCATAACCAATCCCTTCTTTCTGAGAGAATCCTCATGCAACAAATCTTGATTTGAACTTTTCAATACTACCATCAACTGAATGCTTTGTAGATAATGACACATTCATATGATATAAATTTACACTTTCATATGATATAAATGTACACTTTCTTAATATGATAATGACATTTTATGAACTCTATACTAACATTTTCATAGTTAATATTTTAGGTGATAATACCAAATTTAATGAAATGGGTGTTAGTTTTGTTCCTAAAAATAGACTACTCGATGAAGGTTCTTCCATCATTATTGGGAGTTACCAAAAGAACTGGGAAAAATCATATATTATCTCATTCGTTTTTAGCTCGAGGGATTCTTGGAGCAACAAATTGATAAGATTTATTCACTCATATTTCTTTAGTTTGTTAGCCATGGTAGGTTGCTTGGGTTGGTAAGGGAGATCTTCATTAATCTCAAAGTCCAACACCTTTTACCTTGAACTTGTGGTAGACCATGCATGGAAAAAAACAATAGAGAGAAGATACTATGACATCATTGATCTAGAATATTTTGAGAACAAAATGAAATACAACATTATGACAAAAAGTAACATAGTGATACAATGAAAAACAAATTCTACTATAGCAACCAAGATTATGTGGAGTCCAATTTTTCTGTATTGTTAGTTTCACGAATCACACATTGGTTTTTATGAGTTGACATTTCAAACCTTATATCTTGGTTCATATTTAAGACCAAATTCTATTACTACAAAAATGACACAAAATACAATAGCTAGAATGATGGTAACTGCCTTTAAGAAAAGATGTGTATGTTATGTTCATTTGTAAAATGCCCATAACAAGAGGTTAAGATGTATTTTGTTATATAAATGAAGCAAAACTCTAAAATGCAAGGACCCTAACCCCACCCTAATCATAACATGAAGTTAGAACTAAGTGTACATGGTCCAAGAGGATATTGGTGGCCACCCACCTATTCCTCTTGGACCCCCACCATTGTTTCTTTCAGTTTTCCAGTTTCCTTAATTGTAGCACAATTTACTATTTTTGGCAGTTTTCAGGTCCTCAACTTCGAGAGCCGTTTTGAGGCCCTAAACGACGTTTTTTTGGCATCGAATGGTCGGGCAAATATGAGTCTATTCCAAACTCAATAATTGTTGTTAATGGATGTATTCCTTAAACAGATCTTTCTAACGATGTATCATGCGCATCAAACGGAGGTAGTATGCTAAAGTTATGACCCCAGAGAATTGATGTACCAAGTTACCCAGCGGGGCCCACATTAAGGCGTTTCACCTCCTAGGGTTAGGGTTTTGGATGTGTAGGGTTTCCATTGTTTCTCAATAATATATAGGCATTCGAGCCTCATTGTAACACAGAGTTCAGAGGCATGTAGCCACCTCATCTCTTCTCAGAGATAAGCTAGCAGCACTCTAGCTAGTTTATTTCCATTATATATGTAAACAAGTTTCAGTTATTGATTAATGAAATAAAGTGTTATTTCCGTTGCATATTTGTTTCTATGGTTATTTGTGTATTCTGTTGCGTTCCTACATAAATCCGGATCAGTACATTCTATGTTACATGGATAAATTTCCTTCTTTTATTTATAAACCTCACTCCATGCTTATTGCTATGAAGATTATTTAGAACTAAACCTTTGGGCTCTTATTTATATATGTATATCTTCTTGATACTAGTTATATATTTATATATGTTATATGGGAATCTTCTTTTTAACAATGAATGTTAAGTTTGTAATTATTTTCTCATTACTTCATCTTAAGTTTTCTTTAATTTTTTTTTTGTTAAGTAGTGTTAGATGCCCCACCCACCTCTAGACCCTCAAAAACATTGTTGAAATTTTTTTTACGAGTGGTGTTAGGTGCCCCACCCACCTTTAGAACCTCAAAAAAACATATACGAAGATTAAAACACCAAAAAGTCATTTGAAAAAGATATCAATATCAAGGCCATCTCTAAAAGTAACCCTAAACAACCACTTAAATCCCCTACCCCCAATTAAAAATTAATATTGATTATTTCCTTTAAAAACATAAGCAATTATAGCTCTCGTGACTGTCCATGTCATCAATCCTTCTATATATAACAGAATGCTGGGCATATTCATAAAAACTATAAAAATCCTATGAAACTATCAAAAACATCTCTAATCTAATTTTTTATATTTTAAGAACCTTATTCCAAATGATGATAACTACTAATTAGGATTAAGATTGAGCAACAAAGTCTTTTATAATTTTACTCGGATGTGATGTTTAAGGACTTTATCTACGATTAATTGAAGTCCTCTTTTCTCTTTTAGATTCTCGAAATGTTATTGAATTTTTTTTATAATGCCGTTAACTATATTGTAATTAAGATGATATTACCATTTTTAATGTCCAAACGTTGCTTATAAGACAAAATATTGCTTTAAACCTTTAGTACAGATGTTCTTTTAACACATTTACGCATACTAAATCACTATGTTTTTTATTGGTTTGTTGACTTTGCAGTCTTCTGTACTCCAATTCCATGCCGTTTCCATCACGCCCACTCTGATGTAGGTATGTATCATGTATGTATATACGTAGAGAACCCCTCTTATCCTCTGTGTGATCGAATTCATCAGTGCCTTTACATTTATAAATTTGAGAACACGTATTTTTATCCCAATTCAATGCCTCTAACATCCCATTTCCTACTCCTCGGTTTCCTCCTCTACTCCTCCTCCTCAATATCATGTTTTTCCTATCTCTGGGACGATTGTCAATCGCAAGTTAAGTAATGTGGGGATTTTAATTTCAGCTATCCATTTGGGCTAAGAGACAGCGGCTGCAGTGACCCTGATTTTCTGATGGCTCTCCTATGCTTCATATTAGTGGAGAGGATTATCACATATTGAAGCCCTCTTTCTTAGACAATAATATCGAAAATCATCTCATCACAATCGTTAATGGAAATCACTTTTTGGATACATGCAGCAGTTGTCCAGGTAATTACACTCAATGGTGGTGGTATGGCCCTAGTTTTGATATATTGGCCAGTGAATTATACACCAATCTCATGTTTTGGAGGGACTGCGACTTAGTTTCAGAATCATTTTAAATTGGGAATGGTAAATTTCAGTGAGTGTGATTTGCAATACAGTTTTGATCCAGATATAGACTCAATCGGGACACAGTTTTGTAAAATGCATTTTCAACTACCTGTTAAGAAGGATCGTGCTCAGCTGTTGAATCCAATAGAGTACATTATTGAGATAATATGGCCTATTGATCCGTTTGAGTTAATGGGCGTAAAGTTTGAGTTAACGAGAGATCATTGTGGTCTGAAATATTTGTTTGATTATCCTACTCTAAATGATAGGAAAACTAGATGGGTGGAGTTTTTATGTGAGTTTGATTTTGAAATCGAACAAATAAAAAGAAAAGAAAACAAAGTCGCTGATGCACTCATCAGGAAGGTGCATGAAATGCACTTGGCATCTCTTAGTATTTGCCACTCAGATTTGAGACATGAGATTGTTAATCATACTGCTGAAGATGAAATGTATGTGCAGATCAAGGAAAAATTGCAACAACAAAGTCTTGAGAAGAGGTATGATGGATATAAATTGGAAGAAGATGGACTTATTACTTATAAAAACAAAATTTATATTCCAAATATATCAAATTTGAGGAGAATTGCTATGGATGAGATCCATCAAGCTCCATATTTTGGTCACTCAGGATATCAGAAGATAATTGCTACAGTAAAAAAACAGTATTTTTGGCCAAGAATGAAAAATGACATTGTTGAGTACATTTCAAAGTGCATGAAATGTCAGCAAGTGAAGGTTGAGCATCAACACCCAGCAGGTTTGTTGTAGCCTTTGCCAGTTCCAGAATGGAAATGGGAAGTTGTTTCCATGGATTTTATTAAGGATTGCCAATGACTTGGAGGCAGCGTGATTCCATCATGGTTGTGGTGGACAAGTTGACAAAGGAATCACATTTTATACTTGTTAAGTCCACGTATAAAACTGATGCCATTGCAAAAATATTCATGAAGGAGGTTTTCAGATTGCATAGATTTCCTAAGGCAATAGTCTCCTACAGAGATCCTAAGTTCACTTCCAATTTTTGGAAGGGTCTGTTTGCAGATTTGGGTACAAAGTTGAACTTCAGCACTACCTACCACCCTCAGGCTGATTGTTAGATAGAGAGAGTGAATCAAGTGCTTGAAGACATGATTCGCATGTATGTGATGGAAAAACCAACCAAGTGGGATGATTATTTACACTTGGTAGAGTTTGCTTATAATAATGGGCAGCAAGCATCCTTGGAGATGATTCCATATAAAGCTTTGTATGGAAGAAGGTGTAGGACACCTATGACATGGGATAATCCAGTGAACATGATTGTGCTTGGTCCAGAATTCCTCAAGGAGATGGAGCAAGAGGTTGCAAAGATCAGGCAGAATATGAAAGCATCCTAGGACAGACAAAAGAGCTATGCAGATAAGCATAGGGTGGACAGAGAGTTCAGTGTTGGGGATCATGTTTACCTTAGAGTGAGGGCAAGGAAGAGTTCCTTGAATTTTGGAAGTTGTGCCAAGTTGTCACCTAGATACTGTGGGTTGTTTGAAGTGCTTGAAAGAATAGGGCCAGTTGCATATAGACTTGCATTACCTGCTAGCACTAGAGATCATAATTTTTTTCATGTTTTTTTGCTTAATAAATATGTACATGATCCTAACCATGTGATAAATTGGGATGTGACTCAGGTGGAACCCAAGGGAGAGTTCCAAATCGAGCCATTTCTCATCCTCGACAGGAAGGTGACAGTGCTCCGGAATCGAGTCGTTGGATAAGTGAAGGTGTAGTGGGACCATTACGGCCCCGAAGAGGCTACATGGGAGTTGGAGGATTCCATTTGATTGGCACATCCATTTTTGTTCAATTTTGCAGAGCACTGAGGGCGGTGCTAGTGTGGCATTTTTGTTTAATTTTGTAAATCAGCGAGGACAGTCCTGTTGAAGGGGGAGGGGAATGTAACACCCCGGTTTTGACCCCATGGTATTGAATTGTACATGATGTAAATATTGTATGGAAATCATGGTGAGGATCTCAAGGCCAAGGCCCTACCATTGATTTGGTGTTTGTGTATAGGAAATCAAGGTTGATGCCTATGGTTATTATGCAGGTCATGCATAGTATATTTTGAATACCATGTAAATGTACAAATTAATAATTACCACAGCTAGCTATGGAACTACAACATGAAAGATATGGGTGCATGATTCCACAAGGGATAACGAGGGGAATTAGTCAAACCCCCTGAGCCAATATGGTGTGACCATATGTCAATGGGGAAACCCATGAAACCTCAACTACCTTTTTTTCCAGAAGCTGGTTGAGGTAGTTAATGCCTCGGGCATAGCAAGCATGGCATTCTGTTTGTGTTTCTGAGTAAGCCTACAAGTCTACAGTTTGGGAAAACGCGATATTGCTTCTAACATAAGGAAGCACGTGATGCGTATCGGTCCATCTTTCCTAGGTCGGGGGAAGGTTTTGTTGTTCCTCAATGTTCATTGTGGGGGATTATTCTATCATTCCGACACCATTCATTCATTCACGGTTAAGCATTGTTCATCAGCCAGAGTCGCAGAGTGTTTTTGGTTTTAGCAGAGTGATGCTACGCATTTCTGCAAGTATTTTCCTTTACTGAGAAATTGGTTGATGTGTTGCAGTGTTATCCTGAACCACAGATTGGTAGGAGACCCTGTTTTTTCTCTGTGTTACAGAGTGAATACTATGTGGCTATGTTTTCCTTGTGGATGGTTTTGATGTGCATCTATGTTTTGGTATGAAGACTTATAAGTAGAAGAGGCCCATAATTGGTTGATAAACTTAGTGAAGAGAGGAACCTCATAGACAGATCAAGAGGGGTTGGCAAATCCTTTTTGCACACCCTAAAGATCATTGGAAGGGAAGGTATGTCCTGAGGGAACTGTGTAGCAGTGAAGGGAATACTTCCTTGTGTTGGGTGGTGTTATAGTGGATTTCACCACTCCAGGTGAATCACACTTTGTATGGCCTTCCCCTGTCCCGCTGCAGACTCCTTAGACCCCATGGACCACTTTTTGTCCTTTGATGTTTCCTTGATCATCCCTAAAAACATATGAAAAATGATACACGCGACTTTTAAACCTATAAGTGCGTATATATGCGGGTTTTATCACTAAAACCGCGTACATCGGGATGTGTGCATAATCCAAATCCTTTTGGAGTTTTCCATGACATGGATCCAACTCATTTGACTCCTGGCCTTCCATATGCCTTGAGATCGCTCGGATTCGACCTTTCATTACCCCTTTGAAAAGCTATATAAGGAACCCCTTGGTACATTGAAGGCATAAGAGAGAATTGAGAGAAAAGGAACTATAGTCCATTGTTGCTGGAACTTATGCTTGAGTCTGCATCCCTTTGTCCCTTGGAGCACATTTGTGTTCTTCCCAAGCTTGCCTTTTTCTTGTGAGCTTGCTATCGAGAGATGGAGGATTGAAGTGGTGGAGGCCCAAATGAGGGATTCAGTTTCTCTGGTTCACAGACGTGCCATCAGAGGTTGTATCTTGTAATCTCTGATTTATATTAATAGAAATATCTTTTCCTGTCCAATAATGTGTGTTTGAATGAATATTTTATCCATGGGATTATGTCAAATGCTTATACAATATTGATTATATATGCTAGAATAGATCTAACACCATGATATATAGAATGCTTGTATTGTGTACTTGTTGTTGAGGAAGTAATCTACCAATTCACGCTGAATTTGGAAAGCTCAAAGGGGATCTACTTCAACCGTCCGGAATAAGGTACGAGGTCTGATGCTTTAGTGTTAGACATTTAATTTCTATTGCATATTGGAAAGGATTGATTTCTGGATTCAAGCTGTCTGTTGTGGTACCCCAAGCCATAGGAATTTCTCTCTATAACAGAATTGGCGACTCCCCTGGGGAGTTCCTAGTAGTTGTCCTTTGGGGGTTCTTTTCTCGGCATTCAATGTATTTGAATTGCTCTTTCTCTCTTGTTTCTGTGTCGGGTATGGGGGCATGTATGCCTGGTAGAGTTTGATTGGTGTGAAGTTTGTCTCAGCCTATTTGTTTGCCTTGATTTTATGCACCTTTCTTCATGTATGTGAGTTTTTGACTTTTAGTCGTGTATACACGTGGGTTTATCTTCAATTTCCGCGTATACACGCGGGTTTATTGCGAACAGTCATGTATGCCCTTGATTTTTCCTTTTTGTGGAAGATAATTGGTTGCTGGGTGAATTATGATATTTTCTAAGTCTCCTTTGGCACTGCCTGAGTCTGTTTAGACCTCTGTTTCTGACTAGAAACATTTTTTTTTAGGCTAGATTTTTCTTTTTTAAGAAGGTTCTTGTCATGGCATTTTCAATTTTTTGTTTGAGATTAGTGCATTAGAGTTATTTTACCTTAGTGCTTTGCTTGAGTGTTGTTTGGGTGTGCTTGCAGAGTCTAGGGGAAGGCTGTCACACTTCTCCAAAAGCATTGAATGCACCAGCTAGAAACCATTAAAGCCATACAAAACCCACTCTCCATAGCTTAAACATCATTGCATTCATGACCTCCAACCATAGCATAAATCCTGTTGACATATGGTATAACCATATGTTATTTACCGCCACCCTATATTTCATATCACCATGAACATGACAAGGTATACTTATAACAAGGCATAATGTATTGCAATAATAAAGCTTAAGCATATAGTCCATGTATGGCCTGCATTGGCCTTAAGTCAACTATAAAACTTATATATTAAAATAATAGAATCCATCATTGGGTTAAAGGAATTTAACATATGAACCTTAGGTTAAAGCATTAACATAAAACAATACAACTAAGCACAAAGCTTATGCTTAGTAAACAAGGAATATGTAATATGCCACGTTTTGCAATTTATCCTCGTAAGATAATCAAGAATTGAATCTAGTCTGAGATGAAAACCTGCATATATAAAAACCCAAGATAGGATTAATAGTTTAAAAAAAAAACTACACATAGAACGAAGTTAATACTAATATGTAAACGATAAATTACAATTCCGTAAGGAAGCATAAGTATCGTACAAGAACTTTAGCAGTAATAGTTAAATTAAAAATAATAGTAACTATACCTGTTATAATTCGGAGTCAATAAAATAACCAAAGTCAACAAATAGTATGATCTTTAAGGTCACACCTTTCCATGCACTTTGAAAAAGTTTTCGTCGCAAGCCTGAACTGCATGTAAATAGGACATTTTTGGCTGAACTTTCTATAACTCTCTTGGCTCCCCTTTTAACTACAGATTTATCCTTTATACTCCAATAATATTTTCCAAAGGATACCACAACATCTTCCCTTAGGCTGTCACACTTCTTCAAAAAATCCAAAAACATTTGCTTATCATCATGCATTGCATTTTGCACTTTGCATTGTACTTGCACTAGATTTGCTCTGGAGTACTAGTTAGGAATTCATATAGGAAAATTTGCATTCATCATTTGAAGAAAAATTGTGCATTTCACGTAGTAGCATACCCTGTTTTCATGGACAAAATGCAGTTGCATTGATTGTTATGTGTGCATTTTACTTCATGTTGCGTCACAACACCATTAGTTGCACGATCATATCTAGTTTTTGAGTAATAAAGCCAACTAAAATCAATACTAAATTAAAATGAACTACACTCTTTTCTTTTCTAGGGTGCACCAACAAGCTTAGGTTTTAGGATCTTGGAATAGTTCATTGTAAGTCAATTCTCCAAGATCACTAAACAACATGTATGTGTCTGTCTAGGCGAGTGTGTGAAATCCTTGATATAACCAGTGTTTCTCAGGATCCTCCTCTCAAAAGGGAGTTAAGCACGAGGCAGTGTGAGTGGTTATCGATTGGGATGAGCCCTAGTCATAACTAAGTAGCACCGAAGATATTTCCAGGATTGTATTCGTATCTGGGGGCTCTTTCGAGAGTTTCGGGCTTTGCTACCCTACCCATACGGTCAATCCCGCCTGCGATTGTCCGCCTGAGCATTGATTATATTGAGGTGACCTTAGTGGCCTTACCTAGGATATCGAGGGGGTACTTTGCAGGGGTTATTCTGCAGGTGTCCTGGCCAGGTTGGGGTCGGACAACACATTCACTTTACGCGTTGAAGCTGAGGGCCACAATAATTGGTTACGTACCTCTGCTTGTTGTGTATGGGAGTCTCAAGACTCTCTTAGGCGAGACATACTTGCTTCATTCGGGAGCTCACTTATCCAGCCCTTGTTTGCTTGCATTTGGATTTAGATTTTATTAGTGATTGCTTTGTGCACGATAGTTGGCCTAGGGTTTACGTAAATAGAGAGTCTTTGCTATTTTTTGAGTCATTGTGGATTCGAGTGCGGTTCCTCGCCGTTCTCGTCGTTTAGCAGGACTTCCGCCTTCTACTTCTCCTCCTCTTTTGGGAAAGAGACCTAGACATTCCAGGCAGACTATGTCACACATTGATTCACACACCATGGGAGACCATTTAGAGGATATTCCTGAACCACCTCCTCCCATTCGTGTAGACGATGGGGAATTTACTCCTACTTACGATCCTTCACCTGACTTAGCTAAGTTAGGTCCTGTGATTTCTGAGATAGGAGCCATCCATGATAGACGGACTCACTCTAAAGCTGATTCCCCATTGACGCGTTACCGGTATGGAATGTCGGAGGACGCTGAGACTCATTTTGAACCTGCAAGCACTAGCTACGATAGTTATGCTATGTCTGGTTTCCCTACACATGATTTGGCATTTCATGTCGAATCCAACTTCGAGCCTAACACTATGTCTGGGGGCACTCTCATTCCTTACCATGCAGAGAGGTTTGGGAGCACTAGTCACATTGCACCTTCCGTCCCCGTGGTGGAAGTTACATCATATATCCCTCCTAGGTCTAGAGTTAGCGATCCGATTAGGATACCAGACCCGAGACGAGTGACGATAGGCGGTAGTACATACTTGATTTCGCAGATTCCTTCGCCCTCTATCTCTAGTTCTTCAAATTTCCACCCTCCACCTTATTCACGTGGTCCTTCGAGTCAGCACATGGCTACGAATCAGGTCCGTACTGCTGTTACTAGACCAATTGTGTCTCAAGTTTACATACCGCCCATTGCTTCAGGAGGCTATGTTCATGCTTCTAGAGTTCATATTACTACTTCCGTGGCATATATCCCTACTTTCGGTACGTATATCCCTACTTCCAGAGCGCATCTTCCTACCTACGGAGTGTCTCATGGGGCATCGCATGCGATGACCTATGGACCCTATTATGGGACGCAGTATGGACAAGGTTATTCACCTTATGGAGGCGGGTATCAACAACCTGCTTAATCTCCTAATTACGGCTTTGTAGCTCCTACTAGTCAAGGTCCATCGTATTATGGTGCTTCCACACCACCCTATACGGGTCATACGGGAGGGGGACACTATGGCCAAGGCCATGGTGGTATTCAACCCTATATGAATCAGGGAGTGTTCCATCGACCTCATCATCCTAGGCTCCCTTTCCTTGCGACACTCAATCTTCCTGACTTATCGAGATTGATGAACGATCCTGTGGTTCATGACCCGGCTTGGCCGACTGTCCCTACCAAACTTCCTTCGGACATACCTAAGTTCGAGGGCAAACGGGGAGAGGATCCGAGCGAACACGTTACTACGTTTCACCTATGGCGCTCTTCGAATTCATTACATCAGGACTCAGTTTGTTTGAGACTATTTCAACGCACCCTCACAGGGCCTGCTGCAAAATGGTATATAGAGTTACCTAGGGGTGCTTTCACGTTGTTCGATGACCTTGCGATGACTTTTCTTAATCACTTCCAGCTACCAGTGCGTTATGACATTGGTACTGAACTCTTGTCGACATTTCAGCAAGATAAAGCCACACATATTTCTGATCATATTCAAGAGTGGCGTAGACGGAAGAGGTTAATTAAGCTTTTATACCACTGGAATTCCTCCTCGAGTGGTTCCTCAAGTCGTTATTGCCATATATAGTGAAGGATGTTTCCACATCCAGAGTGCAGAATGAGGAACAAGCGATTTTTAGGGCGCAAGAACTGGACTTGATCTATGCTCAGTCTGGTTTGTTGTATGAGATTATTTGCAATGCTCCTCATTCTAGTTTCGATCCCAAAGTCAAACCTATACCACATGCCGATGGCATTGTGGGTTGTGCAAGTGCGAAACCTGCAGATTCGGTTACAAAACAAGTTGGTCAGTTGTCAATCAACCAATCTGCTTCGGGGCAAGCTACGGCTTCATCTCAACCCGCCCAAACGGTGAATTTACTTTCTGTGCAATCGTCAGACCAGAAGGGTAACTAGCAGCCCAGACGGAATAGAAAAAAGGGTAAAAATAATAATCGAAAGGGTGGGAATAAGAATGAGAATGCTAACAATAATGACAAGAACGATAGAAATGCTGGGGGGGACAAACAAGCTAAACGTAAGGTTAAGTTCCCTTGCAAGTTATGTAAGGATGATCACCTCACTTACTTGTGCCATTGGATTGAAGAAGCTTCGAGATTCTTAGTACAAGGCCCAACTGTGCTAACTAACCCTTTACCGCATAACCAGAATATGAACTCGAAGTCCCATGACCAGTCTAGTGATGATGATCCACCGGAGGGTAGTGGTCGTGGGTGCATTAACATGGTTCGTGCTGCGAAAGTTGTGACTCGTGCGAAAGATTATAGTTTGTCACAACCCAGCCCAGGCAAAGAGCCTGATCCACCAGGGTCCCCTTTGCGTATTGAGAAACCTGTGGATAAACCTGAGACTGCACCTCGCATTCCTAAGGGAGTCCTTAAGCGTTCAGGGCATAATCCAAATGCCCGAGCTGCCCAAAACTATTCAGTTGTCGAGGATTTGGGCCATACTCCTTGTGCGATGTCTGCATTGGAAGTGCTTCAGAGTTGTCCTTCGCAAAGGAAGGCGTTGCTTTCTTCCCTTGGTGTGAACGGTGATGATTATTCCTCTGTGATCAAATTTGAAACCGCAGGACTTCAGCCTCGCTTGCCCTACTATGTGTCTCTTTTGGTTCACGTAGAATGTCTTAATATGACCATCAAATGCACTGTGATTGACGAGGGCGTTGCTGCTTTTGTGATGTCTTTGTCCTATTGGAAGGGTCTGGGTTCTCCTGAGCTGTCTAAATCAGCGACTATGTTAACTGCGTTCGATGGGAGATCTTTTAGGCCACACGGTATCCTTCCTTCCCTTAAAGTCCATTTGGGAGGGAAGACCGTTGCGATAGAGGTCGAGGTGATTGACGCGCCCCTTGACTACAATATCTTGCTGGGTAGGAACTGGATGTACACCATGCAAGCCGTTGCTTCTTCCTTGTTCCGCATTGTATCTTTCCACATAACGGGAAGATCGTAACGATTAATCAAATGACATTCAAGAATCCATCTGTTACCGCATCTTCGGGAGCTTCGATCCCGATCATTGAGCACTCTCAGCTGGCAACTGGGAGTGTGGGTGTAGGCATGTATCCATCCCTCATGGGAAGCTTTAGTTGTCCTACACCGATCCTCATGGTAGGATTTAGTTCCGATGAGGCTTTGACATCTATGACATCGGTGTCTTTTCGCACGACCCATATGGAAGATCCTTGGATTCTTCCTACACTGAGTACTTCGAGTGAGCCCGTCGAGACAAGCATGTCGTTGCCTGCAGCTATGATAGCTTATCAAGCTAATCTCAAGAGTGTTGCAGAGCCTAGTTCTTCCTCTTTTCGGACGGAGGAGGAGGACCCTTATGTGCTGCTGGCATGGGCAGTACAGTCTTCTCATGCCCACAACTACCTTGATACGGTTTTCCCTTCGGATGAAGCGATTATTGAGGCTATGTTGGGAGTTGAGCCACCATGGGAGGAACTTCATCATAGATCGTACTTTCTTCCAGAGCTTGACTGTTTGGAGCATGAGGATTTTAGGGTAGTTCTTAGTCAAATATTTGGTAGTCCTGTGGTTCCGTTAAGCTCTCCTGGTCCGATGGCTGATGGAAACATGGCGAACATATCTTCAACGATTCCTATCAACATCTCTCGCGATCCTAGCACGATAGAGAATGTCTATATTGGGGCAGAATGTTCCCATGCTGAGATTTTGGAATATACCAAGCTATTTAAGGAATTCCGTGATATTTTTGCTTGGTCTTACGATGAGATGCCACGTATTAACCCTCGAATTGTCGAACACGAGATTAAGACTTACCCCAACGCTAAGCCTGTTCGACAGTGTTTACGCGCGGTGAATCCTAGGAAAGCACCCGCCATTAAGGCAGAGATAGAGAAGCTATTGAAAGCCAGTTTCATCTATCATGTTCCCTTGACGGAGTGGGTTTAAAACCCCGTTTCGGTGGATAGGAAGCAGGGAGCAATCCGCATATGTACTGATTTCCGTGATTTGAATCGTGCCTGTCCTAAGGACAACTTCCCCACACCATTTATTGATCAAATTTTGGATGAGTGTGCGGGTAGCGAGGTGTTCTCCTTTATGGACGGATTTTCTGGGTATAATCAGATACAGATTAAACCTGAGGACCAACATAAGACTGCATTTATTTGTCCTTAGGGAACATTTTCATATCGAAAAATGCCTTTCGGACTTAAAAACGCTGGAGCTACATTTCAGTGGGAAATGACCTTGATTTTCCATGATCTCAAGTCAATTATCGAGGTATTTTTGGATGACCTCGCTGCTCATTCTCGCATGAGAATGCGTCATCCCTATCACTTGAGATTGGTATTCGAAAGATGCTGGCACTATTCGGTTAGATTAAATCCTCACAAGTGCATATTTTGTGTGAAATCAGGGTGTTTGTTAGGATTCATCATGTCTAAATAGGGTAAAAGAGTCGACCCTTTGAAGGTTGAGGCAATACTTCAGTTGTCTCCATCGAAGAATATTCGTCATCTTCATTGTTTGCAAGGCATGGCAAACTTCTTACGAAGATTTGTTGTCAACTTTGCTAATTTGACTAGAGGCTTCATGTGTCTCTTGAAGAAGGATACTCCCTTTGATTGGGATGAGCGAGCCCAGGAGTCCTTTGATGCACTCAAGTGAGCCCTAGCATCGGCTCTGGTGATTAGTCCTCCAGATTATAGCCGTGATTTTCTATTATATGTGGTCGCATCCTTAGAGACGATTGGTATGGTTTTGGTTCAAGAGGATGAGGAGCTCCAAGAGCATGTCATATATTATCTGAGCTGGAACCTTATTGATGCAGAGATTCATTATTCTCATGTCGAGAAGCTTGCTTTAGCCACCATACATGAGGTTCAGCGGTTGAGACATTATATTCTCCTTCGCCAGACCTTTGTTGTGGCCCATGTCAATCCGTTTCAATTCGTCCTCACCCGAAGGATGATTGGGGGAAAGTATAATAAATGGATTGTCATTCTGCAAGAATTCGATCTCGAGTTTGTTTCGGCAAAATCGAAGAAGTATTTAATTTTTGCAGAGCTTATATCGGATTTCCCGAGCGAGGCTGAGAAGTTGGTTTGTGAAGATACATTTGTCGATGAACACATATTCTTAATCTCAATGTTAGACCCATGGTATGGGGATATCATAGTGTATTTACAAACACAGAAGACCCCTACTCACCTCTTGCAAGATGAACGACGATGATTACGTCACGTCTTTAAGAACTACCTCATAGTGGACAATACTTTGTACTGCCACGGGGTAGATTCAATTTTACAACGTTGTTTAACTCATGAAGAGGCTGAGGTAGTGCTGAATGATTGCCACAGAGGGGCGTGTGGTGGTCATTTATCTGGGATTTCTACAGCTCAAAATATTTTAAGAGCGGGTTATTTCTGGCCGTCGATATTTAAGGATTGTATTGATGCGGTCAAGAGGTGCCACCCTTGCCAGGTGTTCACACGTAATATGCGCTCGAAACCTGCCCCGTTACATTCCATTATCACCGTCGGTCCCTTCACTAAGTGGGGGCTCGATTTTATGGATTGCAACCTAGCTTCGGACGGGGGGCACCATCATATTATAGTGGCTATTAATTACTTCATGAAATGGGCTGAGGCTATGCCTACAGTAAAATTCGACGGTGAGACAGCCGCTTACTTTGTGTTCAACCAAATTATTACTCGGTTCGGGATTCCGAAAGAGCTTGTCACTGACCATGGCTCGCACTTTTAGAACCGTATGATGGAAGAGTTGGCATCGAAGTTAGGGTATAAGCAAGAGCACTCCTCTTCTTACTACCCTCAAGCGAATGGACAGGTAGAGGCAGTGAATAAATCACTCAAATCCATTCTCCAACTAACCATCGCACAAATCAAGATGAATTGGCACATTATGTTATACCCTACTTTGTGGGCATATCGAACCGCTGTTAATACTGCCACTGGTTTTTCTCCATATCAACTTGTACATGGAGTGGATTCGATATTGCTGGTTGAATGCGAGATTCCTTCGTTGAAGCTATTTGTGGAACTCTTACCAGACACTTCACCTTTGGAGGAGCGTTTGGTTCACCTTGAGAAACTTGATGAGCAGCGTCGGGATGCCTTGGTGGCTCTAGAGGCTAATAAGCATCGCGTAAAGGCCCAATATGATAAGTCTATCCGTCCAAGGGTGTCTAGTGAAGGAGACTTGGTCCTTTTGTGGGATCAACCGAAAGAACCCTTGGGGGTAGGAAAATTTAATCCTATGTGGAGTGGTCCTTACGTGGTCAAGCGTGTGTTAGAGAAGGGTGCCTATGAGTTAGTGGATTACGAAGGGATGGCCTTGGCGGAGCCTAGAAATGGGCTCTATCTTAAGAAATACTATGCATTATTTTCATCCAAGTCTGCTTATTGTATATTATTGTACAGCTTTGCATAGTTAGGTCTTTTTCTTATCGTGATCGGGTTTGTGATTAGTTTTCGTTTCTTTTGGTAGATGTCAATGGAATCTTCCACCTACATAGGATTCGTGGATGGTGCAATTTGTCACACTCAACACTCAGCCTCTGCTGCTTGGGTGATTTATACTCCTATGGGTCAAGTACTGTCTTCAGGAGGTGTATGTCTATGGCCATCTTCCAAGATAGTTGTTGAATATAGCGTCGTTATTGAGCTTCTACAGGATGCCATTCTACATGGCATTCTATCTCTTGAGTTACGTCTTGATTCGGTGTTAGTAGTGTCACAGCTCAATGGTTTGTACCATGTTAGAGATCCGATGTTATTGAGAAGGTTCTTGCATGTGAGATTGTTAGAACGGCAATTTGACAATATAACATATATACACATTCCAAGAAATAATAATAAAGTTGCTGACTCATATGCTAACTAGGTGTTAGATTGGAATTTGTTTCATTCACAATAAATTAATTACAAACACAATTTTTACACATGTAAATAAATAAATCGATCACCATAAAACGTTTTATATATACATCAAAAATGTGGTAATACATAGTGTCATGATACAAAATTGGGGCTTTTTAAGCCACCATCATATAATACACAGTCATACAAAATGTATACACTCCCAGGTGTCTAATCCTATGGAGGAGGAGGAGGGTTGTGATCATGGAACATCACTACGACTCTAGCTAGCCGTCGGAATAAACACACCCAGGCGTGTGGTACACCCACCACCTGTCGCTGCAGGGCCTCAGGCAAGTCCTCGACTTGTGCCATGGGAACTCTATGATTCAGTCTCACAAAGTTGGTATGAATGCTCTGGAGCATTCGATCCACATCCACACCCGTGATGTCATCTCCTCTTCCCCTCCGTCTATGACAAGGGAAGCCCTCTGGCCGTCGTGGTCCCACATCTGCACACAAATGGTAGATGTCACTATGTATTGTCGCGCAAAAATATGTCTTTTTGATTCCATATAATCAAGAAAACACAAAAAAATTAAATAACTCAAAAATTTTAAAAAGAGTGAGGGTCGAGATTCATTACCTATATCGCCATATGCTGATCCTGGTGGTAGTGGCATGTCCGGGTCCCCCCAGAAATCTATCCCTGCATAGGGGTAGTCATCAATGGCAACTATCTGTCATCGCCACCATGGAAAGAAGTCAGCTGGATATGGGTTGGCCACCCTACCACCCCCCAGTCTACGCATAGCATCTTCCCAACACCATTGGGTCGGATCTCGAACCCCGTGGAGAGGAACATCCACTCTAGGGCTCAATCCTGGAACATGCTCGAAGAAAAACATGCTCAAAATACTGCTGAAACTGAAGTTCTGCACCCTGCCTGCCTTACACTCACTGAGCTGGTGTTTCATGTTGCTCAGTAGTGTAGTACTCTAGTCATATATAGTGGGTCTCATGCACTCCACTGCATAGAACATCAGAGGCCACGAGGCCTGGTGGAGTGATGCTAAGCCGGCTATCCTGCCTAGTGTCAATAATATGGCCTTTAGGCCCAACACCTGTATAGCATTGGTAGGGACCTGAATCCCCACCTTCTTGTTGTCTGGATAATAGTACACTGCAATGTACTCATCAATAGTCAGGCCACCCCCTGGTCCACCACGGGAACAAAAGTTCACCACCTCCCCTCATCTAGAAATCCTTGTGATAAAGTATATGTCCTCCACCTCTATGGTGAGGGACATCCCATCAATATGAAAGGACTCCGAGTCTGGATCCCAATAGTCTGCCAACATCTGTAGCAGTCTTGGTTTGGCCCTCAAACCACCAAGACACCAAAACTTGTAGAGTCTGCATGCACGTAGAGCCTGTTGAGCCATTAAGTCGGCCCTTACTGCTTCCTCTACTTCACCATGCTAACGCTCTCTCCACTCTAGGACCATCCTGCACAAGAAATTGGAAATTTGCCATTATTTTATTGAAAAAATCATATGTGCGGCCTCATACGCGACTGTTTTCAAAACAGCCGCATATGTACGCGGGTTTGAGGCCCTTTTCCGCATATATCCAGCCCTATACGTGGAAAAAACCTCGATTTCCACGTGGGCCATAGAGCTCATCTGGGGTTGGCCTAGACACCTTATTAGACCATGGAAATTCATAAAAATTATATCAAAATGCAAGAGGAGAGCATGAGTAAATACCTGGAAGAAACGGTAGTGAATTCCACATGCTCGATCTCCTGGAATTCGCTGTTGAAAATCAGAGCTCAAATGGGTAAAAGTTTCAAATGATTTATATTTTTTACTATTTATAGAAATTTTTCAAATATTTGAAAAATTTTCCCCCCTTTTCTATAGTTTCGACATTTTCTAACCATTCTGGACCGTTTTTGACATAATTTGTGATGTAGAAGACCTTTTTTAGTGTCGTTTCAGCCATTGGATTGATCCGTTCATACTGATCTCAGGTATCATGTCTAAACTGGCATATAGGTTAGGTTTCACCAGTGTTTGCATTTTTCATGACCTTATGACCATCTCATCATGGCCTTAGGTACGAACCCACTCTATTATGTCACAAAACCTTCTTGCTGCTTTAGAAGTGGTATGATATGAGTGGTAGAGCTTTACCTTCCATGGGTACCCTAGTTAGTGCCTTATTTGCATTTGGTACCCATGCTGACATTTTGTCTTTTAAGGTGTGGGAGTCCGTTGTATAGTATTGCCATGACATTTCGCAAGAGCCTCATACTCCTCTTGATCTTATGTTGGCCTTTTTCACTCAGGACTCCCTCATGTCAAGTTGTGAATGCATTATCATGATCTTTTCCTGCCTTATTGAGCTTTATGCTGGCTCCCCTAACATTGCGTTTCAGCCATATATCCCAAGCTTGTCTCATGTCTAGCCATGCAGAGCCATTTTTTATATCCTTCGCAGCTTGGTTCCCTTTTTACCGGGAGGGGATTTTCCCCCAAGTGTCGATATCCTACACATGTATCCTGGCATTGAGCATAGGTATGTTCCACTGTTTGGAACTAGTTTGTTTGCCCTTATGACACTCGTCTCCTCCTAGTCTGTAACTATAAAGCTATTTTATTCTTTTTTCAAGCTTTTTAAATAACTGAAAAAGTCCAAAAAAAAATCAAAAAACCAAAAATATGGACAAGGAAAGATGTTATCTTTGGCAGCTGTCGAGTCATGTCGCCTTCGAACAGAGCACTGTATATCACATCCATTGGTTGGGTTCTAGTTTGACTTTAGGAGCTGTACTCGTTTATCTGAGTTTATCTCCACTGACTGGTTAAGCTTCCAGTCCTTATGGAGCCTCTGTTGATGCCTCCTGTGTCATAGAGATGTCCCAGTTTGTATATCGAGTCTATGCTGCCTTCATTTAGTCACCATACGCTGTTATGCTCTTGTTCGAAGGAAGTTGAAGCCTGAGCCGGCCATTCCTCAGTTAGCTTGACTTTGCATGTCGGCCATTCCCGGTACAGTTACTGGTTTGTGCACCTTATGATCGAGTCCTTCCACATTATACAGCTTTGCTGAGTACCTCATGTTG
>LPNX011105972.1:293277-321248 GCA_001517045.1 Pseudotsuga menziesii
TATATGTATATTGTACGTGGCGATGACCACATATGTGATATCATGTTTCATGACTATTCATGGCCATTGTACTCTTATGTATCTGGGACTGCTATATGTACTTGCAGTTATATGTAGAGTTGTATTATTATACTATGCTGATTGGGTGGCTAGTCTTCCATTTGGGATCCTTCATCACTCCACTTCTAGGGATGGACTTATAATGTATTTCGGCCATTGTAGGACCCCTATGACCTCACACATTAGGGGGCATCTATTATAGCGGATTTCACCACTCTAGGTGAATTACACTTTGTATGTCCTTCCCCTATCTCGCTGCAGACTCCTTAGACCCCATGGACCACTTTTTGTCCTTTGATGTTTCCTTGATCATCCCTAAAAAAATATGAAAAATGATACACACGACTTTTAAACCTATAAGCGTGTATATACGTGGGTTTGACCACTAAAACCGCGTACATCGGGATGTGTGCATAATCCAAATCCTTTTGGAGTTTTCCTTGACATGGATCCGACTCATTTGACTCCTGGCCTTCCATATGCCTTGAGATCGCTCGGATTCGACCTTTCATTACCCCTTTGAAAAGCTATATAGGGAACCCCTTGCTACATTGAAGGCATAAGAGAGAATTGAGAGCAAAGAAACTATAGTCCATTGTTGCCATAACTTATGCTTGAGTCTGCATCCCTTTGTCCCTTGGAGAACTTTTGTGTTCTTCCCAATCTTTCCTTTTTCTTGTGAGCTTGCTATCGAGAGATGGAGGATTGAAGTGGTGGAGGCCCAAGTGGGGGATTCAGTTTCTCCGGTTCGCAGACGTGCCGTCAGAGGTTGTATCTTGTAATCTCTGATTTATATTAATAGAAATATATTTTCCTTTCCAATAATGTGTGTTTGAATGAATATTTTATCCATTGGATTATGTCAAATGTTTATACATTATTGATTATATATGCTAGAATAGATCTAACACCATGATATATAGAATGCTTGTATTGTTTACTTGTTGTTGAGGAAGTAATCTATCAATTCAAGCTGAAGTTGGAAAGCTCAACAGGGATCTACTTCAACCATCCAGAATAAGGTACGAGGTCTGATCCTTTAGTGTTAGACATTTAATTTCTATTGCATATTGGAAAGGATTGATTTCTGGAGTCAAGCTGTCTGTTGTGGTACCCCAAGCCATAGGAATTTCTCTCCGTAACAGGTGGTATAGGCACTGGGGAGGCCAAGCCAGATCTTGTGTAGGTTTCCATAGATCTGTGGTTGAGCTCACTAGCTTAGCAATTCTATCTTTTCATTGACTTAGTAGTCTGAGAAACCAAACTGTAGGTTGGTTTGACTGTGTTTTGATGTGTGTGAGGAATTTCCTTAGTAGCCCGTGAAACCCAGTTGTATATTGGCTTGGATGGACAATCTGTGAAACCCAACTGTGTGTTGGCTTGAATGTGTATGTTATGATTTGACTATGTGTAAGTCTATTGTTCTGATCTGACTGTGTGTAAGTATGTAAGTGTGTTGGCTTGACTGTGTGTGTTATGATTTGACTGTGTGTAAGTATGATCTGTCCCACATGGTGTTTCTGATTTTCAAGCTACGCAACGGAAGGCCGAAAGTGGAAGTGTGGAGGGAGGAGTGTAGAAAGAATGGGTCTAGTGTGGAAATGGTGTTTCCGGTCGCAAAAGGGGTTTGTGAAGGGAGGAAGGACTATTATAGTTCTTTCTAAGCCTATGGATGAAAGTTCAAGAGTGCTTTAACACCCATGTCTTGTGTTTTAAAAGGAGAACAAAGGTTCTTGAAGCAAAATTTTTAATTATTTTGCATTAAGGGGTATGGGGACGTTACATGTAGCATCCACCACTGTCTTGGAAGCCCACATCAAGACAGTAAGACAGGGGTTGTCTTTCCCACCACTTGATGCCATTACAATATGAATAGGGGGGGCTAAATTACCAATCAACACTATGAATTCTATATTTGTTTTGGAGAGAGTGGAGCCACAACTGGAGTGCCAAGGCCACTTTGCAAGTCTCATATCAACACTTTCATATCATATATTCACATTTTTATATTATGATAGTGCCACTTTATGAACTCTATATCCACACTTCCATAGTCTATATTTTTAGGTGATAAGAACAAATTTAATGAAATGGGTGTCAACGTTGTTCCTAAAAATAGACTACTTGACGAAGGTTATGCCATCATTATTGGGAGTCACCAAAGGATTTGGGAAAACCATATATCATCTCATTCCTTTGTTGCTAAAGGGATTCTTGGAGCAACAAATTGATATGATTTCTTCCTTCTTCATCATCTTTCTTTAGTTTGTTAGCCACAGGAGGTTGCTTGGGTTGGCAAGGAATATCTTCATCAATGTCAAAGACCAACACCTTTTACCTTGACCTCATGGGGGGGCATGCATGGAAAAAACAATAGAGAGGAGATATTATGCCATCATTGACTAGAATATTTTGAGAAAAAAATGAAAGATAACATTAAGACACAAAGTAACATAGAGATACAAAGAATGTTATGATTATTATTAATGCTCCCTTTGTCTCCTTTTTCCATATATAGTCTAACTGATCATCTTTTCTAACTTAGGGGAACTTTATTACTGTACTAGAGTGTGGGGAACATATAGAGAGGTTATCTGTGACTTACTGCATGTGCATGCATGAGTTGATGTGCCTCTGAGACCAATCCCTACATTATAGGAGCCCACTCTAAGTGACACCAATAGCCTCCATCAGTTGGTTGTGGTAGGTAAGCAGTTATGCTAAGTCAACTTCCAATTACATTCAGTTATATCACTCTCAGTTAGTCTAGTGTCTGTGTTGCATGGTTGCATGGGGAAGCGACGCCTTTTTTCCACCTACCTCACTAGTTTAACTGGTTTAACTAGTTCTAGCTGATTATTGACTTATTTAGACATCAGGAGTTAGACTAGTTGCTCCCATGCAGTGATTTAGACACTCTTAGTTAACCATTCAGTCAGGTTTAGTTGGTAGATTCAAATCATATCCACATGATTGGAATTATGTTTATTGTAACACCATTGTATTATTGAATATAGAAAACGGAAGATTTCTCATATTGTTATTCAATTATTCTCCTCTTAATTTCTCTTGTGCAATTTATGTGAAGACTATTTTTGGCCCAAGATCTACTTACCAGAATCTAATAATTAAAAACAAATTCTACTATAGCAACCAAGCTTCTGTGGTGTCCAATTTCTCCAAAATATTAGTTTCAAGAACCCTTATTGATTTTTATGGATTGATGTTTCAAACCTTATATTTTGGTTCATATTTAAGACCAAATTCTATTACTCAAAGAATGACAAAAAATACAATAACTAGAATGGTGGCAATTATCTGTGAGAAAGAATGCATATGTTATGCTCGTTTCTAAAAAGCTCATAATAAAAGGTTGAGATGTATTTTATAATATAAATTAGACAAAACTCTAAGATGCGAGAACCCGAACCAAAACTCTAAGTATTCCTTCTAAGTTGTATGAACATAGAAAAGAATCTTATTAAAATAATAACTAATTTCTTCTAAGTTACTGTTGCAGCTGCAACTTTTTCCCGAATTTCTAAAAAATTTCGACCCTTCTTTTGATTTTATCTTGCTTGGGATTGTTTGGTTTCCTGAACTCTATTTTTCCTCTGCTACAAAATTTGTTTTTTTGAGGTTGAAGTGAGGTCAACTTTTTTCCCTCGTCTCGAAAGTTAAATGATCTAAAACTGCCTTTTTGTCTAGCTAATGCTTTTGAATATGGAGTTTTGTTTCTTAGAACTTAACATTTTTTATTGTTCGATGATTTTTCCTATCGCTATCAGAAGTCTGTTGATGTGTGAATTGGGGCGTTAGTCTTCTATATCACCGCCATTTCGGAGGGAAAATAGAAAACATGCCGACGAATAGTTCTTATTCTCATTGATTCCGTGGTTTTATTGCTCAAACCTTTTTCTTTTCGATGATTTTGTTTCGCTATCGAAATGTTTTTGACAAGCAGTTGGGGTTTTAGTCTTCTACGATGCTGCCGTTTTGGAGGCCTTGTTGTTTGTCTCATCGACACTGCGGAGTATTTTGCATCTCAAGGTTGTGATGAGTTAGTTATTAGTTGTTTCAATCGCTGATATGTGACTATGGCGACGTTTAGTGCTTTGTCTCACCGACACTGCAGAAGCTTTCAACTTTGAAGCACCGACACTGTGGAGATGCTTAGTTTTAAAGTCGTCGATCCTTAGCACTTAGAGCCTCCGATCACCGAAGTTTTAGTTTGTTGCGGAATCCGTAGTCTATCTACTATCCATTGATGCGGATGACTTGTGAACTATCCTGCCAATGCATTAGTGCTTCTGCTCACCGATGAGATTTTTTTCTGCCCGATGCTTAGTAGTGCCGCTCGCCGATAGAGTTTTCCCGTCGTTTTGTGTGCTTTTACTCTTCTTTATGGGATGGCGGGGGTTTTTCGTGGGTTCTGGTCTAGTCAAGGTTTCTTCTAAGATGAAGAGCGCAGTCTAGGGTTCAGTGTTTTGAGGATTGGCGGTTACATTGTTATGGTTCATGCTTTCATCAGAGGATTTTGAGTTAGTCTAGATGCGGCCTGGATGGAGATGAAGAGTCTATTCTATCAGGCTTGTGATTTTAGTTTTGGACAGTGGACTTAGAGGATTTCAAGACACAAACTTGCGGAATTTCTTTTCCTTGTCATTCTTTCTTTTCATGCATTAATACTGTGTATAGTTTATTTTACAGAATGCATATGGAGGAGGTAAATAGATTGATACAGTTTTGTTATTTTGGTAAAATATTAATGGTATAAGAACATGTTGTGTTTATGACAGAGAGTTGGTTGAAGAGTGAAGAAGAAGAAATAAAGAGAGCTGCGAAGGAAGTAGCAAGTGAGGAAGCAGAGATAAAGAAAATAAAAGAAGAAATTGAAAGTATGAGATTAACAGGATCTCAAAAAAAGACCAACAGATTATTGGGCAGATCGATAATAGCAGAGGCCCAGGCATGGAAAAAGTTCATTAATGACCAAGTGGGCCCCTTTTCATAAGGTGTTCTCTTAATTTTTGTTTTTGATGTAATATATTGTATAAATTATGAACACTCACTACAAGACAAAATTTTGGGATTGAAACGTTGGGGGAAGCCCAAAAGTCATTTGGGGGCAGCCCGAAGGTTTTGCTTTTTGTATAAAGATAGGAGAGTTAGATGTTGAAGAAGACTTTTTCCTAGACAGATTTGTGAGAAGTGTGTTGTAAGAAGAACTATTTCCTTTTGCAATAAAGAATTACAAGTTTCCTACTGGAGAAATCTTGGTGGAATGTTTCAAATGTTGTGCTATGGATCAGTTGAATGTGAACTATTTCATTTTCAGCTTATGTTCATTAACTGTGAAATCGTTCTAACTCATTGAATCTATGTTCATGTTATGAATGCACTCTAGTTAATTTTGTGAAATTTCCACTATGAGTAATGAAGGTTTTCATAAACAATAATCTTTCTTGTTGTTCATATATCTATTAATTTTCATGTGTTCTGAAATAAGTAACAGCTATTTGTAATTTTTCTTAATGCATGCATAGAAACAAATTACTCATTGATAACTGATACTTTTTCTCCCTAGGGATAGGTTAGTTAGTTAGTTTTAGTTTCTTGCTGTGTGTGATTTAGATGCGAGAGAGTTAAGACGAGAGGTAAGAACCTGCGCATCACATTGTGACACTCCTCGTTATCTCTATCAATCTGCATTTTTAGATAGGCACTTGCACATCATACTTAAACACAAAAAACTAAAAATATACACGGTGGACCGGGCTATAACCAGTAAAACCTTTAAATTTGTTACTTGACCTACGGTAGCCAGACCGTAAACCGGATGGATTCCCCATGCCAAACAATAATGGACTAGTTGGGAATGTTATTGGGGAGAATCCCTAACTGTTGTTACCTACGATTTTCCAAGCCTCAATAGTTTTTGGCACTAGAAGGAGGGCCACCAGTGCATGGCTGGCCGAGGAAACTCATTTCCTCGAAATTATTCCACCGGTGACAGTTCTGAAAGCAGTTTGTTTCACAATCCAACTCCTGAAGAGAAGGGTAAAGAGCATCTGTATTATGTAGATAATGAAGTAGTTGATGATCTGAGAATATTTACTAGGGCATATGCGAAGAAGATCGGATGATTACTAGTTATTCTTGTCTTACCTAGAAGAGAATATCGGAAGAAAGATCGCCCTCAGTTAGAAGATTCAGTGTTGGTAGAAGACCTTGAAGAACTGGTAGAAGTAGCCCTATAGGAAGTTGATCAACCTTTGAATCAGTTGGGCCCAGATACACCTTACTATTCACCTGTTCATACCCCTTTTCAGTCACCACCTCATTCTCCACTCAAAATCATGGCTCATGTAAATGCAAACCAACCGAATCCACCACCTGCTTGGAAGGCTAGGTCACCTTTAAACCTGGAAGCTCCCTTGCATGATTTACATCAAGCTTTTGACAAAATGTTTCCTAAGTTCGACCCAAGTGAAAAAATTCTGGTAGATGATCGTTTCCAAAGTTTTTACTTCGCTATAGAAGGACTACGAGCAGGAGAGCATGCAGATGTGGTCTATAGATTATTTCCACACATCCTGAAAGGAGAAGTAGCCTCATGCTATTTTTCTCTTCCTGCAAATTGAATCACAGACTGAGACACATTTGAGAGAATATTTAGAAGTAAATACGCAGTTCAGAAAACTCATGCAGCTTTAATGAAAGGGTTATGTGCTTTAAAGAAAGAAAGGAAGGAAAAAGTGCATAATTTCACTCAAAGATTTGTTGCTTATCTACAAAAATTTACTACAGCTGATAAGCCATCTGAAAAAGTTTTGATTGAATATTATACTTCATCCCTAGGGCCTGATTTGGCCATTTTTGCTAAGATATCAGTCAAACCTACATTATCAGAAACCTATGAGGAAGTTGAAAGGGTAGAGGCTGAGATGGAGAGCATAGAGAATTATCCTGTGCAGTCGAAAGAATTTTTTTTTGGTAAGAAACCTTTATTACTAACTAAGCCTAAGGATGAGCGACCACCGGATTTTGAAGGGATGGTGAAGATGATGCAGAAGCTATCCAACAGAGTAATAGATTTGGAAAAAGAAAAGGAAGCTAATAAATCATTTAAGCCTTACAATAAAAGGAGGGAGGACAACAATCAATCTAAACCACCTCCACACAGTCCTGCAGCAATGAATTTAATTGAGATAGGCATGGATAATTTTTGCACCTTTCATCAGCAGCCGCATTCTGAGAGGAGTTGCCCCCAATGGATAAATTCGATGACATTGGTAATGAATCAGTTATTGGACTCCAAACTAATAGAAATTGATAAGGAGGAAGAAAAGGACAATCAACCCACAGAAAAACAAGAAGAGGATGCTCTGGTTTTATGGGACTGTGTCTCAATGTTTGATAGAGAGGAGGAAGGTTCTCTGAAACAAGAAGAAACATCAGAAACCAATGTGACAACAAGAAGTCAGAGGTTGTTAAAAGAAGACAATTCCATACTTTCGAAGATCAAGCAACTTCAAGAAAATATGAAGAAGGTACAAAAGAACACTACAATTGATAAAATACCTGAATTTACCATTACCAGTCAAGATCCTAAGAAAATTAACATGCCTGTTAAGCCTATTGAAGACAAGGTTGATAATGTCAAGAAGAACCTCAAAACACCTGAGATGGGGTATGATATTGTGGAAGGCATTAAAAGGGCTAAGGCAAATATCTCATTATTTGAAATGTGCAATTTACCTTAGCAGAAAGAAAAATTGTTAAAAGCAATTGAAGTACTAGAAGAAGAGCTTCCCACTAACAACCAACTTGTAGAAGAAATTGGTGAAGCAAGTGTCGGAGGTAAGTCTAAGTTTAGAACCCCACCATTTCTCCTAACTTTTGAGATTTTCAACTATAATGTGCATAGCTGTTTAGTAGACTCAGGGGCATCAATCAATGTTATGCCACTTTCAGTCTGTAAGAGAATTAATGGACAGCCTAAACCATCCACTTGGCAGGTTATTCAATTAGACAAGACAGCTGTGAAAGTAGTCGGGGAAATGGAAGATGTCCTAATTCGCTTATCTGCAAATGAGAAGGTATGTCAGCACATTGATATTATAGTTGCAGACATTCCAAATGCTTAAGGACTTGTTTTGAGCTGAGACTGGTCGGCAAGGCTAAATGGATACTTTGCATCAGATTGGTCACATCTGTGGTTACCTCATAAGAGAAGTCCCAATCAGATAAAAATATTAAGAGAACCTCAAATGAAGCACAATGTTACTCAGTTGGAGGGAAAAAATGAACCAGTGAATTATGTGTTGGGAAATTACTTCATTGAATTGGAACCGAGAAATTACCAGGGTGAAGAAGCCAACAGTTCACCTGACACCCAGCCCAATCTCCTTCGATTTTCACGGGCTGATGAGATTGGCTGTAAAATAGTAGATTTAGTTTCAGATAAAGTTTTTGATTCAAGTTCTGTAGTACTACATAATGGTTAGGCTCTTTCTAATTTGCAGCCAATCCTATCCCTTCAACTCACACGTTGCAAGATTTATAGGGGTGGGAAGAGAACTTACCAGTTAATGGTTTAGTTCTCAAATTTTATTTTCTTGATTTTTATTTCTTGGTTATCTTGTACATAAATACTCTGATTGCTTTATGTTGTTTGGATTTATTTTATTTTGTTTGTTTTTAGTTAGGGTTTGATTGATTTCAATAAAAGCACAATTTTTGGGTGCATGGGGTTTATCAGAATTTTGGATTAACTAAAATCTTTGATTATGAGACTATGTACTTTTGATTTATTTGAAAGAACTTTGTCTACTTTAGCAGTTTTCCTAAGTGGATATGAACACATTGAAGTCCTACTTAATCCTTGTAAAATAACTCAGGATCAAAAGGTCTGGAATACTATTTCGAGGCTCTACTCATTTCACATTAAAAATGTCTAAGGGGGTGACAGCAAAAGACCCATGGAGAGGAAGCATGGTAAACAATATATTATATATAAATGATCCCATGCCAAGAATTGAAAGCCAAAAGGCAAATAAGAGTAAAAAAAAAAACTCCTAAGAAAGCTATATGTATCAAAACAAAGTACTGAACCATATTAGTACAAGATTGCCAAAGTTCTTCTCCGTCCGTGAGCTGAAATTAAATACATCTCTCACACAAAAGGACACTATGGATAGAGGATCCTAAATAAAAAATTCAGAAAGAAGGCATGCAGGAGGACTCAGAAAGGACAAAAAAATTCCAAAAGCACAAAAGTGAAAAATGGCATGGGAACAAGGAACAAATGAATATTTATGTTTACCATATGTTACGATCCTATGGTGTCCAAGCTGGGAGCTACCCGAAGACAAAGGTAAAAAATGAAATTCATATTCTTGGCCTCAAAAGAGTTATCTAGACCTTGAAATATTGGTTCCCATTATCCCTAAATTGGACTATCATCAATGATTAAAGTACATACATCTGTCATTTGGGAAATCTAGACATCTAGAAGAATTCAACATGTTGGTACTTATTGTCAAACAGTCTGTTACTTAAAGAAGAAATTGTCCAGAGATCTGTGTTCACCAGGTAGTCGCCAATTGTTGCAGTTGCAACTTTTTCCCAAATTTCTAAAAATTTTGGACCCTCCTTTTGATTTTATCTTGCTTGGGATTGTTTGGTTTCCTGAACTCTGTTTTTCCTCTGCTACAAATTTGGTTTTTTTTGAGGTTGAAGTGAGGTCAACTGTTTTCCCTCGTCTCGAAAGTTAAATGATCTAAAACTTCCTTTTTGTCTAGCTAATGCTTTTGACTATGGAGTTTTGTTTCTAAGAACTTAACTTTTTTTATTGTTCGATGATTTTTCCTATCGCTATCGGAAGTCTGTTGATGTGTGAATCGGGGCATTAGTCTTCTATATCGTTGTCGTTTCGGAGGGAAAATAGAAAACGTGCTGACGGATAGTTCTTATTCTCGCTGATTCCGTGGTTTTATTGCTCAAACCTTTTGCTTTTCGATGATTTTATTTCTCTATCGGAATGTTTTTGACAAGCGGTCGGGGTTTTAGCCTTCTACGACATCATCATTTCGAAGGCCTTGTTGTTTGTCTCGCCGACACTGTGGAGTATTTTGTGTTTCAAGGTTCCGATGAGTTAGTTATTAGTTGTTTCGATCATTGATACGTGACTACGTCGGCGTTTAGTGCTTTGTATCACTGACACTATGGACGCTTTCAGCTTTGAAGTGCCGACACTGCGGAGATGCTTAGTTTTAAAGTCACCGATCCTTAGCTCTTGGAGCCTCCGATTGCCAAAGTTTTAGTTTGTCATGAAATCCATAGTCTGTCTGCTATCCGTCGTTGCGGCTGACTTGTGAACTATCCTACTGATGCATTAGTGCTTCCGCTCACCGATGAGAGTTTTTTCTGCCCAATGCTTAGTAGTGCCGCTCGTCGATAGATTTTTCCTGCCGTTTTGTGTGCTTTTACTCTTCTTAATGGGATGGCAGGGGTTTTCCGTGGGTTTTGGTCGAGTCAAGGTTTCTTCTGAGATGAAGAGTGCAGTCTAGGGTTCACTATTTTGAGGATTGACAGTTACATTGTTATGGTTCATGCTTTCATCGGAGGATTTTGAGTTAGTCCAAATGTGGCTTGGATGGAGATGAAGAGTCTATTCTATCGGGCTTGTGATTTTAGTTTTGGACAGTGGACTTAGAGGATTTCAAGACACAAACTTGCAGGATTTCTTTGCCTTTTCATGCATTAATACTGTATATAGTTTATTTTATAGAATGCATATGGAGGAGGTAAATAGATTGATACAGTTTTTTTATTTTGGTAAAAGCTTAATGGTATAAGAACATGTTGTGTTTATGATAGAGAGTTGGTTGAAGAATGAAAAAGAAGAAATAAAGAGAGCTGCAGAGGAAGCAGAGATAAAGAAAAGAAAAGAAGAAAGTGAAAGTCTGAGATTAACAGGATCTCAAAAAAGACCAACAGATTATTGGGCAGATCGATAATAGCAGAGGCCCAGGCGCGAAAAAAGTTCATTAATGACCAAGCAGGCCCCTTTTCATGACGTTTTCTCTTAATTTTTATTTTTAATGTAATATATTGTATAAATTATGAACACTCACTACAAGACAAAATTTTGGCATTGAAACGTTGGGGGAAGCCCAAAGGTTTTTCTTTTTGTATAAAGATATGAGAGTTAGATGTTGAAGAAGACTTTTTCCCAGACAGATTTGTGAGAAGTATGTTGTAAGAAGAACTATTTCCTTTTGCAATAAAGAATTACAAGTTTCCTGCTGGAGAAATCTTGGTGGAATGTTTCAAATGTTGTGCTATGGATTAGTTAAATGTGAACTATTTCATTTTCAGCTTATGTTCATTAACTGTGAGATTGTTCTAACTCATTGAATCTATGTTCATGTTATGAATGTACTCTAGTTAATTTTGTGAAATTTCCACTATGAGTAATGAAGGTTTTCATAAACAATAATCTTTCTTGTTGTTCATATATCTATTAATGTTCATGTCTTCTGAAATAAGTAACAGTTATCTATAATTTTTCTTAATGCATGCACAGAAACACATTACTCATTGATAATTGATACTTTTTCTCCCTAGGGATAGGTTAGTTAGTTAGTTTTAGTTTCTTGCTATGTGTGATTTAGATGTGAGAAAGTTAAGACGAGAGGTAAGAACCTGCACATCACATTGTGACACTTCTCGTTATCTCTATCAATCTGCATTTTTAGATAGGCACTTGCACATCATACTTAAACACAAAAAACTAAAAATATTCATGGTGGACCGGGCCGTAACCGGTAAAACCTTTAAATTTGTTACTTGACCTACGATAGCCGGACCGTAAACTGGACAGATTCCCCATACCAAACAATAACGGGCTAGTTGGGAACGTTATTGGGGAGAATCCCTAACTGTTGTTACCTGCGATTTTCCAAGCCTCAACAGTTACAAAGAAGGAATCTTATTAAAAGCATAACTAATTTCTCATTGCTCCATTTTAAATTTTCTTTAAATATTTGGAATAAAAATTTACAAACAGTATTAAATACCCAACCTATAAAACCTCAAAGACATATGAGAAGATCTTAAAAAAAATATACCAAAAAATCGTAAGGAAAAACTATCAAAAGCATCTATAAACTTATTTTAAAAACATTATTCCAAATAATTAAAATTTTTATAATGATGTGGTGTTCAAGGACTTTATCTAGGATGCACAAATATCGTCATTTAGATTATCTTATTTTTAAAAACATTATTCCAAATGATGATAACAACTAATTAAGATGTAGCAACAAATTCTTTTACAATTTTACAACGATGTGATGTTCAAGGACTTTATCTAGGATGCACAAATATCCTCATTTAGATTCTCGAAATGTTACAAAAAAAAATTATTTTATTTTTTATAATGTCGTTTACTATATTCTAATTCTAATTAAGATGATATATTACCATTTTTAATGCCATAACATCTTTATGACATTGCTTCTAAGACAATACCATTTTAAACCTTCATAAGGATGTTTTGAACATATTAATGCGTACTAAATCACTATGTTTTTGAACAATTTAATGCATACTAAGCCACTAAAAGGAATTTTGGTATGATACACTTAAGGACCTTAACAAAGAATTAATTATGATGCTAATAAAAATTAGCATTGATGTCCTAAATTACGTTCTTGGATTTACGGAAAAAAAAAGGAGATGTGAAATGGTATTTAAGTTTCCATGGAGGGATTTATTCTTTGGATTTAAAAGTCATGAGGAAATGCATTGTTAGAAACATATGCCTTCATTTTTGCAGGGGTAAATATCAGTTCCTTGCTATTTCATTGAAATCAAAGGGAACATTTTTACATCATCGGCATGTGCTGTGCTCATGGAGGGGGTAATACATCAACAAAAGTAACTGCGGTATCTGCTTCAGCTAGGTTCATGAAGGAGGGACATCAATCCATACTGCTGTCTACAGCTCATGTTCAAGTACCNTCATGGAGGGTGTAATACATCAACAAAAGTAACTGCGGTATCTGCTTCAGCTAGGTTCATGAAGGAGGGACATCAATCCATACTGCTGTCTACAGCTCATGTTCAAGTACCTTAAAAAATTCATAGAGATGAACAAGCTAGGGGAGAAAAACTACATCCGCTTCATACCCTTCATTACAACAGAGTTCATACTATAACTGGATAGCTAATTCAAAGAAGCAAAAAAATGAGTAGTATAGAAAAATATGTGACTCATCAAATACCTTCATCCAAAGGATGTCAAAAATACTGTAGCATAGAAAGGTCAAGTGCTTAGGGTTAGAAAAGATAGAAAGTGCCCTGATCAATACATTCACCATTGGTGAATTCAGTAAACTAAAGCTGGCCCTGAGCCAGTGTTAATGCTTCTTTGGATAAGTTGTCAGCCGTTGTATTGTGCTCTCTCTATATATGAATATCAGAGAGTTGGATGAAGTCAGTTTCCAAATCTCTAATACAATGACACCACCCATCAAGAGAAAGTAATGTAAGAGCTGATCTTTGATTGAACCAGTTGATGATGACAGCAAAATCCCCATGAATAAGTAAAGAAGGAAGGCCCATGTATTTTGCATAGTGAAGGAGTGTCCATAAGGCCAACAACTCTGATATGGTATTTGTGCTCAGACCTACTCCCATATTGAAGCAATAATAGTGTTCTTTACTGAGCAGTAGCTATACACCTACACCTCCCATATGATTAGTTGATGCCCCATCACAGAATCCTGCTGGAAACGTCAAAGAAGGTGCTGGTCCAATAGTTATAGTTTTTTTTAGCTGCATATTGACCGAATAGAGCTATAGATGATTCTTAATGGAGAGGATAGTAAAGTATATAGCAGGCTTCAAGTCCTCAAAAATACATTTGTTCCTGGTTATCCAGATTTTCCAAGAAAGAAGAAGAGGAAGATACTTCAGAGTATTTCCTAAGTTGATCCAGGAAGAAACATTAAGACAAAAAATTGATTCCCTCAAGAAATATGGAATGTCAAGAGAAGATATGATGAGAGAAATAACTTTCCTAGTAAAGCTTGTTACGGAGAGAAATTCCTATGGCTTGGGGTACCACAACAGACAGCTTGACTCCAGAAATCAATCCTTTCCAATATGCAATAGAAATTAAATATCTAAAACTAAAGGATCAAACCTCGTACCTTATTCCGGACGGTTGAAGTAGATCCCAGTTGAGCTTTCCAACTTCATCTTGAATTGATAAATCACTTCCTCAACAACAAGTAAACAAGACATGCATACTATATATATTGGTGTTAGATCTATTCTAGCATATATAATAAACAATGTATAAACATTTGAACACATCCATGGATAAAATATTCATTCAAACGTACATTATTGGACAGGAAAAGATATTTATATTAATATAAAATCAGAGATTACAATGGATACAACCTCTGTCAGCACGTCTGCAAATCAGAGAAACTGAATCCCCCACTTGGGCCTCCCCCACCTCAATCCTCCATCTCTCGATAGCAAGCTCACAAGCAAAAGGCAAGCTTGGGAAGAACACAAAAGTGCTCCAAGGGACAAAGGGATGCAGACTCAAGCACAAGTTCCAGCAACAATGGACTATAGTTTCTTTGCTCTCAATTCTCTCATATGCCTTCAATGTAGCATAGATTTCCTTATATAGCTTTTCAAAGGGGTAATGAAAGGTCGAATCCGAGCGATCTCAAGGTATAGGGAAGGCTAGGAGTCAAGTGAGTCGGATCCATGTCAAGGAAAACTCCAAAAGTATTTGGATTATGCACACATCCCGATGTATGCGGTTTAAGGGGTCAAACCCACGTATATACGCGATTATAGGTTTAAAAGTCGTGTGTATTAATTTTCACATGTTTTTAGGGATGGTCAAGGAAACATCAAAGGACAAAAAATGGTCCAAGGGGTCTAAGGATTCTACAAAGGGACAGGGGAAGGCCATACAAGTTTGATTCACTTGGAGTGGTAAAATCAGCTATAATAGATGCCCCCTAATGTGTGAGGTCAGAGGGGTCATACGATGGCCGAAATACATTATAAGTCCATCCTATAAGTGGAGTGATGAAGGATCCCAAATGGAAGACCAGCCACCCAATCAGCATAGTACAATGATACAACTCTGCACATACTGCAAATACATATAGCAATCCTGGATACATAAGAGCACAATGGCCATGAATAGGCATGATACAAGATATCACATAAGTGGTCATCGCCACGTACAATATACATAGATCAGAATCTCCATGATGAAGATATACAAATGACCATGATCTCCATAATGGTTGAATATATATAATGGATCATAATCTCCATAATGGCTGGAAATGTCTGACATATACTAGAATCAAGTCACGAGAGCTGAAATCTCATGAACACTGGCACGATCAAGGAGGTAGCATATAAGAGATGCCACCAATCTGGAAGGTCTTCTACACAAACCGCTACGAGTACATGTCCTACTATGTGAATAGAGGTGTCGAGGTTGAACACAGTAGTCCATCGTCTGATTACCAGTCATTGATGTATACCGCTAACAGACGCGAATCACCCACCGATAATGAAAATGGGAATCAAGGTACTAGAGGGAAAACTAACAAGTGCGAATAAATGTGTTGAGGTCGAACACTTGAGAGGATCCATCGATCAGGGGACATTGATGTATTCCCAAAAACTGTCGATGGTGAGAGAACCTGCCACTGATGACTGCAAGTCTCAAGGCACTCAAAATGACTCTAGATTCCAATCCCAGAATAAATGATCTGAAGTCGATGGAATAAAATCCGCCGGAAGGAGGGCATTAAGAAATCCCCCATCATCCAACACGAGGTACTCAGCAAAGCTATATGATGTGGAAGGACTCGATCATAAGGTGCACGAACTAGTAACTGTACCGGGAATGGCCGACATGCAAAGTCAAGATAACTGAGGAATGGCCGACTCAGGTTTCAACTTCCTTCGAACATGAGCATAACGGCAAGTGGTGACTGAATAAAGGCAGCATAGACTCGATATAAAAAACTGGGACATCTCTGCGACATAGGAGTCATCGACAGAGGCTCCATGGAGACTGGAAGCTTAACCAATCGGTGGAGATAAACTTAGATAAACGAGTATAGATCCTAAAGTCAAACTATAAACCCAACCAACGGATGTGATATACAGTGCTCTGTTTGAAGGAGACACGACTCGACAGCTTTCAAAGATAACATATTTCCTTTTTCGGCTTTTTGGTTTTTTGATTTTTTTTTGGACTTTTTCAAATATTTAAAAAGCTTGAAAAAGAATAAAACTGCTTTATAGTTATAGAATAAGAGGAGACGAGTGTCATAGGGGAAAACAAACTAGTTCTAAGCAGTGGAACATACCTATGCTCAATGCAAAGACACATGTGTAGGATAGCAACACTCGGGGGAAAATCCCCTCCCGGTAAAAAGGGAATCAAGCTACAAAGGATATATAAAATGGCTCTGCATGGCTAGACATGAGACAAGCTCGGGCTGTACGGCTGAAGCGCAATGTCAGGGAAGCTGGCATAAAGCTCAATAAGGTGGGAAAAGCTCATGCTAATGCAATTATAACTTGACATAAGGGAGTCCTGAGGGAAATAGGCCAGCAAAAGATCAAGAGGGGTATGAGGCTCTTGCAAAATGTCATGGCAGTACTATACAACGGACTCCCACACCCTAAAGGACAAAATGTCAGCATGGGCACCAAATGCAAATAAGGCGCTAACTAGGGTACCCATGTAAGGTCAAGCTCTACCACTCATACCATGCCACTTCTAAAACAGCAAGAAGGTTCCGTGACATAGTAGAGTGGGTTCGTACCTATGCTATGATGAAACGGTCATAAGGTCACGCAAAATGCAAATGGTGAGGGAACATAACCTATATGCCAGTTTAGACATGATACCTGTGATCGGCATGAACGGGTCAATCCAACGGCTGAAACAACACTCAAAAAGGTCTCCTACATCATGAATTAGGTCAAAAATGGTCCAAACTATAGGAAAGGGGGTAAAAATTTTGAAAAATTTGAAAAATTTCTATAAATAGTAAAAAATTCAAAACATTATAAAACATTTGAAATTTTTACCCAATTGAGATCAAATTTTCAACAGTGAATTCCAGGAGATCCAGCCGGCGAAATCCACTATTATTTCTTCCAGGTACTTACCCATGTTGTTCTCTTCCATTTTGATTCAATTTTTATCAAATTACATGGTCATTTGAGGTTTCTAGGCCAATCTAAAAAAGGCGTTGCGGCCCATGTGGAAATCGAGGGTTTTTCTGCGTATAGGGCTGGATATACACAAAAAATGCCCTCACAATCGTGTACATATGCGGTTGTTTGGCAAATAGTCGCGTATGCAGCTGCGCATGAGATTTTTTGAGTATTCTAATGGGAAAAATTGCAATTTTTTGTGCAGGATGGTCCTAGAATGGAGAGAATGTGAACATGGTGATGTAGAGGAGGTAGTAAGGGCCGATCTAATGGGTCAACAAGCGCTACGTGCATGTGGGCTCTACAAATTTTGGTGTCTTGGTGGCTTGAGGGCCAAACCAAGACTATTGCAGATGCCGGTGGATTTCTGGGATCCAGACTCTGAGTCCTTCTAGATAGATGGGATGTCCCTCACCATAGAGGTGGAGGAAATATAATTTATTACTGGACTTTCCCGACGAGGGGAAAGTAGTGAACCTTCGTTCTCGCGGTGGGCCCGGAGGTGGCCTGACTATAGATGAGTACATTGCGGTGTACTGCTATCTGGACACAGAGAATGTGGGGAGTCAGATCCCAACCAACTCTATACAGGTGTTGGGCCTAAATGCCATCCTACTGACATTAGGCAGGATAGCAGGCTTGGATTCACTCCACGAGGCCTCGCGGCGTCTGATGTTCTATGCAGTGGAGTGCATGAGATCCACGGTCTATGACTGGAGCACTACACTACTGAGCAACATTAAACATTAGCTCAATGAGTGTAATATGCGCGGAGTGTGGAGCTTCGGGTTCAGCAGCATACTGAGCACATTTTTCTTCGAGCGTGTTCCAGGATTGATCCCCAGAGTTGACATTCCTCTACACGGGGTTCGAGATGCGACCCAATGACATTGGGCAGATGCGATGCGCAAACTGGGGGGAGGTAGGGTGTCCAACCCCTATCCAACTGAGTTCTTTCCATGGTGGCGACGGCAGATAGTTGCCATCGATGACTACCCCTATACGGGGATTGATTTCCGAGGGGACCTTGACATGCCACTACCACTAGGATCGGCATATGGTGACATAGGTAACGAATCTCGACCCTCTCTTTAAATTTTTGAGTTATTTAATTTTTTGTGTTTTTTGATTATATGGAATCAAAAGACGGGTGACAATAAATAGTGACATCTACCATTTGCATGCAGATGTGGGACCATGGCAGCTTGAAGGCTTCCCTCATCACAGACAGAGGGGAAGAGGAGATGATATCATGGGTGTGGATGTAGAGCAGATGCTCCAGAGCATTCATACCAAATTTGTGAGACTGACACACAGAGTTCCCATGGCGCAATTCGAGGACTTTCCTGAGGCTATGCAACGCCAGGTGGTGGTTGTGCCACGAGCATGGGTGCGATTATTCTGATGGCTAGCTAGAGTCGTAGTGACCTTCCATGATCACAACCCCCCTCCTCCTCCACAGGATTAGATACCTGGGAGTGATACATTTTGTATTACCATGTATTATATATTTTGGTGGCTTGAGAGCCCCATTTTTGTATCATGACACTATGTATTACCACTTTTGGATGTTTATAAAAATTTTATGATGATCAGTTTATTTATTTACATGTGTAAAAATTTGTGTTTGTGATGAATTTACTGTTTATGAAACAAAATCCAATCTAACACGTAGTTAGCATATGAGTCAACAACTTGATTGTTAATTCTTGGAATATGTATGTATGTTATATTGTCAAATTGTCGTTCTAATAATCTCAGACATAAGAATCATCTTAATAATGTCAGATCTCTAACATGGTACAAACCATTAAGCTGTGACACTACTAACTCCGAATCAAGACGTACCTCAAGAGAGAGAACGCCATGTGAAATGGCATCCCGTAGAAGCTCAATAATGGCACTATATTCAGCAACATTGTTTGAAGATGGTCGTAAACATACCTCTCGTGAAGACAGTACCTGACCCATAGGAGTATAAATCACCCAAGCAGCAGAGGCTGAGTGTTGAGTGTGGTGGCTCACACCATCCGCGAATCCTATGTAGGTGGAATATTCCATTGACATCTGCCAAAAGAAATGGAAACTAATCACAAACCCGATCACTATAAAAAAAAGACCTAACTATGCAAAATTGTACAATAATATACAATACCAGCCTTGGCTGAAAAACATGCATAGTATTTCTTGAGATAGAGCCCATTTCTAGGCTCCACCAAGTTCGTTCCCTCATAATCCACTAACTCATAAGCGCCCTTCTCTAACACACGTTTGACGACGTAAGGACCATGCCACATGGGGTTAAACTTTCCTGCCCCCAAAGGTTCTTTCGGTTGATCCCACAAAAGGACCAAGTCTCCCTCACTAAACCTCCTTGGACGGATAGACTTATCGTACTAGACCTTTACACGACATTTATTTACTTCTAGAGCCACCAAGGCATCTCGATGCTGCTCATCAAGTTGCTCAAGGTGGACCAAACGCTCCTCCAATGGTGAAGTGTCTAGTAAGAGTTCTACGGCTAGCTTCAAAGAAGGAATCTCGCATTCAATTGAAAATACCGACTCCACTCCATGTACAAGTTGATAGAGAGAAAAACCTGTGGCAGTCTTAACAGCGGCTCTATACGCCCCCAAAGCAAGATATAACATGATGTGCCAATTATTCTTGCTTTGTGTGATGGTTCGTTGGAGAATGGATTTGAGTGACTTGTTCACTGCTTCTACCTGTCCATTCACTTGAGGGTAGTAAGAGGAGGAATGCTCTTGCTTGTGCCCTAACGTTTATGCCAATTCTTCCATCATACGATTCTGAAAGTGCGAGCCATGGTCAGTGACAAGCTCTTTCGGAATCTTGAACCGAGTAATAATCTGGTTCAATACAAAGTGCGCGACTGTCTCACCATTGGATTTAACTGTAGGCATAGCCTCAGCCCATTTTGTGAAGTAATCAACAGCCACTATGATATGATGATGCCCCCCAGTTGAAGTTGGGTTGCAATCCATAAAATCAAGCCCCCACTTAATGAAGGGACTAGCGACGATGATGGGATGTAACGGGGTAGGTTTCGAGCACATATTATGTGCAAACACCTGGCAAGGGTGGCACCTCTTAAACGCATCTACATAATCCTTAAAGATCGACGGCCAAAAATAACCCGCTCTTAAGATTTTTTGGGCTGTAGAAAGCCCAGATAAATGACCACCACACGCCCCTCCATGGCAATCATTCAGCACTACCTCAGCCTCCTCATGAGTTAAACAACATCGTAAAATGGAATCTACCCCACGATGGTACAAAGTGTTATCCACTATGAGGTAATTCTTAGACACGTGATGTAATCGTCGTCGTTCATCCCGTGAGAGGTGAGTAGGGACCTTCAATGTTTGTAAACATATAATGATATCCCCATACCATGGGTCTAAAGTTGAGATTAAGAAAATGTGTTCATCAACAAACGTATCTTCACAAACCAACTCCTTGGCCTCGCTTGGGAAATCCAATATAAGCTCTACAAAAATTAACGATTTCTTAGATTTTGCCTAAACAAACTCGAGATCGAATTCTTGCAGGATGACAATCCATTTATTATATTTTCCCCCAATTGTTATAGCTGATTTTACCACTCTAGGTGAATCACACTTGTATGGCCTTCCCCTATCCCTCTGTAGACTCCTTAGACCCCTTGGACCATTTCTTGTCTTTTGATGTTTCCTTGCCCATCCCTAAAAACATGTGAAAATTAGTACACGCGACATTTAAACCCCTAATTGCGTGTATACATGGGTTTGACCCCTAAAACCATGTACATTGAGATGTGTGCATAATCCAAATCCTTTTGGATTTTTCCTTGACATGGATCCGACCCACTTGACTCCCGGCCTTCCCTATGCCTTGAGATCGCTCAGATTCGACCTTTCATTACCCCTTTGAAAAGCTATAAAAGGAACTCTATGGCACATTGAAGGAATATGAGAGAATTGAGAGCAAAGAAACTATAGTCCATTGTTCCCAGAACTTGTGCTTGAGTCTGCATCCCTTTGTCCCTTGGAGCACTTTTGTGTTCTTCCCAAGCTTGCCTTTTGCTTGTGAGCTTGCTATCGAGAGATGGAGGGTTGAGGTGGTGGAGGCCCAAGTGGGGGATTCAGTTTCTCTGATTCGTAGACGTGCCGACAGAGGTTGTATCCATTGTAATCTCTGATTTTATATTAATAGAAATATCTTTTCCTGTCCAATAATGCATGTTTGAATGAATATTTTATCCATGGACGTTTTCAAATGCTTATACATTGTTGATTATATATGCTAGAATAGATCTAACACCAATATATATATAGTATGCTTGTATTGTTTACTTGTTGTTGAGGTAATCTATCAATTCAAGCTGAAGTTGGAAAGCTCAACGGGGATTTACTTCAACCGTCCGGAATAAGGTACGAGGTCTGATCCTTTAGTGTTAGATATTTAATTTCTATTGCATATTGGAAAGGATTGATTTCTGGAGTCAAGTTGTCTGTTGTGGTACCCCAAGCCATAGGAATTTCTCTCTGTAACAAAATTGGCGACTCTGCTACGGATTTCCTAGTAGTTGTCCTTTGGTGTTTTTCTATCGGCATTCAATGAATTTGAATTGCTCATTCTCTCTTGTTTCTGTGTCGGGTCTAGGGGCATGTTTTCCTGGTAGTGTCTGATTGGTGTGAAGTTTGTCTCAGCTTTTCTGTTTGCCTTGATTTTTATGCACCTTTCTTCCTGTACGCGAGTTTTGAACTCACAGTTGCATATACACGCATTTTTCTTTGCCATTTCTGTGTATACACACGGGTTTACTGCGAACAGTCACGTATGCCCTTAATTTTTCCTTTTAGAGGAAGTTGAATGGTTGCTGGGTGAGTTGTGATGATTGCTGAGTCTCTTTTGATACTGCCAGAGTCTGTATACACCTCTGTTTCTGACCAGAGACATTTTTTTAGGGTAAAATTATTTTTTTTAAGAATGTTCTTGTCATTGCATTTTCAATTTTTTGTTTTGGGATTAGTGCATTAGACTTCTTTTACCTTAGTGCTTTGCTTGAGTGTTGCTTGAGTGTGCTTGTAGAGTCTGGGGGTTGTAGAATCATTCTTTTGCTTTTTATATCTCATTTTATTTCAAAAAATCCAAAAATATTTGTTGATCATCATGCATTGCATTTTGCATAGTACTTGCACTAGATTTGCTTTGGAGTATTAGTCAGGATTTCATATAGGAAAGCTTGCATTTATCATTTGAAGAAAATTATGCATTACACGTAGTAGCATACCCTGTTTTCATGGACACAATGCATTTGCATTGATTGTTAGGTGTGCATTTTACTTCATGTTGTGTCATAACACCATTAGTTGCACGGCCATATCCCTCTTTTGAGTAATAAATCCACTTAAAATCAACGCTTAATTAAAATGAACTACACTATTTTATTTGATAGGGTTCACCAACAAGATTAGGTTTTAGCGTCTTGGAATAGTTCATTGTGAGTAAATTCTCCAAGACCACTAAACAACAACATGTATGTGTCTCTCCAGGTGAGTGTGTGAAATCCTTGGTATAACCATTGTTTCTCAGGATCCTCCTCTCAAAAGGGAGTTAAGCACGAGGCAGTGTGAGCGGTTATTGATTGGGATGACCCCTAGTCATAACTGAGTAGCACTGGAGATATTTCCAGGATTGTATTCGTATCTGGGGGCTCTTTCGAGAGTTTCAGGCTTTGATATCTTGCCCATACGGTCAATCCCACCTACGACTGTCCACCTGAGCATTGATTATATTGAGGTGACCTTAGTGGCCTTACCTAGGATATCGAGGGGGTACTTTGCAGGGGTTATTCTACAGGTGTCTCAGCCAGGTTGGGGTCGGACAGCACAGTCGCTTTACGCGTTGAAGCTAAGGGCCACAATAATTGGTTACGTACCTCCGCTTGTTGTGTATGGGAGTCTCAAGCCTCTCCTAAGCGAGACATATCTGCTTCATTCGGGAGCTCACTTATCCTACCCTTTATTGCTTGTATTTGGCTTTAGATTTTATTGGTGATTGCTCTGTGCACGTTAGCTTGCCTAGGGTTTGCGTAGATAGAGAGTCTTTTATATTTTTTGAGTCATTGTGGATTCGGGTGCGGCTCCTCTCCGTTCTCGTCGTTTAGCAGGACTTCCGCCTTCTACATCTCCTCCTCCTTTGGGAGTGAGAAATAGACAGTCCAGGTGGACTACTTCTCACATTGATTCACACACTATGGGATACCATATAGAAGGTATTCCTGAACCACCTTCTCCCATTCATGTGAAAGATGGGGAGTTCACTCCTAACTATGATCCTTCACCCGACTTGACTAAGTTAGGTCCTGTGATTTCTGAGATAGGAACCTTTCATGATAGACCTACTTACTCTAGGGTTGATTCCCCATTGACACATCACCGATATGGAATGCCGGAGGATGACAATACTCATTTTGAACCCGCGAGCACTAGTTATGGTAGTTATGGTATGTCTGGTTTTCCCACACATGATTTGGCATTTCATGTCGAATTTGAGTTAGAGCCTAACACTATGCCTAGGGGCACTCTCATTCCTTACCATGCGGAGAGGTTTGGGAGCACTAGTCACATTGCACCTTCCATCCCGGTGGTGGAAGCTACATCACATATTCCTCCTAGGTCTAGGGTTAGTGATTCTATTAGGATACCAAATCCGAGACGAGTGACTATAGGGAATAGTACGTACATAATTACATAGATCACTTCATCCTCTGTCCCTAGTTCTTCGAATGTTCACCCTCCACCTTATTCACGTGGTCCTTTGGGCCAAAACGTTGCTACGAGTTATGTCCGTACTGCGATTACTAGACCAGTTGTGTCTCAGCTTCATGCACCGCCCGTTGTTTCGGGAGGTCATGTTCATACTTCTAGAGGTCACATTCCTACTTCCGGAATGTATATTCCTACTTCCGGAGCGTATGTTCCTACTTACGGAGTGTCTCATGGGACATCTCATGCAATGACTTATGGACCCTATTATGGGACGCAGTATGGATAGGGTTCTTCACCTTATGGGGGTGGGTATCAACAACATACCTACTCTCCAAATTATGGCTTTGTAGCTCTGAATAGTCAAGGTACACCACACTATGGTGCTTCCATGCCACCCTATACGGGTCAAACAGGAGGAGAGCATTATGGCCAAGGCCATGGTGGTAATTAGACCTATGTGAATTAGAACTATCAGGGAGCATTCCATCGACCTCATCATCCTAGGCTCCCTTTTCTTGCAATGCTAAATCTTCTTGACTTGTCGAGATTGACGAATGATCCTATAGCTCATGACCCGGCTTGGCCGGTTGTCCCTACTAAGCTTCCCTCGAACGTACCCAAATTCGAGGGAAAACTACGAGAGGATCCGAGCGAACATGTTACTACCTTTCACCTATGGTGCTCTTCGAATTCCTTACACCAGGACTCCATCTGTTGAAGGCTGTTTCAATGCACCCTTAGAGGGCCTATCGTGAAATGGTAAATAGAGCTATCTAGGGGGGCATTCGCTTTGTTCGATGACCTAGCGATGACTTTTCTTAACCACTTCTAGCTACCAGTGCATTATGACATTGGTACTGAACTCTTGTCGACATTTTCGTAGGATAAGGCCACACATATCTCGGATCATATCCAAGAGTGGCATAGACAGAAGAGGTTTATTAAAACCTTTATACCGCCAGAATTCCTCCTCGAATGGTTCCTTAAGTCGTTATTGTCGTATATAGCGAAGGATGTTTCACTAGTACAAGTGATCAATTTTGCCACGGCAAAACGTGGCAATATCCACGGAAAAGCGTGGATATTCCCACGTCTAAGTGTTTTTTGTTCCGTGGAAACTATTTCGTCGCAATAGATACGACCCCTAATTTGCGTCGCAAGAGCGACAATGTTCTATATTTCGTTGGATGTCTAAGCCGTGGCTATATCCACGCCTGGCGGTCTCTGTATCCACGCCTTTCCGTCTCTATAGCCACGCTCTGTATAAGGTTTTTTAAAAAATGCAAATCCAAGACGTCGCTATAGCCACGCCTTTCCGTCGCTATAGCCACGCCTTTCCGTCGCTGTATCCACGGTTGGTGAAATTTAAATAAAAAAAATACTTGCAGCTGTCGCTTAAGCGACGGTATTTGAAAATTTTTTTAAAAAAAATTACCTGGATTATCTGCAAAGACATATTGGAGTATCTGAAGTATTTGAAGATTTTTAAATAGCTAGAAGTTTATATTCTACAAATTGTAGTTTATATTTTATAATTTAGAATAGAAGAGAAAGATTTTTTTTAGATAGATAAATGTACAATCAAGATTTAAATTTATTTTATGAATATTTATTCAAATTTCAAATAAACAATGATAACGGGTAGCTAAGTCATAAAAAAACTGATATTATAGCACTTGGCACTTCACTTGTAACATATTGATGTTTCACCACAAGTTAAATAACTATTTATGATTTAGACTCTATGGTTTATGATTTGGGCTCTATTCTCTAAGGTTTTGACCAATCTGCACAAATTCATCATGGCTTTTCTAGCTTATCCATTCATGTTCACACTCCCTCGTACTCCTGAACAACTTCGGAGGAATCTGCCATATCAAATGTAATTTGCTTGACATTTTTGTATGTGTAGACTCGTGACAGACAAACATAATTGGATAGATTGATAACACTAAGTATAGCTAAAAGCCAATAAAAATAATCAAATTTAGCCCTGTTTAAATTGTTGGCCAGCCATCCTTGGTGTCCTCTTCGTGTAGTTACTCCCTCAATTATCGTGACGAGTAAACTGCCCAAAAAACTGGAGACACCCAGAACACTGAGATAGAAGGCGATACCCAAGCTTCTCATGCTATCAGGCACTTGATCATAGAAATATTCCTGTAAACCTATCATAGTAAACACCTCTTCTATTCCCATCAAAATGAATTGAGGAATTAACCAGAAAACACTGAGAGGGATTGTAGTTTTAGGGCTGTCAAGTAAGCCATGAGTTCTTGCTACATGGGTTCTTAGGTTTTCTGTTAGAGCCGTAGTCACCATGGACAGAACAGAAAACAACATCCCGATCCCAATCCTTTGAAGAACATTTATTCCTCGTATGTTTCCTGTTATTCTTCTGGCCAATGCCACAATACAACGGTCATAAATAATCACAAAAAAAATTCCAAAAACGGTTTGAATGGCCAAAAGAGAAGCTGGCGAGATATAACTTCGTTATCTCCAATACCTGTTTACTGTAGCAAACTATATATATTGCAGTCCCAAAAGCATTTGACAAACTCCATAACATTAAGGTCATAGATGATATACTCTAAGCAAAGCCTTCTATCAGCATAATGAAACAAGCAGTAGACTACATTAAATATGCTCTTGTCAATGAACATTAGAAAAAATATACTAAGAATATGAAAGTTTGTCATCAATACTAAATAGGGGTTCAAACTTCAGTGTATGAGCATCTACCTCGTAGCAGAGGCTTTACTGTTTGCCATAATTACTTCTCTTCCTCACCTTCGTCAAAAGACAATGCATGACTAATTTCATGCACAATTTCTCTTCTTAAAGGCTTACCAGCATCCCCCTTATCTATGGAATGTGTTCTGGTGATTCCATCTGATGCAAAGAATGATTTCTTTCCAAATCGATCTATTTCTCTTTTGATGCAGCCAGAATCTCTAGGGCTTTCTTCAGTAAATCTTACAGTTCTGATCTTTGGCAACTTCAGTTTATGCCGTTCCAGAGTGTCAGAAGTTGTAGTCCCGATGCAAAAGCAATAGTTTTCATTTCTGTCTTGAGCATGAAATTCCTCATTCACACCTGATATGTGTCTTCCCAAGGATTTAACTTGGCATAAATCAGATGAGTCAACAAAAGGATTTTTACTTGAAAATTCCTTGTCTTGATTTTTCATTTCTCTAAAACCGTCTCTAGCAAGTATGCCTGTTGTTTTACAATCTTTGGACAGCACATAGTGTGTCTTCTTAGCTTCTAATATTGCTGCTGCAGAACGTATAAGAGTTCTGGATCTCGGCGTGGCAACAGATCTGTCAGGGTGTGTGTTTGTAACCAAGTAACTCGTTCCATTAGGGCCGCCAGCCACATCAAATCTTCTCTTACAATCTGTATTATCCACCCTACCTTTTACAGATTGTTGTTGAATCTATTACCAAACCATAGCAAGAAAATGATGGATCCAGAGACCTCTTGCTGGAGGTGGAAAGTAATTCAAAAAGCACCACTCCATAACTATAAACATGAGACCTTATCAGACACACTACATGTCACAGCATACTCTGAAGCAACATACCAAAAGTGCCAGATATATCTGTTGTTGCATGAGTTTCAGAGACTTCCAGGAACCTGTAAAACAAGTTTATGGTCACTTTATGCCTCTCCATATCAATTATGTGCCTGTATATTGCTAGCATCTGACAGATTTAATAGACACCTGGCCTAAAAATCACCGCATTAGTATTACCTTTAATCCCTTGCAGCAATTTTATCCCACTTTCCCCACCTGACCGTAGATATAGCTTGCTCTACAGTATGAATTTT
>LPNX011105972.1:334371-359694 GCA_001517045.1 Pseudotsuga menziesii
TGAGAAAGGCCGTTTTTACATCTAATTGTTCAAGATGCAAATCTTCTACCGCCACTAGACTCAAAATAGTTCTAATTGAAGTCATTTTAACAACAGGAGAAAATATTTTATCAAAGTCTATACCTTTACAACAAGTCTAGCCTTGTACCGTTTCTTTCCTCCATCTTCTTCCTTCAACCTATAAACCCATTTATTCTGCAATACCCTTTTTCTGCAGGCAACTTAACCAGATCCCAAGTCTGGTTTCTTACTAATGAGTCCATCTCCTCATCCATGCCTTGCTCCCACTTCTTTCTAGTTTCTACCTGCATTGCTTCTTCAAAACATTTTGGTTCACCAGAATCAGTCATCAATAAATAATACAATGAAGGAGAGAATCGTTCAGGCGGTCTACTTAACCTGGTAGACTTTCTTACAGTTGCAGGAGTTTCAAGTACATGCTGCTGCTCTTGATTTTCTCGTGCTTTTGGAACTTCATTTTCTTTGATTTCATCAAGCACTGTGTACTCTGTGTTTTCTTTTCTTCTTTCTTTCCCTGCAACTGATCTTTGTACATGACCTTTTCATTGAATACTACATCTCTACTCCTAATGATTTTACGATTTTTAAGATCCCATAAGCGATAACCAAAATCATCAACCCCGTATCCAATAAAGGTACATTTCTTGGATTTAGCCTCAAGCCTTGTTCTATCATCTTTATCAATATGGGAAAATGCTTCACAACCAAAAGTTCTCAAAAATGAGTATTTTACCTGTTTACCTATCCATGCCTCCTCTAGAATGCCACCATCCAAAGCGCTTGAAGGCCCTCTGTTTATTAAATAAACAGCAGTGTTTATAGCATCAACCCAAAACTGTAAGGGAAACCCTACATGCAATCTCATACACCTTGCACGCTCCATGATTGTTATGTTCATCCTTTCTAACACACCATTTTCTTGGGGTGTTCTAGGGACTGTCTTCTCTTTGCAAATCCCATTGTGTGAACAGTAACTGTCAAACTCCTTGCTGCAGTACTCACCTCCATTATCAGATCTGAGACATTTCAACCTTTTTCCTGTCTCATTCTCAACCAAAGCTTTCCACTTCTTAAAAGTATCAAACACATAATATTTATGTCTAATGCAATAAACCCAAGTTTTTCTAGTTGCATCATCAATAAAAGTAACATAATAATGACAGCCACCAAGAGATTGTACCTGAGCTGGTCCCCATACATCTGTATGGACAAGCTCTAACTTTTCACTCTTCTTTTGTTTCCCAACCCTGAGAAATCTAACTCTCTTCTGTTTTCCATAAACAAAGTTCTCACAAAATTCCAAACTTACCTGCTTCAGATCTGGAAGTAGTTTTCTTGAGTGGAGAATCTTCATCCCCTTCTCACTCATGTGGGAAAGCCTATGATGCTACAATGCTGCACCTGTTTTTGTGGAAGCTACATAAATAGAATAATCAGTATTATGAGGACATAAATATAACGTACCTATCCTATCTCCTTTTGCAATTACCATTGATCCTTTAGTGACCTTCCACCACGTTTCTCCAAACGTAGACAAACAACCACCATCTCCCAACTGCCCTGTTGAGATCAGATTTCTTTTCATAGTAGGAATGTGCCTTACATCCTTTAGAAACTAGTCATTTCCATTATTTATCTTAATCCGTACCTTACCCTTTCCAACAATTTTACATGGTTCATCATCCCCCAATAACACATGCCCAAAATCACCTTGAACATAATCATAAAAGAATTTCCTATGGGGTGTAGCATGACATGAAGCCCCTGAATCTACTACCCAGTAATCACTAGTATTATCTAACGCAAGAATCAAAGCATCTTGTAACACATCACCTGCTACATTACCTTCCTGGGTAGTCTCTTGCTGCCTCTCGCCTTTCTTCTTTGGTGCTCTGCAGTCTTTCTTTAGGTGTCCTTTCTTACCATAGTTCTAGCACTCTATTTTTCTGAATCTCGACTTGGATCTTCCCTTTTTAGACTTGCCATGATTTCCTGGGCTCCTTCCTCTCTCGTCTTGTCTCCCTCTACTCTCCATGGTCAACGCATTACCTGATGTCTCACCTGTGCTTTTTCTTCGCATTTCCTCGCTAAGAATAACACCAACAACATCATCAAACTTAAGAGTGTTTGAACTAGGGACAGAGTTACTTACAGCCATGACCAAGCTATTCTAGCTTTCTGGCAATGAGCACAAGATTAGAAGAGCCCTAACCTCATCATCAAAGTTCACTTTTACAGAACTTAACTGACTGGTAAGTGTATTAAACTCATTTAAATGGTCAGTAACAGATCCACCTTCTGACATCTTCATATTAAATAAATGCTTCATTAAAAATACCTCGTTAGAAGTCGAGGGTTTTTTGTAGAGCTTACTCAATGCGCTCATCACACCCTCTGTTGTTTTTTCTTTCGAAATATTGAAGGCCACTGACAAAGCCAGGCACAGCTGTATTGTTCCTAGTGCCTTTCTGTCAAGAACCTCCCATTCTTCATCCTTCATAGTCGCTGGCTGTTTTGATTTTCCACCCAACGGCAAGTACAGATCCTTCTGGTACAGATAGTCCTCCATTTGCATCTTCCATAACTGATAGTTTTGGCCGTTAATTTTCTCGACCCTAAACTTTCCTTCTTCAGCCATTTCTCACACTCGAACCAGGAACCCTTCTTTCCTACGAGTTTACCAACCAAATAGACCTTTTGGTTCTGATACTAATTGTTAGAAAACAGGACCGCGAAGCAATAACAAATATACAGTTAAATCAATAAACAAGATGCAAAACACATTAAAACATTACGGAGAGACACAGATATAACGTGGTTCACCCAAACGATGGGCTACGTCCACAAAGAAATTTGCCAGTCCTTTTATTACAGTCCAAAAAGATGAAGGGATACACCCTGTAGAAAAACTGTTGCACTTCCTCTTCACGCTCTCATAGTATCTCTTCCAATACAATACAATACCATACCCAATCGATTTACAATGCTTTATTTTATAGGGGAAATACAATGGGAAAATTCTAGGGTTAACCTAATACCATGGGTTTCCAATACTGTTGGCCAACACACATCCCAAAAAAAAACATTTTGGGGGCTCCGCCCCCGAACCTCCATTTTCTCGGGGGCGCTACCCTGAACCCCAAGGTAGGGGGGACGAGTGTACAGTACTCCTGGGTTACAATCACAACTGAATAATATCTCTGGATCTGGAAGATTAAGCTCCACAACCAATATCTCAAGAAGTACTATGCATGATTTTCAGCCAAGACTAGTTATTGTATATTATTGTACAGTTTTGCACAGTTAGGTATTTTTCTTATAGTGATCGGGTTTGTGATTAGTTTCCATTTCTTTTGGAAGATGTTAATGGAATCTTACACCTACATAGGATTCGCGGATGGTGCGATCCCTCACACTCAACACTCAGCCTCTACTGCTTGGGTGATTTATACTCCTATGGGTCAGGTACTGTCTTTAGGAGGCGTATGTTTGCGGCCATCTTCAAACAATGTTGTTGAATATAGTGTCATTATTGAGCTTCTACAGGATGCCATTTCACATGGCGTTCTCTCTCTTGAGGTACGTCTTGATTCAGAGTTAGTAGTGTCACAGCTTAATGGTTTGTACCATGTTAGAGATCCGACGTTATTAAGAAGATTCTTATGTGTGAGATTATTAAAACGGCAATTTGACAATATAACATACATACATATTCCAAGAATTAATAATCAAGTTGCTGACTCATATGCTAACTACGTGTTAGATTGGAATTTGTTTCATACATAATAAATTCATCACAAACATAGATTTTTACACATGTAAATAAATAAACCGATCACCATAAAAAATTTATATAACATCCAAAATGTGGTAATACATAGTGTCATGATACAAAAATGGGGCTCTCGAGCCACCAAGATATAATAAACGGTAGTACAAAATGTATAACTCCCAGGTATCTAATCATGTGGAGGAGGAGGGGGGTTGTAATCATGGAAGGTCACTACAGCTCTAGCTAGCCGTCGGAATAATCGCACCCATGCTCATGGTACACCCACCATCTGGCGCTGCATAGCCTCAGACAAGTCCTCGACTTGCGCCATGGGAACCTTGTGTGTCAGCCTCACAAAATTGGTATGAATGCTCTGGAGCATCTGCTCCGCATCCACACCCGTGATATCATCTCCTCTTCCCCTCCATTTGTGACGAGCGAAGCCTTCAGGCCGTCGTGGCCCCACATCTGCATACAAATGGTAGATGTCACTACGTATTGTCACACTAAAATATGTGTTTTGATTCCATATAATCAGAAAACACCAAAAAAAAAAACTCAAAAATTTAAAGAGAGGGTCGAGATTCATTACCTATGTCACCATATGCTGATCCTGGTGGTAGCGGCATGTTCGGGTCCCCCTGAAAATCAATCCCCACATAGGGGTCATCATCGATGGAAACTATCTGTCATCGCCACCATGGAAAGAACTCAGCTGGATAGGGGTTGGACACCCTACCTCCCCCCAGTCTAGGCATCGCATCTGCCCAACACCGTTGGGCCGGATCTTGAACCCCGTGAAGAGGAATGTCAACTCTGGGGCTCAATCCTGGAACACGCTCGAAGAAAAATGTGCTCAATATGCTATTGAACCCGAATTTCTGCACTCTTCCCATCTTACACTCACTGAGCTGATGTTTCATGTTTCTCAGTAGTGTAGTGCTCCAATCATAGATCGTGGGTCTCATACACTCCACTGCATAGAACATCAAAGGCCGCGAGGCCTGGTGGAGTGAATCCAAGCCTACTATCCTGCCCAATGTCAGTAGTATGGCCTTTAGGCCCAGTACTTGTATGGAGTTGGTTGGGATCTGACTCCCCACCTTCTCTGTGTCTAGATAGTAGTACACCGCAATGTACTCATCAATAGTCAGGCCACCTCTGGGCCCACCGTGAGAACAAAGGTTCACTACTTCCCCCCATCGGGAAAGTCCAGTAATAAAGTATATGTCCTCCACCTCTATAGTGAGGGACATCCCATCTATCTGGAAGGATTCAGAGTCTGGATCCCAGTAATCCACTAGCATCTGCAATAGTCTTGGTTTGGCCCTCAAGCCACCAAGACACCAAAACTTGTAGAGCCTGCATGCACGTAGAGCTTGTTGAGCCATTAGATCGGCCCTTACTACCTCCTCTACCTCACCATGTTCACGCTCTCTCCATTCTAGGACCATCCTGCACAAAAAATTGCAAGTTTTCCCATTAGACTACTTAAAAAACCTCATGCGCGGCCACATACGCGACTGTTTGCAAAAAAGCCGCGTATGTACGCGACTGTGAGGGCATTTTCTACGTATATCCATCCCTATACGTGGAAAAACCCTTGATTTTTGTGTGGGCCGCAACGCCTTTTTTAGAATGGCCTAGAAACCTCAAATGACCATGAAATTTGATAAAAAAAATGCATCAAAATGGAAGAGAAGAGCATGGGTAAGTACCTGGAAGAAACGGTAGTGGATTCTGCCGGCTAGATCTCTTGGAATTCACTGTTGAAAATCTAAGCTCAATTGGGTAAAAATTTCAAATGTTTTAAAATGTTTTTAATTTTTTACTATTTATAGAAATTTTTCAAATTTTTGAAAATTTTTACCCCCTTTCCTATAGTTTCGACAATTTCTAATCTTTTTGGATCGTTTTTTACCTAATTCGTGATGTAGGAGACCTTTTTGAGTGTTGTTTTAGCCGTTGGATTGACCCGCTCATGCTGATCACAGGTATCATGTCTAAACTGGCATATAGGTTAGGTTTCATCACCATTTGCATTTTGCATGACCTTATGACTGTTTCATCATAGCCTTAGGTATGAACCCACTCCATTATGTCACAGAACCTTCTTGTTGTTTTAGAAGTGGCATGGTATGAGTGGTAGATCTTGACCTTACATGGGTACCCTAGTTAGCGCCTTATCTGCATTTGGTGCCCATGCTGATGTTTTGTCCTTTAGGGTGTGGGAGTCTGTTGTATAGTACTGCCATGACATTTCGCAAGAGCCTCATACTCCTCTTGATATTTTGCTGGATTATTTCCCTCAGGACTCCCGTATGTCAAGTTTTAATTGCATTATCATGAGCTTTGCTTGCCTTATTGAGCTTTATGTCGGCTTCCTTGACATTGCGTTTCAGACATATAGCCCGAGCTTGTCTCATGTCTAGCCATGTAGAGCCATTTTATATATCCTTTGCAGCTTGATTCCCTTTTTACCGGGAGGGGATTTTCCCCCGAGTGTCGATATCCTACACATGTGTCCTTGCATTGAGCATAGGTATGTTCCACTGCTTGGAACTAGTTTGTTTTCCCCTATAACACTCGTCTCCTCCTAGTCTGTAACTATAAAGCAGTTTTATTCTTTTTCAAGCTTTTTAAATATTTGAAAAAGTCCAAAAAAATCAAAAAACCAAAAAGCCGGAAAAGGAAAGATGTTATCTTTGGCAGCTGTCGAGTCGTGTCGCCTTCGAACAGAGCACTATATATCACATCCATTGGTTGGGTTTATAGTTTGACTTTAGGATTTGTACTTGTTTATCTGAGTTTATCTCCACCAACTGGTTAAGCATCCAGTCTCCATGGAGCCTTTGTCGATGCCTCCTGTGTTGCAGAGATGTCCCAGTTTGTATATCGAGTCTATGCTACCTTTATTCAGTCACCATTCGCCGTTATGCTCTTGTTCAAAGGAAGTTGAAACATGAGTCGGCCATTCCTCAGTTATCTTGACTTTGCATGTCGGCCATTCCCGGTATAGTTACTAGTTCGTGCACCTTATGATCGAGTCCTTCCACATTATACAGCTTTGTTGAGTACCCCGTGTTGGATGATGGGGGATGCCTTAATGCCCTCCTTCCAATGGATTTCATCCCATCGACTTCAGATCATTTATTCTGGGATTGGAATCTAGAGTCATTTTGAGTGCCTTAAGACTTGTAGTCATCAGTGGCAGGTTCTCTCACCATCGACAGTATTTGGGAATACATCAATGTCCCCTGATCAATGGATCCTCTCAAGTGTTCGACCTCAACACATTTATTCACACTTGTTAGTTTGCACTCTAGTACCTTGATTCCCATTATCATTATCGGTGGGTGATATCGCGTCTGTTAACGGTATACATCAATGACCGGTAATTAGACGATGGACTACTATGTTCGACCTTGACACCTCTATTCACATGGTAGGACATGTAATCGTAGCGGTTTGTGTAGAAGACCTTCCAGATTGGTAGCATCTCTTATATGCTACCTCCTTGATCGTGCCAATGTTCATGAGATTTCAGCTCTCATGACTTGATTCCAATATATGTTGGACATTTTCAGCTCTTATGGAGATCTTGATCCATTGTATATCTTCAGCCATTATGGAGATCATGGTCCTTTGTATATCTTCATCATGGAGATTATGATCTATGTATATTGTACGTGGTGATGACCACTTATGTGATATCTTGTATCATGACTATTCATGGGCATTGTACTCTTATGTATCCGGGACTGCTATATGTATTTGCAGTTATGTGCAGAGTTGTATCATTGTACTACGCTGATTGGGTGGCTGGTCTTCCATTTGGGATTCTTCATCACTCCACTTCTGGGATGGACTTATAATGTATTTCGGCCATTGTATGACCCCTCTGACCTCACACATTAGGGGGCATCTCTTATAGTTGATTTGACCACTCCAAGTGAATCACACTTGTATGGCCTTCCCCTGTCCCTCTGCAGACTCCTTAGACCCCTTGGACCATTTTTTGTCCTTTGATGTTTCCTTGACCATCCCTAAAAACATCTGAAAATTAGTACACGTGACTTTTAAACCCCTAATCGCGTGTATACGCAGGTTTGACCCCTAAAACTGCGTACATCAAGATGTGTGCATAATCCAAATCCTTTTGGATTTTTCCTTGACATGGATCTGACTCACTTGACTCCTAGCCTTCCCTATGCCTTGAGATCGCTCGGATTCAACCTTTCATTACCCCTTTGAAAAGCTATATAAGGAACTCTATGGTACATTGAAGGCATATGAGAGAATTAAGAGCAAAGAAACTATAGTCCATTGTTGCTGGAACTTGTACTTGAGTTTGCATCCCTTTGACCCTTGGAGCACTTTTGTGTTCTTCCCAAGCTTGCCTTTTGCTTGTGAGATTGCTATCGAGAGATGGAGGATTGAGGTGGTGGAGGCCCAAGTGGGGGATTTAGTTTCTCCGATTCGCAGACGTGCCGACAGAGGTTGTATCCATTGTAATCTCTGATTTTATATTAATAGAAATATCTTTTCCTGTCCAATAATGTATGTTTGAATGAATATTTTATCCATGGATGTCTTCAAATGCTTATACATTGTTGATTATATATGCTAGAATAGATCTAACACCAATATATATAGTATGCTTGTATTTTTTACTTGTTGTTGAGGAGGTAATCTATCAATTCAAGCTGGAGTTGGAAAGCTCAACGGGGATCTGCTTCAACCATCTAGAATAAGGTACGAGGTCTGAGCCTTTAGTGTTAGATATTTAATTTCTATTGCATATTGGAAATGATTGATTTCTGGAGTCAAGTTGTCTGTTGTGGTACCCCAAGCCATAGGAATTTCTCTCCACAACACCAATAATTCTTCAAGTGAGGACGAATTGAAACGGATTGACATGGGCTACAACCAAGGTCTGGCGAAGGAGAATATAATGTCTCAACCATTGAACCGCATGTACGGTAGCTAGAGCAAGCTTCTCAACATGAGAATAACGAATCTCTGCGTCAATAAGGTTCCGGATCAGATAGTATATGACATGCTCTTGGAGCTCCTCATCCTCTTGAACGAAAACCATACCAATCATCTCCATGGACGTGGCCACATAAAGTAGAAAATTATGGCTATAGTCTGGGGGACTAATCATCGGGGCCAATGCTAGGGCTTGCTTGAGCGCATCAAAGCACTCCTGGGCTCGCTCATCCCAACAAAAGGTGGTGTCCTTCTTCAAAAGACGCATGAAGCCTCTAGTCAAATTGGAAAAATTGACAACAAATCTTTGTAAGAAGTTTTCCATGCCTTGCAAACATTGAAGATGACGAATATTCTTCGGGGAAGACAACTGAAGTATTTCCTCAACCTTCAAAGGGTCGACTCTTATACCCTCTTTAGAAACGATGAATCCTAACAAGCGACCTGACTTCACACAAAAGATGCACTTGTGAGTATTTAACCTGACCAAATAATGGTGACATCTTTCGAATACCAATCTCAAATGATAGGAATGACGCATTCTCATGTGAGAATGAGCAGCAAGGTCATCCAAAAATACTTCGATAATCGATTTGAGATTGTGGAAGATCAAGGTCATGGCCTGTTGAAAAGTAGATCCGGCGTTCTTAAGGCCAAAAGGCATTTTTCGATATGCAAAAGTTCCCCAAGGACAAATAAATGCAGTCTTATGTTGGTCCTCAGGTTTAATTTGTATCTGATTATATCCAGAAAAGCCGTCCATGAAGGAAAAAACCTCACTACCCGCACACTCATCCAAAATATGATCGATAAATGGTGTGGGGAAGTTGTCCTTAGGACAGGCACGATTCAAATCACGGAAATCAGTACATATGTGGATCGCTCCCTGCTTCTTATCCACCAGAATGGGGTTTGAAACCCACTCCATCAAGGGAACGGGATAGATAAAACCGGCTTTCAACAGTTTCTCTATCTCTACCTTCATTGCGGGTGCTTTCCTAGGATTCACCGCACGTAAGCGTTATCGAATAGTATTAGCGTTGGGATAAGTCTTAATCTCATGTTTGACAATATGAGGGTCGATACCTGGCATTTCATCATAAGACCAAGCAAAGATATCACAGAATTATTTAAACAGCTCGGTGTATTCTTGAATCTCAGCATGGGAACATTCTGCCCCAATATAGACATTCTCTATCCTGCCAGGATCGCGAGAGATATTGATAGGAATCGTTGAAGATATGTTTTCCATGTTTCCATCAGCCATCGGACCAGGAGAGATTAATGAAACCATAGGACTACCAACTCTCTCACTAAGAACTGCCCTAAAGTCCTCATGCTCCAAGCGGTCAAGCTCAGGAAGAAAGTAAGATCTATGATGGAGTTCCTCCCATGGTAGCTCAACTCCTGACATGGCCTCAATAATCGCTTCATCTGAAGGGAAAACACTATCAAGGAAATTGTGCACGTGAGAAGACTGCACTGCCCATGCCAGCAGCACATAAGAGTCCTCCTCCTCCGTCCGTGAAGAGGAAGGACTAGGCTCTACAACACTCTCGATATTAGCTTGATAAGCTACCATAGTTGCAGGCAACGACATGTCCATCACGATGGGATCACTTGGAGTACTTGGTGTAGGAAGAATCTAAGGATCTTCCATATGACTTGTGCAAAAGGACACCGATCTCATAGAATTCGAAGCCTCACCGAAACTAGACCCTATCATAAGGATCGGTGCAGGACAACTAAAACTTCCCATGAGGGATGGGTACATGCCTACACCCCCACTCCCAGTTTCCAGTTGAGAGTGCTCAACGATCGGGATTGAAGCTCCCGAAGATGCGGTAACCGACAAATTCTTGAATGACATTTGATCAATCATGACTATCTTCTCATTAAATGGAAAGCATACAATGTGAAATAGGGAAGAAGCTATGACTTGCATACTATACATCCAATTCCTACCCAGCAAGAGATTGTAGTCAAGGGCCGCATCAATCACCTCGACCTCTATCGCAACGGTCTTCCCTCCCAAATGGACCTTAAGGGAAGGAAGGATCCCGTGTGGCCTAAACGATCTCCCATCGAATGCAATTAACATGGTCGCTGATTTAGACAACTTAGGGGAACCTAAACCCTTCCAACATGATAAATACATCACAGAAGCAGTAGTGCCTTCGTCAATCACAGTGCGCTTGACGGTCATGTTAAGACATTCTACATGAATCAAAAGAGACACATAGTAAGGAAAGCGAGGCTGAAGTCCTGCGGTTTCAAATTTAATCACGGAGGAAGAATTATCATCATTCACACCAAGGGAAGAAAGCAAATCCTTCCTTTGCAAAGGACAACTCTAAAGCACTTCCAGTGCAGACATCGCACAAGGAGTGTGGCCCAAATCCTTGACAACTGAATAGTTCTGGGTGGCTCAAGCATTAGGATTGTGCCCCAAACACTTAAGGAATCCCTTAGGAATGAGAGGTGCAGCTTCAGGTTTATCCACAGGTTTCTCAATATGCAAAGGAGTCCCTGGTGGATCAGGTTCATTTCCTGGGCTAGGTTGTGTGAACCATAGTCTTTCGCACGGATCACAACTTTCGCAGCACATACCATAGTCATGCAACCATGACCACTACCCTCTAGCGTATCTTGATCACCACTAGACTAATCATGGGTCCTCAAGTTCATATTTTGATTATGAGGTAAAGGGTTAGTCAGCACAGCTGGGCCCTATGCCAAGAATCTCAAGGCTTCATCGATACGAGGGCACAAGTAAGTGAGGTGATCGTCCTTACACAACTTGCAAGGGAATTTAACCTTACGTTTAGCTTGCTTGTCCCCCCCAACATTACGGGCGTTCTTGTCATTATTATTAGCATTCTCATTCATATTCCCACCCTTACGATTATTCTTACCCTTCTTTTTATTCCTTCCGGGCTGCTAGTTACCCTTCTGGTCCGACAATTGCATCGAAAGTACACTCACCGTTTGAGAGGGTTGAGACAAATTCGTGGCTTGTCCCGAAGTAGATTGGTTGATTGACAATTGACTAACTTGTTTTGCAACCGAATCCATAGGTTTAGCACTTGCACAACCAACAATGCCATCGACATGTGGTCCAGGTTTAACTTTGGGATCGAAACTAGAACACAGAGCATTGGGAATAATCTCATATAACAAACCGGACTGAGCATAAATCAAATCCGGTTCCTACGCCCTAAAAATCGCTTGTTCCTCATTTTGTACTCTGGATGTAGAAACATCCTTCACTATATACGGCAATAACGACTTAAGGAACCATTCGAGGAGGAATTACGGCGGTATAAAGGCTTTAATTAACCTCTTCCGTCTACGCCACTCTTGGATATGATCCAAGATATGTGTGGCTTTATCCTGCCGAAATATTGACAAGAGTTCAGTACCAACATCATAACGCACTGGTAGCTGGAAGTGGTTAAGAAAAGTCATTATTAGGTCATCGAACAAAGCGAATGCCCCCCTAGGTAGCTCTATATACCATTTTGCAGCAGGCCCTGTAAGGGTGCGTTGAAACAGCCTTAAACGGATGGAGTCCTGATGTAAGGAATTCGAAGAGCACCATAGGTGAAAGGTAGTAACATGTTCACTCGGATCCTCTCCTGGTTTTCCCTCAAATTTAGGTATGTTAGAGGGAAGCTTAGTAGGGACAGCCGGCCAAGCCGGGTCATGAGCTACAGGATCGTTCGTCAATCTCAACAAGTCAAGAAGATTCAGCGTTGCGAGGAAAGGGAGCCTAGGATGATGAGGTCAATGGAATTCTCCCTGATAGTTCTGATTCACGTAGGTCTAATTACCACCATGGCCTTGGCCATAGTTCCCTCCTCTCGCTTGACCCGTATAGGGTGGCATGGAAGCACCGTAGTGTGGTATACCTTGACTATTCGGAGCTACAAAGCCGTAATTTGGAGAGTAATTAGGTTGTTGATACCCACCCCCATAAGGTGAAGAACCCTGTCCATACTGCGTCCCATAATAGGGTCCATAATTCATTGCATGGGATGTCCCATGAGACACTCTGTAAGTAGGAATATACTTTCCGGAAGTAGGAATATACATTCCCAAAGTAGGAATGTGACCCCTAGAAGTATGAGCATGACCTCTCGAAACAACAGGCAATGCATGAAGCTGAGACACAACTGATCTAGTAATCGCAGTATGGACATAACTTGTAGCAACATTCGGCCCGAAGGACCACGTGAATGAGGTGGAGGGTGAACATTCGAAGAACTAGGGACAGAGGACAAAGGGATTTGTGTAATTATGTACGTACTATTCCCTATAGTCACTCGTCTTAGATTTGGTATCCTAATAGGATCACTAACCCTAGACCGAGGAGGAATATGTGATGTAGCTTCCACCATCAGGATGGAAGGTGCAATGTGACTAGTGCTCCCAAACCTCTCCGCATGGTAAGGAATGAGAGTGCCCCCAGGCATAGTGTTATGCTCAAACTCAGATTCGACATGAAATGCCAAATCATGCATGGAAAAACCAGACATACCATAACTACCATAACTAGAGCTCATGGGTTCAAAATGAGTCTCATCATCCTCTGGCATTCCATATCGGTGATGCGTCAATGGGGAATCAACCCTAGAGTAAGCAGGTCTATCATGAAAGGTTCCTATCTCAGAAATCACAAGACCTAACTCAGTCAAATCGGGTGAAGGATCATAGTTAGGAGTAAACTCCCCATCTTCCACATGAATGGGAGAAGGTGGTTTAGGAATACCTTCTATATGGTCTCCCATGGTGTGTGAATCAATGTGCGAAGTAGTCTACATGTACTGTCTATCTCTCTCTCCCAAAGGAGGAGGAGATGTAGAAGGCGGAAGTCTTGCTAAACAACGAGAACGACAAGGAGCCGCACTCAAATCCACAATGACTCAAAAAATATAAAAGACTCTCTATCTACGCAAACCCTAGGAAAGCTATCATGCACAGAGCAATCACCAAGAAAATCTAAAGCCAAACACAATCAATCAAGGGTAGGATAAGTGAGCTCCTGAATGAAGCAGGTATGTCTCGCCTAGGAGAGGCTTGAGACTCCCATACACAACAAGTGGAGGTACGTAACCAATTATTGTGGCCCTCAGCTTCAATGCGTAAAATGAGTGTGTTGTCCGACCCCAACCTGGCCGGGACACTAGCAGAATAACCCCTACAAAGTACCCCCTCGATATCCTAGGTAAGGTCACTAAGGTCACCTCAATATAATCAATGCTCAGGTGGATAGTCACAGGATAAATTGACCATATGGGTAGGGTAGCAAAGCCCGAAACTCTCGAAAGAGACCCCAAATACAAATACAATCTTGGAAATATCTCTGGTGCTACTTAGTTATGACTAGGGGTCATCCCAATCAATAACCGCTCACACTGCCTCATGCTTAACTCCCTTTTGAGAGGAGGATACTGAGAAACACTGGTTATACCAAGGAATTTCACACACTCACCTGGACAGACACATACATGTTGTTGTTTAGTGGACTTGGAGAATTAACTCACAATGAACTATCCCAAGACCCTAAAACCTAATCTTGTTGGTGAACCCTATCAAATAAAATAGTGTAGTTCATTTTAATTAAGCGTTGATTTTAATTGGCTTTATTACTCAAAAGAGGTATATGGCCATGCAACTAATGGTGTTATGACACAACATGAGGTAAAATGCACACCTAACAATCAATGCAGATGCATTGTGTCCATGAAAAACAGGGTATGCTACTACATGAAACGCACAATTTTCTTCAAATGATAAATGCAAGCTTTCCTATATGAAATCCTAACTAATACTCCAAAGCAAATCTAATGCAAGTGCTATGCAAAATGCAAAATTCAATGCATGATGATAAGCAAATGTTTTTGGATTTTTTGAAATAAAATGAGATATAAAAAGAAAAAGAATGATTCTACAACCCCCAGACTCTGCAAGCACACTCAAGTAGCACTCAAGCAAAGCACTAAGGTAAAAGAAGTCTAATGCACTAATCCCAAAACAAAAAATCGAAAATGCAATGACAAGAACATTCTTAAAAAAAAAATTACCCTAAAAAAACGTCTCTGGTCAGAAACAGAGGTGTATACAAACTCTGGCAGTATCAAAGGAGACTTAGCAATCATCAAAATTCACCCAACAACCATTCAACTTCCTCTAAAAGGAAAAACTAAGGGCATACGCGACTGTTCGCAGTAAACCCGCATGTATACGTGGAAATAGCAGAGAAAACCGTGTATATACGTGACTGTGAGTTCAAAAATTGCGTACAGGAAGAAAGGTGGATACAAATAAAGGCAAACAGACAAGCTGAGACAAACTTCACACCAATTAGACACTACCAGGAAAACATGCCCCCAGACCCGACACAGAAACACAAGAAAAAGAGCAATTCAAAGTCATTGAATGCCAATAAAAAAACCCCGAAGGACAACTACTAGAAACTCCCCAGTGGAGTCCCCAATTCTGTTATGGAGAGAAATTCATATGGCTTGGGGCACCACAACAGACAGCTTGACTCCAGAAATCAATCCTTTCCAATATGCAATAGAAATTAAATATCTAACACTAAAGGATCAAACCTCGTACCTTATTCCGGACGGTTGAAGTATATCCCCGTTGAGATTTTCAACTTCAGCTTGAATTGATAAATCACTTCCTCAACAACAAGTAAACAAGACAAGCATACTATATATATTGGTGTTAGATCTATTCTAGCATATATAATCAACATTGTATAAACATTTGAACACATCCATGGATAAAATATTCATTCAAATGTACATTATTGGACAGGAAAAGATATTTCTATTAATATAAAATCAGAGATTACAATGGATACAACCTCTGTCGGCACGTCTGCGAATCGGAGAAATTGAATCCCCCACTTGGGCCTCCACCACCTCAATCCTCCATCTCTCGATAGCAAGCTCACAAGCAAAAGGCAAGCTTGGGAAGAACACAAAAGTGATCCAAGGGACAAAGGGATGCAGACTCAAGCACAAGTTCCGACAACAATGGACTATAGTTTCTTTGCTCTCAATTCTCTCATATGCCTTCAATGTACCATAGAGTTCCTTATATAGCTTTTCAAAGGGGTAATGAAAGGTCGAATCCGAGCGATCTCAAGGCATAGGGAAGGCCAGGAGTCAAGTGAGTCAGATCCATGTCAAGGAAAAATCCTAAAGTATTTGGATTATGCACACATCTCGATGTATGCGGTTTTAGGGGTCAAACCCGCGTATATACGCGATTATAGGTTTAAAAGTCGCGTGTATTAATTTTCACATGTTTTTAGGGATGGTCAAGGAAACATCAAAGGACAAAAAATGGTCCAAAGAGTCTAAGGAGTATGTAGAGGGACATGGGAAGGCCATACAAGTGTGATTCACCTGGAGTGGTAAAATCAGCTATAACAAAGCTGCAACCATGAAATAGGTGGTCAACTGACTCTAAAGCTTATTTACAAAGACAGCACCAGAATGGGCCAATCCAGCCTTTTTTAATCAAGTTGTCACATGTATTGATTCTATTCAACAAACTGAGCCAAAAGAAATAGATGATCTTAAGTGGAATGTGAAATTTCCATATCTTGATCAAGAGATCGTCAGGTCTGTTAGTAACAAGGGTATTGGCAATAAGATCATACATGAGATTGGATTTTACCATACCTGAAGACTTATTATACATCCATACTAGTGTATCTAGTTGATTGCTCATACGTATCCCTCCATGCTGCAAACCTTTGATATAGTTGGACTAGGCTTCCTTCCATAGTCCACCCAGCTCTAGCTCATCTGTCGAGATCCAATAATCAGTCGAGGATGTGGCAATGCCTCTGTTGAGTGCATCAGAGAGGGTAAGAATACCATAATATCCAAATACGATCTAAGGTCTTCTGGTAGAATATATTCAGAGAAAACACCAACTATGGTATCAATGCCTACTTTGATATTCTTGCCATTGTCGATCTTCCACCCAATATATCTAGTAATCCATGACATAGCACGTATGAAGCCATTCCACATATGAGAGGTACCCTAGACTTTGAAGGTCTTCTGTCTGAGCCAAATATCAACAGGTAAGTTCTCAAGGTATTTGTACTTGATGATTTGAGACCATAACCCTACATCGTTAAGAACAAGCTAGAAAATTTTGTTTCATAGGGCCAAACTGAACCACTCTAGATTCTTAATGTGCCATCCCCCAAGAGTATAGGGCCTAGAGATGGAGAACCAATCTACCAAATGATACTTTTGTTTACCTTGTGAGCAGCCCCATAAAAAATTAAAGATGTATCTCTTGATGTAAGTCAGAATGGTGTTGGGCATACGTGCTAGTGTGAGCCAGTACACAGCAAGACTCATCAAGACAGATTTGACAAGTACCAATCTACCACCCAGAGAGAGTAGCTTGTAGGTCCAATTGCTCAATTTTTTTCGAACTTTAGTAAAAACCATCTCCAGTCCTTTATGCCATACCCCAGTGGCTTGAGGTAGTATCCCAGGTACTTAAAACCAACAGCAATAGGTTCCATCTTGTATGGCATGAGATTAAAAATTTGTTGTCTAATCAGTTCCTCAATGTTATTGAAAAGAAAGGAAGACTTATCTGCATTGATCTCCATTCCGGTTGCACAACAAAAAGTGTCTAGAATAATTTTGTAGTGCTGCCACTCAGCCAATGTGCTAGAACCAAAAAGGATTGCATTATCTACAAAGAGCAGATGAGTAAGGTAAAGACTAGGAGCAATTTTGATGCCTGATATATCTCCTGTGTTTTGTGCCTGAATAATCAATAGACTTAAACCTTCAATGATCAATATAAATAGGATAGGAGATAGAGGGCATCCCTATCTGATGCATCTAGACAAAAGAAAGAAATTGGATGGGGTCCCATTGATCATCATAACAAAGTTTGCTGACTCAACACAGCCCATGATCCAATTGACAAAGCTGCCAAGAATACCAATTTGAAGAAGGACCAACCTCAAGAAAGACCAGTTAACTCTGTCAAAATCCTTTACCAGATCAAGTTTCAGAACCATCACATTCTGATTTTCAGTTTTGATAGTATGGAGAGCTTCTTGGACAATACCAACCGATTCAATGATCTGCCTGTCATGCAGGAAGCCAAACTGATGCTTGGATATAGCCTTGTTTAGTACTATATTAAGTCTGATAGCAGCTAGGTTAGAAATAGTCTTATAAATCAGATTACATAAGGATATGGGCCTATACTCCACAAGGGTAGTGGGTTTATCACACTTAGGTATGAGTGTAATAAAAGTGGCATTGAGAGCACCAATGATGCTACCTTCAAGCCTAGAGTGTTCGATGACATTCAGAATATCATGCCCCAACAGGTTAAAAAAATGAAGGTAGAACTCCACCAGCCACCCATTAGGCCCGGGGCTTTTATCTTTTTTAAACCGCTTGAGAACATCTTCTACTTATTTAAGTGTAAAAGCAGACAAGAAGAGGTCCTGATACTCTTCCTGAACAAAGGTTGGGAAAAGGTTGATGACTTTGAGTTGAGCCTCAATATTGGTTTTACCATCATCAAAGAAGAGATCAGAGAAGTGTTGAACACCCAAAGACTTTAACTTTGCATCATCCTCAATAGTTTCCCCAGACTAATTCTAAAGTGACTAGATAGCTTTTAAGTTCCTCCTAGCAGAAGCAAAGGAGTGAAAAAATTTGGTGTTGGCATCACCCTCCTGAATCCAATCGACTCTGTTTTTGAGCTTCCAGGTGAGGATCTGATGTGAAAGCAAGGATTCCTTCCTACTTTTCAAGAGAGCAAGGGAGGAAGAAGCCTCCTCAGAGAGAATACCAGAGTGATGGGAAGCAAGGAGAGTAAGTATAGCTTGGTCAACCTCAGTGATCTCCTTCATTCTCAGAGTGTTTTTCAGTTTTTCCCAAGTCTTTACATCATTTTTTAGTCTCTGTAGCTTAAAGCTAAAGTCAAACATGGGACCAGCAGAGGGAACAGATGCCATCCAAGAGGAGGATACAAGGTCAGCAAAATCATCATCAAGGAGCCAGGCACGATTGAACTTAAAAGGGTAAAGATGACATTTCAGGATGAAGTTCCACTCAAGACAAATAGGGTAATGGTCAGAGATTTTGGAGGGATGGATCCAGGAGTGATAGCATCCCAAGGTCAGGAGATCAGATGTAAAGAGGCAAGAAATCTATCCAGTATTTTGCTAACACCCTCAGGTCCTACTCTGCCATTTCTCCAGGTAGGCCCAATCTTAGTGGGAGCTAGATCTACCATATGCATAGAGTCCAGTAGCTGTGCAAAGTATAGAGAGTGATGATCCATACGAGCATGATCACCCCAGATCTCAAGATCATAGATAGTGAAGTTTAGATCACCAGCCAAGATGAGATTAGGATAGTTGAAGATACCACCTGCTACAGCAGAGTCCCAATAGGATGTTTTTTTGGCATAGGGTCCATAGTAGTTGACAATGGAGATAATAGAGTCAAGGCCTTTAAAACAAGTAGTAAGAAGAATGCCTACAAAGGAATGATAGGCTTTACAACAAATCAGGCCAGGGTTTTAGGCCGATAGGATACCCCCAGAAAGACCAAGTGCATCAATTGCACAGAATTCCCATCCCGGCTTCATGTAAGCAAACAAACAGAGGGCAACAATATGATCACACATCGTTTCTTGCAGTAGGATAATGTCAGGGTTAAGTGATGTAAACAGTTCTTTGAGGGATTTCTGTTTGGTAGGTCTCCCAAACCCACGAATGTTCATGGAGACAATCTTCATGGGTCGGACTGAGAGACAGGAGACATAGCTCTAAGTGCCTGTGAAGAGGATTTTGATCTAGCAGCTGCTTTGATGCGAACCGAGAGTGGAGTATAGTGACCAGTAGGAGCTTGAGAGGAGACCTTACTTCCTTTCTTAACCTTTCTGATGGTCACATTCTCGAATCTAATCGAGTCCAAGGGAAAGATGGAGGGTGAGATCGGGATTTTGTCCGTGAAGATATCTAGAGCTTTGAGGAGAGTAGGATCATCAAAGGAGGGAGTGGTTAAGGGACTGCCAGGTGGAGCCATAACAGGAGGGGATGAGGAATGGGTAAGAGGGGGGAAGTTTTCCAGGTTAAAGGGGGGTGGGAGAGTGATTACAGGAGTTGGAGTATGTGAAGGAGACAAAGGGTCTGCAGCCAAACCAATACAAGATCAGGAAGTGGTTAAAGCCAAAGATTCAACATCCTTGATAAACATAAGCTCCCCTTTGGTCATATCAACAACAAAGGTAGGGGAGGAAGAGTCATAAGGACCAATCGAGGTGGGTGGAGCAGGAATCCAATAGATACATCAATCAACAGCTGTGAGTCCTGAGGGGTATGGAGATGTCAAGTAGGAGTAGGGGAGCAATCAAGAGAGGGCTCGGAATCAGCGAAGCCAACAAAGGGTGGGGTGCCTCGTAATAAAAAGGAGCAGGACTTCCTCAAATGACCAGTTTCATGACAATAGCTGCAGCGGAATGACATCCTCAAATAATCAAGTTTTTGAGTGATCACCACACTGTTACAATCAATCTCTATTTCAGGAAGGAGCCCACGAGAAACATCTAGTTCTACAAGCACTTTAGCAGTACGCTTATCAAAAGTAGTGTGGAAATCTTTTTCCAGGGCAACAAACCTGCCTATGGTATTGGCAATACCAGTGAGGATGTCTTCGGACCAGAGGGGAAACGGTAAGGTTGGCATTAAAACCCAAAGATGACGCTTAATAACTCATTCTTTAACAGGGTCAAAGTTCATGTGCCACCAGATGAGTACTAGGGAACCATTGCCTATGGTCCAAAGTGAATCAAGAATACGTGAGGCATCAAAGTCATCGAGGAAAACGAAAACCAACCAGCGATTGGCCAGAAGACTGATGGTGGGTACATAGGTGAGGATAGGTTTCCAATGGAGGGTGGCCCAAGCCACCCATTCCTCTTTATTCATCGAACAATATTCGAAACGCCCAATGAGTGCACGATGACAGAGTTTCGATACTCTGTCTAGCATGATGTCCCTACCCACGACGAAACGACGCTTATGATCCAACGTAGCGAGGATATTTGACTTATGACATACCTAAAAGTGGGAAGGATAAGTAGATACAGTCTTATCGCTTGTGGGAATAATAGGACCAGGGGTCGCCATCGAGACACAAGGTAGGGTATATAACCAAGAAGGTCAGCTAGAGAAGTATAATCAAAACAATAAGAAGGCAGTAAACCCTAGCTGAAAAAATAACCACGTAGCGACAAACCCTAGTCTGAAAATAGGGCAAGTCAGAAAGGAGTCACGACTCGTGAAACAATAAAAGGGCCAAGGATAAACCCTAACCGAGACCCAAGGTAAAGTAACACAGTGCCCGTAAAACCAAACTGGAACCCTAACCAGAGCTAGGGTTATAGAAACCAATGAGAGAAAAGATAAAACCAAGGTAAACCAAAAAGACCCAAAACTGAGCACAAACCGGAGAGTCGGGTGAACCCACAAGAAAACCCCCTAGTTCCCACTTTTTTTGAATGGTTTGTACTAGCCCTCTGCGAACAGGGGGAACTCCATAGACCTAGGACAACTCGTGAACCCAAACGACCTACGGGGATAGCAGGACAAAACCCATAAACCAGAAATCATATAAAAGCAGAGTGTCGACAAAAGGAGAGTACCCGTGCCATGATGTTAACAGTATGATGTCAGAGCAAGTGGGTGTTGACCGAATGCAGGAGACCACCGCAGGACCCGATGCTGAAAGAGGAAAAACCAAGAGTCGCAGCCACAAAACCAGAAGTAGATCTCAAACAAACTAAAAACCACCGTCAGCAGACTGCCGAAAGACCCGGCACTGAAAACTGAGAGCCAAAATTCCCAGCCGAAATACCAAGATAGTTTCCAGACAAGCTGAAAATTGTTGCCACCGAGGAGCAGTCAATCGAACCCCAAAAAGTCGTGACAGCTAGATGTAAAGTCACCATAGACAAACCAAATGAGTGGTGACCACGGTAAGCAGGTGTTGGGGCTGAGAGAAAATTGGTAACGTCAGAGTCAGGAACCGACACAACCCTAACCAACGCAGGAGGCCACAGCCTGACCATAGCCATGGAAGCCGACATCAAACCCTAGCACTCTCTCCATTCTCCTGTCAAGAGCCTACTCTCAAACATATGCGTTCATATTGGTTCAGTAGGAAGTTGAAAAATATTCCATTCATTGTTATGGCAGTATATATATAAGTTTTTATTATGATGGGAGCGAAGCAAGGTGACAACTATGGGTTGGGATGGTAATAATGCTTGATATTTTTTAGAGGTTGAAAATGGGTATTAGTAGGGGCATGAACATGAAAGTTGAGCTTTTGGTTTTTGAGGGGGCTTTTTAGGTTTGCACAAAATAAAGAATTGTATGATCTTTTAATTTGGGGGGATTCACAAATTATTGTGGACTGGACCAATCAGAAACATCTAATTTAGGATATCGAGCTTTTTCATTGGCAAAGACAGGCCATAAATCTTATTTGCCTTTTTCAGCAGATTTCTTTCAGCCACATATATAGTGAACTCAACGGGGAGGCTTACAATAAACCTCCCCAAACAGTCAATTGGACATGGAAATGGGGATTTGGAATGGGATCTCTTTCATGGAAATTCTATGGCTCACAGTAGCGTATGTTTTTTAGGGATGTGACTGATAGGTTTATTCAATTTTGGAGAAACTTATGTTTTTGAGGGATTTAACTATAGGTTTATTTAGTTTTGGAGAAACTCTTGATCATGATATTGTATTTACCATACAACTTTCTAAGATATAAAGTTGTCTTTTAGTGTGAAAAAAAAGTTTTTATTATTGTTTTGTTTTATTTAACATGACGTGAAAATTAGTGAATTTTTAGAAAACTCGAGTAGATAAACTTAGATGTAATCTAAATATTTTATTTTTTCAAATGTTTTTTTGTTTTATTTTATTTAGCTTGATTGAAGATGTATTACTTACAAATTTAGATTTTACCAAATGTAATTTACTGAATTCCGATCCAAACCACACTATTCCAAAAAAATAAAATATATAGAATATTTCAATAAACTTATTTTTATAAATATATACAAACAAAATATTGATATTTTACTAATAAAAATCCTATATTTATAATAAATTTATTATAAAACTTTAATATTTTGTTATGTTGTATAAAGTTTTTTATTATTTTCGAAGTGTGAAAACTTTATTAATATAGTAAATATGTCTAGACTTAACACAGCACTTTTTAATGTTGTTGTTGACAATATATATTATATAGAAAGCTTTGATATTTTCGAAGTTACACGCAGAAAACCCGGTACTTTTTAATGTTGTTGTTGCTAATATATATATAGAAAGCTTTGATTTTTTCGAAGTTACACGCAGAAAACCCGGTACATCAAATTTCCAAAGCCTGCAGGCTGCATCAATATGTAAAGTCTGCCGTAACCCGTTCACTAGCCTAGCCTTTCTCAGAATTTTCCAGTCTAATGGCATTCAAGGGACGGATGCGACAACGAAACTTCGTGTCCAAAACGAAATGACTGACTTTTCTGTATAATCAGTCCAGCGAAGTCTGATTGGTTTGTTGACTTTACAGTCTTCTGCACTGCAATTCCATGCCGTTTCCATCACGCCCACTCTGATGCAGGTATGTATATACCTAGAGAACCCCTCTTCTCACTCTTATCCTCTGTGTGCTCGAATTCATCAGTGACTTTACATTTGTAAATCCCCAGAGCAGGAGAACACGTATTTTTTTATCCCAATTCAATGCCTCTAACGTCCCATTTCCTGCTCCTCGGTTTCCTCCTCTGCTCCTCCTCCTCAATATCATGTTTTGCCAATCTCTGGGACCATTGTCAATCGCTTAAGCAGTGTGGGGAATTTCATTTCAGCTATCCATTTGGGCTAAGACAGCGGCTGCGGTGACCCTGACTTTCAGCTTGATTGTGTTTCCAATGAATATCCTGTGCTTCATATTAGTGGAGAGGATTATCACATATTGGAGCCCCCTTTCTTGGACAACAATACCGAAAATCATCTCATCACAATCGTTAATAGCAAACACTCTTTGGATACATGCACCGGTCGTCCAGGTAATTACACTCAACCGTGGTGGTATGGCCCTAGTTTTGATATGGCCAGTGAATTATACACCAATCTCACGTTTTGGAGGGACTGCGACTCAGAGTTTCAAAATCGTGCTAAATTGGAAACGGTAAATTTCAGTCAGTGTGATTGGCAATACAGTTTTGATCCAGATATAGATATAGACTCAATCGGGACACAGTTTTGTAAAATGCATTTTCAACTACCTGTTAAGAAGGATCGTGCTCAGCTGTTGAATCCGATAGAGTACGGTATTGAGATAATATTTCATATCGATCCGTCCAGAAATCTAGGATGTGGCGCTTGTGAGAAGAGTAACGGGATCTGTGGCTATAACCCTGACAACTCTATCGTTTCGTTGCTATTGTCGCGATGGCACATATTATCCAGACAAATGCCCCAGCCACGGTAGGTTTCCCAATTGCCTTCGGACAACTCTCAATATTCATGTGTAAAGATGTATAAGTTAGTACCCTTAAACGTGTTATGTCATATGTTTGCCTATCTGTAAGTGTACATTCTCTTACTAAAAACTATGGATCCTTGATACAGGAGGTCGAGACAAGGCGGCGATTATAATTGGTAATTTATATGATTACTCCCTATTCAGTATCTTCGATTTATTAAGTTCAAGGTGAATTTGCAATTCGTTTCCATTAATGTTCTCTTCGGATCACACTAATATCAATATCTTCATTCCGTCTCAGGCTGTTCGATTGGGGTAGCTGCTCTGATAGCAATTATAGCAGTAGTACTGTTCTTCATGTTTTATGCCCGGCAGACAGAGCAGCCTCCTGCCAGGCAGAGAAAGCAGCCTTCTCTTCCTCGTAGCTCCACTTCAAGGGTGGAGAAATTCCTGAAGGAGTACGCTTATTAAATGCCAACTAGATACTCACAATCTATCTCAAAAGGATGACAAACAGCTTTGCAGAAAAGTTGGGAGAAGGGGGTTATGGTGTGGTGTATAAAGGAAAGCTTCGGAATGGCGCTCTAGTGGCTGTGAAGCTTCTTGATTGGCATAGGCACAGCGAGAGTACCCAATTCATGAATGAAGTCGCCACCATCGGACAGGTTCATCACGTCAATTTGGTTCGTCTGTTGGGGTATTGCTTTGAAAGTTTTACTAGCGCTCTCGTGTATGAGTACATGGTCAATGGATCTCTTGAGAAGTTTATATTTGCTAGAGGATCTCTTGAGAAGTTTATATTTGCTAGAAAAAAGAAAGGGCAAATCTTAAGCTGGGAACGATTGTATTCAATTGCTTTGGGTGCGGCTCGTGGAATTGCATATTTACACCAAGATTGTGACAAGCGCATCATACATTTCGACATCAAACCTCACAATATAT
>LPNX011105972.1:360026-394808 GCA_001517045.1 Pseudotsuga menziesii
AGATCGAGAGGAGGAGGAGAAGAAATGGAAGTAGAGGATGAGGAGAAGGCAAGGAGACTCACAAAAGTTGGACTGTGGTGCATACAATACAAATCCAGAGATCGTCCATGTATGAGCAGGGTTTTTCAAATGTTGGAAGGAAATGGAGACGATGTGAGCAGTCCTCCCTTGCCCTTCAATTCCTCAGCTGACCCTGAAATACCTTCACTATCACTATGTTCCAGTGTAACATCATCCTCTATTGAAATTAGATTGTAGACAGGTTTAGTAACTAAGCAAGTCGAGGCCATGTTAATGAAAGGAGCAATGAGCGATTGTTGTCTCCAACACGTGTATCTCTTTCCAAAAACCGGAGTCTTGTTGTCTTGAATAGCCCTAGTATGCAGCAATATTCAATAAACTCTTTTGTTTGTAATCGTTTAGATTTTAGTCATATGGAAAGAGCATTAAACACTTATATATATCAACCAGCCTAAGCTGCTCACCATCAGTGCTATGCCTATAGGTTAAAGTTGTTTTTGAGTGAATTCACATTGATGTGACAGAGTTTGAAGCTACTCTTATAGGTTAAAGTTGTTTTGATTGAATTCACATTGATGTCACAGAGTTTGAAATCAGCTGTACACTATTTTTGGTGGACCCAAAATTATTGTTATACATTATATGTTTTTTTGTTAAACAATATATATTTCAAACACGGATTCAAAAGGCAAGGTTGGTATTAATGTATTCCTATTCGTATTGCTACCAAAACAATGGAATTGGGCACTAATAAATAAAGTGTTAGAATTTTTAGTAATTACCCACCGTGAGAAATGTAACTTGTATAAGCCATTGATTAAATGTTGTTAACAACTACTTTAGCTATAGCTATATGATATAGAACAAGGAATATGCATTTATATAAAGTATAAAACCTCTTGATCTCCCTTCACATCCATTGCATACTTTCTTACAATGACCTTATCCACTCCACAAACATTTTTTCCAATGCGTCTTTACTCCGTATCCATTTTTCCAATGTAGAAGTAGAAACCCTCCCATTATTAACTACAACATATCCTTCTTTCCACCTTTGCATGATATTCCATGTTATTTTCCATGTCCTTCTTAACCTTGGCATGTTTCTTAATGTGCATTCCAACTAAACTAGCAATGACATGTGACAACCACCCAACCTTTAATGACATTTTGATTGACATGTGGCAAAGGTAAGGTTATACATATGATGACACTGGTTTGGCATGGTTAACTTGTGATGATTAAATATTTTGCATAGAAATGAGGAAGTAAAGACATGGGAAACATATTTTCCATAGAAATGAGGAAGTATGTGTGATTTTATGAGTTCTGCATCGATGCATATGTATGCAAGCTTGATGAATGTGAAAATTTTGGACATGTGAAACAATGGAAATATGTCCCTCTTAACTCGAACGGTTGTTGGCCTGGGAAAGGAGCACAAGGAAGAAGCTTGCGCGTAAGCAAAGAAGGTGCGCAACGCACGCAACAGAAACAAAGGAAGATCGTGAAGGAAGCAAAGGATCCACACAGATAGAATGGAGAGGTGCATGACAAAGGAAAGGTAAGCGCAGGAGCACGCAAGTGATAACGGCCAAAAAGCGACAGGTGCAAAATCCAGATCATTGTTGTTTTAAGGCGGCGTTAGCCTGTAGCTACGCACGTATGAGGGGATATTTGTAATTCAGGCCGGTAGTGCCTCGTGTCAAGTCATAATCACCACAGTTGTAGCCTAAGGAGCGGTTGATGGTGACAGTTAACAGATTGCCTGTATGCAGTCGACCCTGTGTGGTGATGTAAAATAGTATAAATAGGAGGGATTCAATAGTTAGAAGGTTGGATTTTAGTTGCTTATTATTGATCGTAATTATGTTTTTAGGTCAATTTCCAGTGGTTGTTGGGCTGTTCAGTGGTAATCCATGGTGAAGGATTCCATTCTGCTGTAATGTTGTAGATATTAGAGGAAAGGAAGACTCAGGAAGAGTCTGGTTGTAGAGCCATGGATCTGGCTGCTGTGTGCGTAGACCACTAGGAGTAGAGGTAGGGTAGAAGAGAAAACTAGAGAGCATGAGAACCATGAGTCTAAGTCGTAGAGACATATCTTAAGATCAGTTTGTATCCTGCAGACTGCAAGGTGCTATACCCTTTTCTCATGCCAGATGAAGAGCACCTTAGTGGTTTTTCCCAGATGAGTTTCCATGTTATCTATTGTGTTTGAATGGATGATTGATGTGGTGAATGTTTATGTGAATGGTTGCTATTTTCTTTCTGTATAATGCTAAATGTTGCTTAAATGCCTGATATTATCCTGTAATCTGTAGACAAATGTTGGAAAGGCATCATTGAAATGTACATGTATATATTGGCCTATGCGCTTCTGTCCTGAGTTATGACTTGAGTCGTAGGTCCGTTGGTATGAGTCAATTGCGCCACATAGGTTACGCCAGTTGTGAGGGGAAAAGAAAGGACAAGTTGTGTGTGATGACATGTATTTGTGCTCGATTGTGCAAGACTGAATCCTCTGTCTAGCCATCCTGTTGCCTTTGTTGCAGCCAAGGAACTATAATCCCTCGAAAATCGTGGAAACATGGTTCCGATGGTTACCCATTGAAGAGATATCTCAGGTGAGACTACACCTACTTCCCAGGTGTTGTCGACAGGGCTTGCTCTGTCGGGACGATATCTCGGGTATTTGTTGGGTTAACGGGATACACAGAACCTGGGTCGCGCGAGTTAGGAAAAGTGGCCAATAAATGGTTCCATTGTCGGGACATCATTGATCAAAACGAGGGAAACGTTGTGGCATCCAATGAAGAAGGAGATAGAAGACTGGTTGGATTCTAAAACACTGGCATTCATGCAAGAAGAGAGCGCAGGGACTCAATTGAGCGCAGAGAACTGGATAGATGAATATATACATTTTGATATTCATGTGATCTTTTTTGCTGAGTTCCCCATTTTACTACATGAATGGTTGTCAATATTGGTGACTAAGCAAACAAACTTCCAAAGAAGAGATACCGTTGAGTGGAATGATCAGTTGATCCGTGAGGTAACCAGTGTAAGTAACACCATCTCTAGAGCTATTGATTTTTGGGTCGATAGCATATTGCAAGGATATATTACTAAGTTTGTAGTAGACACTATAACCTCCTATAGTGAGGCTGAAAGAAATTTTTTCCTAGGACCTCGAAGAAAATACCTATTAGGTATCAGTGCATGGATAAAAGTGCTTGCCTTTGAGAAGGGTATTTTGCAGCTGAGTAGTTGAGTCTCGTGCCTAGAAGGAGGATATGTAGCGGACAACTTATTAAGAATATGGGGAGGGGTGAGTTGAAATGTTCTCTGGAATAGCAGAACCTGAACTAGAGGTTGGAGTCTGAAGGAGTGGAAGAATATTCAGATCAGGAAAGAGAAGGAAAATCGAAAGGGGACAATGGAATCCTAGTTTGTTCGAGGGAAACGAATACAAACTTTGGTCGTGTGAAGACGAAGGGTCTTGCGATGAGGAGGAGGACTACAACCTGATTTCGAAAGGACCTGAAGATTCTGAGGACTTTGAGAAGATATCAGGATCAGAGCACAACTACATAACACCAACAATATCACCTGAGGCAAGATCTAGAGTTTCATCCCCAGAAAGGATTGTTAATATGGATAGCCCTATCCATGGAACTAATGCGCAAGAAGGGACACCCCCTTTAAATCCCATCCCAAAAAACGCTGATGCCAACTCAATGGTTACGACAGATTTTCGGTTACCCACATTTAATGGAAACGGAACAGAAGACCCAGAACAACATTTGTTCCTTTGTGAAGCTATTTGGATGGTACGTTTAGTCCATAATGCAGACATAAAGAAGGTGCAGATGATCACAACCTTGAGGGGTCACGCACTAGACTAGTTCATGAAGTTCTGCGCCGCACCAACTAGAACACCACATAAGACCCTTGAGGAGATCCGAGCTGTAATGATCTCTGAGTTCAGGAAGCCTAAATCAGAGTCCTAGTGTATTACCGGAATCAAATAAATCAAATAAGCACTGGCAGAATCGATATGGGATTTTGACCAACGGTTTAAAACACTGATGGCCAAAGTAAGCTTCCAAATGTTCGATGTATAACATAAAGAGTGGTTTATCGCTACGTTGTTACCACACATCCGAGGGCTATAATACAGAAGAAGATTGAATCGCAGACAGAAGCCCTAGAACCGGCAATGAAGTTAGAAGCCTCGCCCATAGGCGATGGTGTTGCAGGGATGGTGTAGATCCAGTTATAGTTGGCCAATCTGACGATACAACTTCATGACATCAAGAAGGGTAAAGAAGCACAAGAATACTTATAGTGCACAAAATGCAGAACAGACAGACACACTAAGGATAACTGTCCAACCTTCATGAACTACGTTGCGTCAGGTGCACCCAACCCATTAAATGGCCATGGGCTACCATGGTGTCGCATATTCCAGTCAAGAGGCCACCGTGATGAAGAATGTTTATATTTTCAAAAAGTTGTAAGTACCCCTGCAAACCTATTCTATAAATTTTGTAAATCAGTAGGACACGATGAAAAATATTGTAGAGCATATCAGCTCTTGAATGAAAAGACTATCGACACCTACTTAATGAAAAATGAAGGGTTCACTCAGGTTGAATAGGCGCAAGCCTCGTATCATCCTGCGTAGTTCTCACCTAATCAGTACCAACCATAGTACGTGCCTCAACAACCGTGCATGCAAAAAAATCCCTATCAGCCACTCTACCACCAGGTTCAATATCCACCACAGCAACCACACCTGCAGGGAAGAGGTGGCAGAAACTTCAGAGGAAGAGGTGGAGGAGGAGGCTTTGGTAGAGGAAGAGGTCAATTTACATTCTATAAATGTGGACAATCGGGTCACTATGCTAGAGATTGTTTAGATCCTGCAAAGACATGTTTGTACTGTAAAGTCAAGACCATAATGTCGAACAATGTCCTCAACTAATCGCAAAATGTCAAGCAAGGACCATTGCAGGACCTAACCCTGCACCGAACGCGAACCCAAACCCAAATCTAATGTGAATGTTCAAATGATTATCGCTGAACCACAAGACCTGAACATCGCTATTGTAACCCGAGGAGGTGAGATGACTGGAGCAAACTAGGATAAATCGCAAGAGGAACCACATCCACAAGTGAGACTAGCGGCGCAGAAAAAGGAACCACTGAACGTCTAGAAACAGAAAGAAATATTCTGGGATGTACAATCGGAATTCATCAGCTTAGAAGTACCGTCAAATTCTACAGAAGTCAAGGACATGCCTGAACAGTTTCAACACACATTGCAGAAGAAGGCTCCACCAAAGGGGAGTAAGCTAAGAACCTTTCTGTCAAGTTGTTTAATACTAATGCAAGTTAAAGATGCTATTGTAGAACTGCAAGCAATGATAGAAGAGATGTCTGTAAAAACGCAACTTGAGAAGAAAGTTAACCAAGTACAAAAAAATTGTAAAACTAGTCGCGAGTCAAGGATGATTGCAAAGATAGGTTACTACGACATGGATTATATAATCTTGGATCAGGGCTCAGATGTCAATATTTTGACACGACAAACGTGGGAAAGTATGGGAAATCCGCGTTTGGACTAGTCTCCTATCTAGTTGCGACTTGCCAATTAGGCGAAGGTCCTACCCATTGGCCAGCTGAGAAATGTACCCGTCTATGTCGAAGGATTACGCACATTCGTAGACTTTGAAGTCGTTACCATTGTTGATGACACAAACCCATACCTCGCTCTGTTGGGAATAGATTGGGCCATAGACAATCAGACCATCATAAACTTCAAGAAAATGATCCTCTCATTCGAGGATGAGGAAATGAGGGTAGTATCACCCATCGATCCATTTGAGGGACAAAGATATGTTGAGCCTATCTACAATGAGGGTCAGGGTGACTATATTGACCAAATTTACAATGTCACAAATCTGTAGGAAGATTACATTAATCTGACAACAGAGGGAAACCTGAGCTGGAGATGCACGAGTTCATGTACATCTGACTCAGGTGAGGATTTAGAGGGTTGGAAAAATAGATTACATGAAGCCTCTATGAGAAGGTGTGCAAGAATTACAAGGTCTGTGCGATGGGTGGAGACTAATTCAAGGGAGCTACCCACATATGAGAGTTTCATATATACACTGGAAATGACACCTGAAACCTCGTATACCTCTGTAGAGCTTTGACAAGGAGCCCAATAGGTTGCGCATATAGTTGAATTTGCTGACGAGCACCCTACAATTGACGCTGTGCTTCAGAAGGAAAAAGGGAGTATAGTTGAGGAGATCCCTAACAAAGAAGCCAATTCTCACAAATGCAGCACAACCATTCAACAGAACAGTCTAACCAGAGACCCAGATAATGACCCAATTAGTCAGCAGACCACAAGTAGAGGGCATACGAGAAGTAGAACAAATCAACATTTCAAGTGTGCAGTTCCTCCAACCCCTAAAAATAAAAGAAGAACATATTGGATCACCAAAAAACCCAAAGTTCGCCAATAACCGAGATTATTGGGATGATGAAGCAGTTGCAAAGATCACAGATCTACTGCAAGAATATCAGAACCTATTCCATACCAACTTCACAAAAATGAGGGGAATAGTGAGAGACTTAGGGGAGATGAAAACACCCCTGGGACTAAGTGCTCAACTGAGTAAGCAGCAAAAAAAGGCATGGCATGATCAATATATCAGGGTTAAGCCATCTGAAGAAGGGAGACTTCTCTTATGGTATGACAACAAATGGTTCAAGCAACCGAACAAGCTGAAGACATAGTGGCTAGGGCCATATAGGATCGCGCACATTACTGAGGTGGGCGCAGAAAAATTTCAGAAGATTAGATGGCACCCATGTCATGGGTATGGTGAACAGCGGTCGCCTCAAGCCATGCTATGACACTCATAGCATCTTGGGTTATGAAAAAAAAAAGAGTTGAGAGGACAAAAGACGTAATCCACTCTGTTGCAGCATTGCAATAGAGCCAACATAAAACCATAAGCAACAAGACGCACAAGAATCAAGTCACTACGTGAACTCAAGCGAGGAAAAGCAAACACAGAAGAAGTGAGAAAAAAAAACGGCTGTTAGTATGAGGGACAAAGCAAAAGTGGCAAAAAGATGCAAAAAACGGGAATGACAAGCTTGACGGTATTAAACTACGAATCACTGACAAAGATTCGGGCTACTGTCACATTTAAGTGATTTTATTCTGACGTAGTACGAGGAACAGGGTGGCATACTTTTTGTTCCCATCACCTGTCCTTGGCATAACAACCATAACTAGCCTGACAGGTACATCCTAGAAAGCAAGTTGCAAAATTTAATGCAGAAAGTGTTGGCAGAAGCAATCCAGGAAATTGATGAGACCTCGACCTTCTGTCAAATTATGATTGTAGAACACTGAGGACTATGTAACTATCTGGCTTCCCCATCTAGCACTCTATTATGCACAGTGAAAACCAGAGCCTCCCAATTACAGAGCTAAACGCTGCCATCTGTGTTCAATTATGCCAGCTTCCATGGTAATTAACATCTCCAGTGATAGTGAGGCATCAGACGCCACTGTTATCTCTGGTTACCCCATTCACGAGGAGTAGGAAATACAATCATCCACGGTACAAAAACCACAACAGCAACCAGTGACTAACCCCATGGCAAGAACATGCAAGAAGAAAGCAGCGGTAGTGCCCAACAGAGAGCTAAGGCATCCCAGTGTGACACAACTAGGAGAGGTGTCTGCAAAACCACAGCCCCAACAGAGAAAACACAAGACTGCGGCCGCTTAGGAATACCGAGTAAAGGAACATGTTGGAGAGCAACCAGAAGATATCAGGAACGAAGGCGTGCTCCCACAAAGCGAGCTGGAGACAGAGCGGGTTGACCCAAATTTCCCGCGTTACATTCGGCCAATGAGAATGGATGCACAGGAGGGGGATCTCCCAAAGAAGGTGGTGACCACTCTGGTATCACTGAGGATTCCTAACGATGTCACCTTGCTAAAGGATACCCTGCCTGATCTGGCTAGGTTGAAGTTCCAAGACTTTGACACTCGCCAGCAGGAATGACTGGAGATAACAAACTGCATGGTAGTCGAACAGTCCACCACAAGTGACGCCTAGGTACTCAGGCCAAGAGACTGGGTTGAGGGGCTTTCCCACTCAGGTCTAATCAACATGTTGTTCATGCTTCACTTTGGCCACAACATACAAGTCAACACGTATGTAAAGCAGTTAATAGTCTGCTTCCATGGAGGATTCCTATGGCTGGATCAGCCATATCCGATCAACGCTGAGTTAATTTCAAGAATCACTGGCCTCCCAAACTAAGGTGAAGATCCTGCGACATGCTTGACCAAGCAAGATGGTATCCCCATCAAGTGGAAGCATAGCCTTCAGTGAGTGGGACGAGGCTACTTGATTGGGCCCATCTAAGACCAAGGCGTGTGTGTCGCAACAAAGATCCTATCTTGTAAGATGTTCCATAAGGCGATACCTACTCAATGTTTCGCAATAGTGGTGGAACTAGTAGATTTATGTGCATTAGGAGGAAAATTCAATTGGTCATGGTACCTGCTGAACGCACTCATCGACGATGTGCTACAGGCCCAGCATAAGGATGCATACAAATTCCACTATTCTTGGCTGATGATCTTGATTTCATTCGCTATGTGGGGAAACCCGCCAGATTGTGTCCATATGGATGTCTTGCTACCTTGCCTTGGGGCAAGGTACCGAAATCTATGGGAAGACAAGGTGGACAGCGATCACCAGAAATATAGAAACATTGCATTTTGTGTCCATGGAGAAGCGCTGTGTGAAGTTGTCCGACAGTCCCACAGAATCTGTGCAGCGACCATACATAGGTATGCTGCATTCATCAAGTTTCAAGCTCATGTGCATACTATAACCCTGCTTCCAACAAAGGACCCACTCAATCAGGTGCACCATGTGGACTTCATAATCACAGACGAGGATGTGGATGCAATTATTCATCTATGGCCGAAGGAGTGGCACGAACCACTAGAAAATCCGCTGCCTGAAGGGCAGAATTCAGAAGAACCACCTCTTCACCAAGTTAATGGTGAAAAGCATGAAGGCGATGACAACTAAGACGATCCATCGCTGGAACGTAATGAGGACAATGATAATATTGATGACTCAGACCATCATGCATCAGAACGCCCACCAATTCAAGACCATGCGCAGACACAGACACATGCGTAGCAAGAAGAGGGCCACTCATCCCATAAGAAGTAGAAAGTAGACAGAACAATGAACACAAATACATTGACCGAAGATGATATGCAAGAACTTACCGACACTATTTCTAAGTTCGCGCAAGATAACCTCGCTATTCTAAAGATGCAGCAAGTAAATATTGCTAGTAAAGTCGAGGGCCATCCTAATAAGTTGATAGAGGCCATCCAGGACGTCTGAGCTACAGTGGAGGCTGAGACATATGGTGTTGATCCCAGTATTCCACTAGTTACACCAACATTAGTGCTGCCAATCAGAGTAGTAATTTAGAGGCAGGCACTGGAGGTAGATGCAGAGACAAGCACATGTCACGATGATAACAATGCGCAGATAGACTTCTCCAAGCTAGCCTTGGAGGAAGTCTATAGCATTCAACTGATAGCCGCGTCCGAAATTTGGTTAAGGGAAAATGCAGTTTCTTACCAAGCGGCAAAACAACTAAGGAAGGTAAAGGTGTGCAAGGCCCTCTTGAAGGAGAAAGAGAAGGAACTGCAGGGGCGCATCACCCTTCTTGCCGAGAAGGAATAGGAAATATTAGCACGTGAGTAGAACCACATAGCATTAGTAGACTCCATCAAGAATTCCATTGCAACGTTCCCACCAAAAGCAGGGCATGGAGATGAAGATTCCCTAGCTAAAGTGACTAGGCTTGCGAATATCGTACAAAATATTCGGCAGCAGGTAGAAGAGATGTGAGCCAGGAAGATGCTAACCACATCCCCGGAGGTGCTTGAGGAAAGAAAAAGAGCATCGTCTGAAGCTACTGTTAAAATCAGAGAAGGTGAAGCACTCTGCACAAAGGCCACAGATGCTATCGCTACCATTTGGGGAGCATTGCTCAAAGATGAGACAAATGAGGAAATCAAACGGAATGTGAGAGAGGCAGATGAGAAAATTAGTGCTACAAAGGTAGAAATGAGGAATCTTCCCCTCCAGCAGAAGGTCGTAAAAAATGCAGAGATCAAAAGTCCACAGCACGAAATGCATACCCTTCACGAACAAGAAAAGGCTAGGGAAGCTAAGGTGGAGGCACATCAGGCGGAAGCCGAGCAGCTCATAGACTTTATTCAACCAATATAGAAAAAACTTCAAGGCATAATACAAGAAATAGAGGTGGAAGCATCAGAACATGTCCATCCCGATCGGGTTGTGCAGTTGACCGCGCAAGCAGAGGAAGTCTCTAAGGTTCAACATATGGTGAAGACATTCCAGGATAAGGTTCATCCTGCTATGCAGCCTGAGCCGACACTCACAATTTAAAAGTGTACAAGGAAATCAAGCCGAGGACCACAGCACAAGCAAAAAAAAAATAACCCAAGACACTTTCTCCTGATGATGAACCCTACTTTGTGGTTCGAAACGTCGAGATAAAATTCTAACAAACACAGTTTCCCTCCTTCTCTTCAAACACCCACTGCGTAGTATCATGAACAGAATAATAATAATAATTTTTTTTTTGAGGAAACCAATAAGAGAGGCATCCCCAGTGCAGCTTGAGCAGAAACACAAAGTTGCATGGAAATAATGCTGCGCTATAAAACCGCCAGCAAACTAGCTAAGAGATAAATGGCGGGAGGTCCTAGGAAGCAGGCAAGCACTGACAGACTGTTAAATGCATAAAGATTCCCCAAATATTTGGCGTTGTCAACAAGACATTGCCCTAGATGGATCAAGTGTGGGAAACTTTGTGATGGTAACCAAACATCATGTCAATACTCGATCAACGCTGTCAGTGCAGGGGAGTGATGGCATCGTTAATCATAGCAAATCTGGGGGGCAAATCTGGTACACCAGTGGAAGGTCTTGTTGTAATGATGCACCAGGATAGGCCTAGATGGCATCTGACTCGGTACTCCTCTTATAAAAGGTGGGCACACCCTGCCCCAAGTAGAGAGTTGCTGCATGAACTTATTCGAAGGGTCAGGGGAGAGTCGATACACTTGCTCTTGCGGCTTAAGCACTAGTTCCAGATGGGTTGGGGTGTGTCCTGGCGAGCATCCCTGTGGGATAAAGTAGTTGCTGCAGTATTTAGTGTATCGGGTACCTCCAAAGATGGGAATAACAAGGAGGGTAACAGTCTGCAATTTATTTCGACCCAGCTAGAACCTTTTGTCTTGGCTATTTCTTTTTTAGTAGGGTACCAACCTTGACTACAACACCCGCAAGGACTCCGGTAGGGACCAGAGTTCTTGCCCCATTTGACAAACTTTGTGGGGTGAGAACCAGAGTCCTTGCCACATTTGACAAAGTCTGCAAGGCTGGCAAGAAGGCCCACTTTTCAGCAGTCTAGGCGAGGCCTGTGTGTGGGGAAAAAACAAATAAGGGCTACATGGCCACATATGGCTTGTAGACCATGATGCTCAGGTGAAATTCGTCAAATTTTTGCAGATCAATCACCTTTGATCACTCCCTTGAATTCAGGGATTCTTCGGTTTTCAATATGGATGATGCCTCATGCTTCCAAGCGTATACCTTCGGTCGGGCACTAGACCACCCAGCTCTGCAGAATGGGAGGTGGAAAAGCAAGAAGGAGGGAAGAGGAGGATGCAGAAGATGACGAAATCGAAGAAGAGAAGCAAGAGACAAGATGTCACAAGTGCACACAAAACCCCAGGAGCATGAGAATGGCAGAAGAACCAAGGCCAATTGGATTGTTGTGTCGGAATGGGACACTAGCCACCCTTGGTGAAATTGGAGGCGGACTATGATAAGATGATGCAAGTCTCAGAGAAAAGACAACATTACTGTTCGCTGGGATGTTGGTCCCAATAAGAAGCGCATAGCTTACTTTGTCTTCCCAAGCAAATTCATAATTTGTAACCCCCCCATTAAGAGTCTTCTAATGGTGCCAAGAGATAAATTGTATCGCTATTGTAACCCAACAAATCTTCTAAGTATGGAAAGAAGCCACGGTGCAGGCTAAGAAAAAAATAAAATAAATATTTTTTTTGCAAAAGCTGCCGTGCAGATCGCACCTCCTCATATGTCCCTTTCTTAGTGGATCAGGATGAGCCACATGTGAGTGTTGGGGGCCTGTTGGCTTGGGAAAGGAGCACAAGGAAGAAGCTCGCAGTCAAGCAAAGAAGGTGCGCCGCGCGTGCGACAGAAACAAAGGAAGATCGTGAAGGAAGCAAAGGACCTGCATAGATAGAATGGAGAGGTGCGTGGCAAAGGAAAGGCAAGCGCAGGAGCGCGCAAGTGATAACGATCGGAAAGAGACATGTGCAGAATCCATATCATGGTCGTTTTAAGGCGGTGTTAGCCTACAGCTACGCACATATGAGGGGATATCTATGAGTCAGTTCAGTAGTGCTTCGTGTCAAGTCATAATCACCACAGCTATAGCCTAAGGAGCAACTGATGGTGACAGTTAACAGACTGCCTGTATGCAGTCTACCCTGTGTGGTCATGTAAAATATTATAAATAGGAAGGATTTAATAGTTAGAAGGTTGGATTTTAGTTGCTTATTATTGATCGTAATTATGTTTTTAGGTTAGTTTACAGTGGTTGTTGGGCTGTTCAGTGGTAATCAATGGTGAAGGATGCCATTCTGCTGTAACGTTGTAGAGACCAGAGGAAAGAAAGACTCAGGAAGAGTCTGGTAGCAATAGAGGGGCTGTTGAGCCGTGGATCTAGCTGCTGTGTGCGTAGACCACTAGGAGTAGAGGTAGGGTAGAAGAGAAAACCAGAGAGCATGATAACCATAAGTCCGAGTCATAGAGACATATCTTAAGATCAGTCTATATCTTGTAGACCGCAAGGTGCTATACCCTTTTCTCATGCCAGGTGAAGAGCAACTTGGTGGTTTTTCCTAGATGGGTTTCCACGTTATCTATTGTGTTTGAATGGATGATTGATGTGGTGAATGTTTATGTGAATGGTTTTTATTTGCTTTCTGTATAATGCTAAATGTTGCTTAAACGCCTGATATTATCCTGTAATCAGTAGACGAATGTTGGAAAGGTGTCATTGAAATGTACATGTACATATCGGCCTATGCGCTTCTGTCCCAAGTTATGACTTGAGTCATAGGTCTGTTGGTATGAGTAAGCTACGTCGCATAGGTTGCACAAGTTGCGAGGGGAAAAGAAAGGACAAGTTGGACGCAATGACATGTATTTGTGCTCAATCATGCAAGACTGAATCCTTTATCCAACCATCCTATTGCCTTCGTTGAGCTCCTTCATTGTGAGCCAAGGGACTATAATCCCTCGACAATCATGGAAACATGGTTCCGGCGGTTACCCATCGAAGAGATATCTCAGGTGTTGCCAACGAGGCTTGCTCTGTCGGGCCGGTATCTTGGGTATTTGTTGGGTTAATGGGTTGTACAGAACCTGGGTCGCGCGATTTAGGAAAAGTGGCCAACACGGGTCCCCATCCAATTCCAACTTGGAAAGAGATGCACACTGAAAAGGTTGTGGTATCATTAGATCATGATCAAATTTTTGACGTGGTTAGGTAAGTTACATGACTGAAAATTAACAAGAGTTTACTAATTATATACATCACATGATTCTATTTCAAATCTTCGATTGAATGTTCAAACTTTCAAACTTTCAAACTTGTACTTGAATGTATATACATTTGATTAAGAAATGTAATTTTTGTGGCAAGTGATGTATTTGTTGTCACTAGACCTGCAAGCAATGAAGATAATGTGGCATATTATTTAATGCAGTGTACACAAATTAAAAGTAGGTTGGTGTGACCTTAATGGGATGGAGATTACAAACACCAAATTGATTCCCTAGTTGTGATGGGCCACTTTTTTGAAGAAGCAAAAAAACAAGGAGATTTTATTATTTACAAAGACTTTATGCCTAAGTATATATCTTTCTAGTACAGTCATTTGGTGTTTCCATCTCAGATACATCTCATGGAAATAAATGTGAAGAGTGGTGAACCAAAGAACTGGAATATGGCAGAAGTTGATCATGACCGTAATATAGGGGCTTGCATTCCTATAACCCATTGACCAGAAGAATATACTACACATGTGCCACTTTTGAGGTTGACCTACTCGTCCACTAACTTGTGCCCACAATGATTTGTATGATTTTCATACTATCTAATTTTGTATTAATATTTGACATGGTATCAATGTCCCTATTATCTATCTTAAATTTAGATTTAAATATTCATTTTATAGCAAAATTTTTAAGTATATTATAAACTCATAACCATGAATTTGTATCCTCAAGTTTCAAATTCCTCCTTCAACACTTATGAACCATAACACATGATCTATGTTTCAGACTTATATATGATATTATTTTACACTATATAAGATTTATCCCAGATTGCAAGGTAACAATTCCATTTCATATTATTTGTCATTTCAATATAAGGAAAAAATTTCCACTTTATAACACTTATTCCTGAACTTGTCAAATTTCAAAGTAAAATCATTCCTTAACTTTGACTTCATTTCAATATTCAATTAGCACAACATTTGTTTAATGTATTGTAAAGGCAAATAAAGCAAGAAAAAAGTTGCATTGATTTGTAAGGAACTATATATAGCTTTAGGGTTATCTAATTTTTAACTAAATTAGTAAATGGGAATAAGCTTTATAAATAGGTTAAAGTCATAGAGTTAAAAAAATATCTCTAGGATTTTCTCTTTTTCTTTACAATGGTCAAAATAATTTATAAATCCATAATTGTTAAAAATCACTCAATTAGTATTCATTTAATGAACATGCATTAATCCCAACATGTAATCATTGAATTCAATGATAGTCTATAAATTAAATCTTTTGTAATTTATTCTCATGTTTTTATTTGTCATATATAGTTTTGATTATCACATGAAAGACACCTCTAAAGTGTGGGCAAACAATAAGCACCCCATTGGGGAGCATTTAATGTGTTGGTGGGGTGCATATAGATTGACCCTCACATTCGACAGTCTATATGCACCCACTTCGACACATTAAATGCTCCCCAATGGGGTGCTTATTGTTCTCCCAAAGTGCTATGAATTGTTCAACACCAAGATGGGTTCGTTTCCTAAGAACACCGAACCTACCGACATTCAATACAAATTTTTAAAAAGAACTTTCAAAGACTTTAATTGACCACTATTGAAAGGGATTGGAGTAAGTGTTGATATATACATTAAAGGAACCTCTCAAGAATTTACATTCCTCTAGGAATAAGAACAAGAGAAATAGACATTGTATTATTATAATTTGCAATAATGAATTTAATTTCTTATTATAATTAGTAATTTGTAAATGTGATTTTCAATTTCTTAAATTGTAAATGTATAGTTTTAAGTTGGTATTGTGAAGTTGTAAAATGTAGATTGTGACTTGTAAATTGAATCAACATCATGAATCATAAATGATATTGTACATGTCTAATTAGTAATATCTTAAAGAGTACAATTGTAATTTGTGCATGTCTAATTAGCAATTAATTAAAGAGTAATTGTACGATTGTAATTTGCAATCTTGAAATTTTGTTAATTTTAATTGTAATTATAATGGTATATTGTAAATTGCAACTCTAATTGTGACTTGTAGATTGTAATTTGTAATTTGTAATTTGCAATTGCAATTATAATTGTAGATTGTAAATTGTAAACTGTAACTCTAATTGTTATTGTTAATTGTAATTTCCTATTGTAGTTAGTAATTTATCGATCTATTTATCATTCTTAAATTGTGATTGTACAATTGTAAGTTGGTATTGTGAAAATATATTTAAATATTAGATTGTAACTTGTAATCGTAATTGTGACTTGTAAATCGTAACTAGCATCATGAATTGTAAATGAAAAATGAACATAAGATAAATAACATAAACATTAAACATGAACATAAGATAAATAACATACATGAACATAAGATAAATAGCATGCATACACTTGTCAACATAAACATAAACATAAATAACTTATACTCGTTGACCTAAACATAAGATGAATAACTCATGTCGACATAAACATAAGACAACATATATCCATCAAGAAAACATCTGATATGAAATAGTCCCTCAAGTTCATAACAAAGTACAAGTATACATGTATACATAACAATCAAAATAGTGCAAAATGAACAAGTCTCATCAAATATGTGGACCAGGCCCCTAGCGGACTGCGTTGTCATCCTTACCACTAGTACCAATTGCACCATGCCCTTGACGTGGGGGTGACATATGATTGAAAATGGTCTCTAAAGATGGGAATTGCAAAACTTAAAATTTTGAACTCTGTAAACTAGTTAGATTTAGTACTTGAAGATTATGAGATGACAGATTTTAAAAATTTTAAGTGGATAAGTCAACTTACTTGACTCAATTCCATGATGAGATTTTCCAAATCGTGTTTTGTGGAAGCTATAGGAGTATGCTAATTTAACCTTTAACATTCCTATATGAACATCACTGCAGTATCGATTCTTAGTTGTACATGAGCTTGTGTATGGTGACATCATGCATGTAATCAGTAAAATAATAATAAATGAAAACTATAAATTAAACATCAACTAGTTCTTGATGGTCGAAACTCGAGAGAGGATGTGTCTCCTGCTCCTATGCAATCCCCTTACCTCTACGCTATAAAATTTGAGCAAGGGCCAAGACGAAAGTTACAATAAAATAATTGCAATTATATGCATGTATGTAACTTACAAAGTTAGGATGAGGGAACTAGCATTTATACCACAGAGACATCACCAAGGAAAATGATTGGATACTCAACCGACGAGGAAGTAGAATTGATTGAAACCATAAAGGTGATCTTCTACATGGTACAACAAAAAATAAATTAGTATTACACAATCGATTCTTTTAGATGTGCATGCATTAAATATGCTTATTTAATAATGTATAATGAAAACATGTAAGTATATAGATATATCGGCCTTGTCAACAATGTCATGGATCTCTCATCCAAATGATAGTATGCATCTTGGGAACTTAGAGCATATGTAGCTGAAGTCTCATGGTCAAGCACCTAAATAATTGACTCATCCACCCAAAATAACTTGGGATTTGTAGGTCTAGGGGTGGTATAGACCTCTCCTTGTGCATGGAAACTATAGCACTACCCAATGTAGTGTGCATGGAACCTACCATAAAATCCCATGTCTCAAATCCAAGATGCAATGGCTTGAATACATTATCCATCCGAATAACACTATGCCTAGGAATGTGAACTAGTTGAGTAGGGGTTGGTGCAGTAGCAGGGTCTCTGCGAAACCTAGGACGCTCATAAATATGGACTCTCTTCACGTCATAGAAAAATGATGATCTACTCATGGAATGAGAACACATGTGTAGCACAAAATATGCATACACATGTTTGTAAAAGTACAAAAAGACTTGGTCATGGTGGGGGAACATGCCCTATGATCCAATAAACATGGTTAAAGCAGGGCAAGAGACATCACCAACAAAGAGAAAACATCCACTTATAGAAATACAATAGGAGCAAAGAGAAGGACAAACTATGAGAACCTAAAACATAGAAAGGGGAAATATCAAGGTATATCTAGAAATAGGATAAAAGAGAAAGAAAAATCCAATACTAAGGAGGATGATATGGAGCTATACCTACCAACACTTATTGAGATTAATGGCAAGAAAAGATGAACGAACACATCAAAATAAGAGTTAGTACAAGAACTAAATAAAGAACTCATCAAAGGAAAAACCAAGATAGGATTAACTAATTAAAATCAAGGATCTTTTTCAAGTTTAGGAATTAGAATGATTTAGCTCAAGCAATAGAGAAAAAAGGAATAGGGGAATACGTAAAAAGAGATAGAAATCTTAAGAATAAAAAATATGGAAACGGTCAACCTTGTATAATAATTACTTCATATCTCAACCCAAAGTTTAACCACGAAAAACACATATTTGAATGTAAGAAGGAATAATGGTAAAGATAAGAAAACGATTTTCAAGAGTAGGATCTTGAGAGACAAACTATCTGTTTTTATGATACAAGATGATATATAAGTGTGAGTAGGAAGTAATGAAAATATTGCCTTGAGATGTTATAAAGGGCGTGGCTCAATATATATCAGTGCAAATAGATTCTCAAGGGGATTGGTCATGCTATGGAACCAATCTTCGATAGTTTTAGACGATTTTGTAACAACAAATGGTGTTATTTATGCAAGATTTAGGGAGATTGGTTTATCGGTGGGGGTGATAATTACTAATATTTATGGTCCCAATGCTTTATATGGAAAGATGCATTTTTTAAAGACAATTAAAATTATAAGAGGGGTAATAAATTAGAATCATTGGAGCATATAAAGATATTTTAACATAATAACGTTGTTGAGAGAAAAACAAGGAGGCACAAGGCACTTGTATACTTCTCCAAGTGCAACTAGTCATTAGAAATTAGGAAATAGGTAGGGTGAATGGAGTTTTATTTCCCCACCCCTGACCCCAAGGTTCTGTGTAATATATTACAATGAGGAGTTGTTTCTTTTATCGATCAAGGTTGGAGGAAACACCCCATTTTTTGTGTGGTGGGTCAATTTTTTTGTTATTTTGTGCTTTTATGGCCAATGGATTAGTGGCCCATTGTATCCTAATATTTATTAAGGGATCATTGGTTTTATTCTAAGGGTTTTGGATTTTTTAGAATAAGTAAATATTGTATTGTGAATGGTCAAGTTAATACAATGAAGAAGATAGAGCTGCAACATTAAGATAGGTTGGTTTTCTTAGTTAAGGGTTTTTAGGGTAAATCTCTATGTATTATGTGTGTGTCATTGTAGTTATTTTTTTTTTCTTAATAATTTATATGAAATGGTTCAGTTGCATAGGTTTGAAATTTACAATTAGTATCCTAGTGAGGTTATTAACTTCAAGGCGACATATTTAGTGTTAGGGCTTTGCTTGTTCTTGATAGAGCAAGTTTATTTTTGGTTTGTGATAAACTTTGTTTCAATGGGATATTTGTGGAAGTGATTATTCTATGGAAGGGAATGGAGAGAAATCCTAGAATCAATATTGAGGAATTTAGTGGTCATAGCTTTGATCTAAGGAAACTAAATATGGAAGATCTTCTAGTAGATAAAGAGCAATGGATTGTTGTGGGTCCAAATACAAAACCTATTAGCATGATGAAACAAGAATATGAGAATATGGAGAGAAAGGAAAGAAGTACAATATAACTGATCCTATCAAATTTTAGTATTATTGAATGTATATAGATAAGATAATGCAAAGAATTTGTGGAATAAGTTAGGGAGTTTTTCTAAATTAAAGTCCTTGGTAAACAAACTTTTCCTTCAAAAGAAATTTTACCTCTTGAGGATGAATGAACATGACTCTATTACATATCATTGCAATTCCTTTAAAATTATGATAAGACAATTGTTGTATGGTGATACTAAAATATCCAATGAAGAAAACTGAATTAATTATGTTATGTTCTTTTCCAGATTCATGGGATAGACTACTTGTAGCTATTGGGAGTAATACAAACACATTAAATCTTGATGACATGATTGGATATTTGTTATCAAAAGAGATGAGGTGGAAAACTATAGTGTACCTTTCTGGGAATCAGGCACACTATGAAAAACTCACAAGGAAGCAATGACTAGTTTTAATGAAACTCGCAACAAACATTGTAAGACTTAATCCAAACCACCTCAAACTTGATACATAGATTAACTGTAGGTATAAGAAAAATAATAACAATTTAACACGATATGATACCAGTGTAATGAACCTAAGGTATTATTAGTCTCACTAACTCAATCACATGATCAAACTCTAGATTCAATTCATAAAATAAACAAACTAGGTGCTAGAAATGAAACTAGAATTGCCTGGATTGATCTTAAAACATAGTGGGGATTCTCACACTTCACATAGGTTTAGGTAAAGGATTTTAAAAAATGAATGAAAAATCTACACAAACACATCATAGGCACACCAATTCAGGATCCATGGAAAGATAGCCACTAGAATGCATAATCTCAAGAATCCTATGCATAATGTACTGAGACCATTTATGTTTTGAACATTAGCAAGGATTAAGTATACTCCAAGGCTCTTGGGAACTCCAACATGTGCATACTATATCCATTATCTTATCAAGTTTTAAATCCAGAGGTTTGGGGACAACTAGGATCGATTTGGAGGTCAAACTAACAAGACTAGTTTCCATGACTACACATTTACCTAGGATTCAGAGCTTCCCAAACATTGCTTAAGGGTATAAAATTATAAATGTACGTAGTGGTATATCTTCATTGCTGTTTTCAAGACATGAAACAATTTGTATATTCGAATTTGGGCTCACATGTGACTACTAGCATCAAATACTGTAAAACTAGTCAATAAAATATGCATAAAGAGATAGTCTTGTAAAAGGAGACTCCCAAACTGCCATATAGGATCACAAATTCGAAATGAGACATGTATAAGAGATGATATACATTGAAAATAATATAATAAAGCATACATATTTGAACTATATAAGCATTAACAATATTTATGATTCAGGATTTACAAGAAATCTCACTCTAGAATCATTACAACTGAGGAACCAATTCCTTCAATGAGAGAAAGTAGAAGAGATGGGAATTATTGATAAAAACCAGAGGTAAATTTTACATGTAAGAAATCCCATGAGTACCACTATTTTATATGACATCTCTCATAGGAAAAACACAACCATTCTACTAACCCCTCCTAGCATAAACTCCTCTGGATCACCACAAAACTACACAGTACTGAGCATAAACCTTGTAGGATCGAATCCTTCATAGAATTGGTCTGGTTAGATCTGAAAATTAGACGTCCATGGCTGAAAAATATGGATTTGAATAATAATAAAATACTGGAATCGTTACTATGGGGAACATCTCCCACAGTTGGATATGGGAACATCTCGAAATCCTATAGAAGCATTAGAGCTTACTCATTCACAAACTTAGACTACCAAAAAATGTGAGAGGCATGTGTTATCATTAATTTATGGGAAACATGGCTTATTTTCTAATATTCCTTGACCAATGTGCCCTCATGATATAAATATAAATTTGTTTGTTTTCTCTTCCTTGCTTTCTTTCCTTTTCTACCTTTAGAAACTACGCCCTCATTATTCACTGCTTTTCATACTAAAATGAATTTCTTCATTTTTGGAAACTGTGCCCTCCTTTCTTTCTTGAATTTTCTTGATTTTCATGCTAACATGATTTTCCTGCACTTACCTTCTTTGTGCTTTCTTTTTCGACTGATTGCTTTGTGTTTATTTCTATCTTTTTCCAGCCTTTTGGATCTTTATTGATTTTCTCCTAGTTTCCTTTTTGTGTGACAACTCACTGGGTCAATAAGGCCTTATGTTCCCACCATGGTGTTGGACATATTGAACACACTGATAAGGGGGGTGAATCAATGTGTTTACCTTTTACTACTTTTCAAAACTTGATTATCAATAGCTTGCAAAGTAAAACATTCATTAATACATTATCAACCTTTAGATTTTATAAGCATATCATCATCACATAATAAGCATACAAAATACACAATATTTTACATGGAAACACAAGTACTAGGGCAGGATGAAAAATATGTTGTTGATAATATAGTGATTACAGTTAATGTGTTTACTAGAACCAACTGGATGTAAGCTCCAACTCCCTGATTTTCTAGCACCAACTAGAAGGAGTCTTCAACCCCTTTGTTTATCATCTCCAACTGAAAGGAGGTTTCAAACCCCTAAGGTCACAAGATCCAACCTGTAGAGAGGAATCCAATCCTCAATGAGCACCAACTCACAATTCTCAGGCACCAACCTGAAGGAGACTACAATCTCTTATCCTTTCCTCGTCTCGCTGCCCTGATACGAATAGAAGAAACAGTCTTTAATGATCATTGTATCATTATCTCTGACAACTTGTACTTGTCTCTTTTTCCCCGCACTTGTATCACTGTATCACTACCTTTGTCAACCTCTCACAATCACTATCTCTATCACAATGCTTCAATCATTTTCTCTGTAAACATGTACTTGCATATCTATCTTTGTACTTGTATAATTGTCCCCTTCACAATCATTGTATCTCTATCTTAATGTCACAATCACTACCGATGTCACAATTCCACTGTCAATGTCATAATGCCACAATCACTGTCACACTATCTCAACATCTGTCAGACTATATCAATTTGTACATCCCTCAAATATATACCCATAAATAATTATCCATCGATTTCATTTTGATCCTCAATTTTTACATCATAGACATTTCCAAAATATTGAACATTCAAAGAGTTGAGCCATATGCCACAACATAACCATGGACTATGCCAAGATAATCATTATGATATATGTCAAGACCATCATAAAATATGTCCAAATAATCACCATGATCTATACAAACAAATCACCAAGATCTATGTCATGATCATAAAAAATTGTGCGCCAACATCTATGTGAATATCACCATTAAGTATGCCAATAGATAAGCACGAGAACATGTACAAACTTCATACCTTTTCAAGAAAGCAAGATTACCCTCATCCATGAGAGGCATGAACATCACAAGAGAGACCAATGTATAAGAACCATACTAGATCTATGCCAAGTTGACCATCATCATATTCTCCATAACATATATGATGACTTTAAAGAGATATACTAAGAAATAGGCTCACATACCAAGATCCAAGATGAGCTCTATCCATGAAAGACATGTTCCATCACAAGAGAAACCCAAAATCATGAACCATACCTTTTCTAAGGTCACAATATGAAGAGACAATATAGAAAACAAAAGAGTATCTAGACAGATTCATCACATATCCTTCGCAACCATATTTCCAACAAGCCAAGGATTTTGTAATTTCGATGTCATATGAGAAAGTTATGTCATTTTTAGTGAGTCTCCTCAGTCCTCAAAGATGCCTAGAAATATCTGCTCCAAAAAATTTCACACTTTTTCTCCAAAGATGTGCAATATAAAGAGAGACTTGATTGATGATGAAATGAAATGTTTGGCCTTCTATTTATACACTTCATCATTATCTAGGATCTCCTTTTAGTGTCTCCTTAAACATCTCATCCTTAATTTGTGGATCTCCATATTTTAAGGGGGTCTCAAGGGTCAATACCTCACCTCAAGAGTCCATCATGACACTTCATGCGAAAACTTCAATATCACTCCAAATCTTCTCCAAAGGGGGGCCTAGGGATTGACCACATCATCATACTTGGTGGACACACCATTATTTCTTTTGGAGATCCATGCCACTTCAATTGGTCTAATGGTCCAAAGTACCACAACTTTTGGGGTCACATGGACCAAGCATTATTATTTTGGGGGTACTTCAAGCTTCACACCAACTTGCTTCCGACCAACTTTGGGGACTCTTTAGGGCATTCTCCACCATGGTTTATGTAACCCAAAACTCATGGGAAAGTGGAACAAACACCATTGTTTATGGGTTTCTTCACCTTTCATTTCAACATTGTCTTGTGGACCAATCCTTACTTTGGGGTCTACTTCTCATGGTCATATGGACCAATCCTTCTGGTCAGGTATACCCAACACTACTACTTTTAGAATTTATTCACATTTATTACTGACATTTATTAGGAACACCTTTACGAAGTTTCTTACACTTCTTATCATCATGGTCATGTGACCCATCACCATGGTCATGTGACCCAACATCATCTATTTAGAAAATTCTTCACTTCTTTAGGACACTTTAGGGACTCCTTTACACTCCACATAATCATGATCATTGGGGGATTATCTATTAGATTTGTACCACTATGTATAACTCAAAGTGTCTTTATATACACTTTGGATTTATATACACTTGTGATCAAGGGATTCCTTAGTTTCTTCTTTAGGGGATTCAAGGCTTAATTCAATTTATCTCTACTACAACCACAACATCATTATCACCTTGACATCACATATCTCTTCACCCTTTTGACATCAATGACACCATGTTTGACATCAATGACACCCTGTTTGACATCAATGGAAACTTCTTCCAACACTTGGCCACCTAGCACATCCACTAGGTACAAAAATTAAATATAGTCATAATATTTTAATAATTAAAAAATAAATTATTTATCCTAACTCTAAAAATTGCATACAATAACATTTATCATTTATCAAAATTAACCCTCCCTAGGCTAGAGTCACTATGGGTTATATGAATATCATATTATCATGGAGACCATATCAAAGGGACATTACAGTCCTTCCTCCCCACTCGAGAATTATTGCACGGTTAAATATCATCCAAGTTATAGACAAATCCCTATAGGAAATTCATTTTGAGTTCTAGCTGATTTTGAAAAAATATCTGTACATATTTGAAACACACCTCAGCATACCCCCTTCACATGGTGATCATGATCAGAGAAAATTTTAGGGGAAATGTTTTTCCCATGGGCTAATTTTTGAGGTTGTTTTCCCAAAAAATATTTTCCATTTTTCATTTTTTTCCTAGTATGATTTGCCCAAATTCTATAGGCTTAAATTTTTTTACTCTGAAAATCGCCAAATTGTCCAAAAACTATATAAAACCTTAGATATTTGAATTTTTTTTTAAATATTTTCAAACACTTTATGGTTGGGATTTTAATAATTAGTGAGATTCGCAAATGTTTCTACACTTAAGAAAATTATGCATCCTTAAAATTTTAATCTTTGATCATAATCACATCGTACCACTAATTCTAGGGAGTCAACTTCCTAATGTATGTTAATATGCATCCTTTTGCACAAAATAAAGAGATTGAAAATATCATTCAAGGATTGTTTATGAACGGGAGAGATAAGTCTTAATAGTGCCCCCTACTCTTTCTCGGTCATAATGGTGTTGACAAAAGAAGGAAATTGGAACATGTGTCCAAATAATTATGCTCTTAACAAGTTGATGGTCAAATGTATTTTTCCTCCCATAGATTGATGACCTATTGGGTGAGCTTCATGGTGTACAATTCTTCACTAAACTAGATCTATGCTCTAGGTATCACTAACTTTGGATGAAGGAACTAGGTATTCCTAAGACTGCATTTTACACACATCAAGGACATTATGATTTTTTAATGATATATTTTGGTCTTTTCAATGCCCCATTTACTTCTTTGAGCTTCATGAACAAGATTTTCGCCCCTTTTTATGCACCTTTGTGTTAATTCTTCTTAGATAATATTTTGATTTTTAACAAGACATAGGAAGCATGTGTTGATCAAGCCTTGCAACTACTCTAGGATAATTGATGGTTCATTAAATGTTCCAAGTACATTGTTGGAGCTTCTAAGGTGGAATAATTAGGTCACATTATTGGTAGGATAGGAGTCTAAGTGGATCCCAATAAATGTGAGGCTATGAAACATTTTTTTTTTACTAGGGGAATTGGCAACTGGGGTCAAGCTGGTACTTGAGTGACACAGGATCTAGGGATCCATTCCCGCTACCACTATAACCCTACGTGCCCCACACCCACCGCAAGACATGGGACACAGGTAAACCTGGGTGGGATTGATCTCGTGACCTCTAATTTACAACAAGTGACTTCATAACAACAGAACCACCAATGAGCCACACCCGTGCGGGCTGTGAGGCTATGAAACATTGGCTATAATGTCCAAAGAAATTAAAAAGCATATGCGGTATCCTTGGTCTTATTGACTACTATAGTGTGGATTTATGGTACAATTGTAGCCTCATCAATTGACTTACTAAAAGATAATGCCTTTGTATGGATTCGTACAACAGAGCATTCCTTACATGCCTTATAGGAAGCCATGTGTACTACTCCAATCTTAACCATATTGAGTTTCACTAAGACTTTCAAACAGAATTTGATGCCTCAATAGTAGGACAATGTTTATGTAAGACAAACAACCATTGGTATTCAATAGTAGAAAATTATGTGATAGAATCTTGGTTGAGTCAACATAAGATAAGGAAATGTTGGCCATCCTTCATCCAATAGAGGTTGTGGAACCCGATTATCTCCCTAATTGAGAGGTCTTGTTTCAACCATGTTTGGATCCCAGTTCTTGATGAGGGGTTGTGGGGGTGATTCCCCCCCCTAGTGGTGTTTCCATGGGGTCCAAGGGGGAAAATGACAACCTATGGAGCCCCCTTAGTGGAGATTATGGGGAATCACCTGTAACACCCTGGTTTCGACCCTGTTTGCATTAAAAATGTATATTATGTAAATACTGTAATTAATCATGGTGTGGAGCTAAAGGAAAAAGCCCCACCATCGATTTATCGTTTTATGTTTCAGCAATTAAAATCAATGCCAAGGGTATTCTGTGTTATCCAGGCACATTATAATTTTTGGACACCATGTAAATATGCAATTTAATTAAAATACCGACAACCCACTATGTCAATGCAACATTGAAGAGATGGGGGCATGATTTCCTAAGGATAAGGGGGGGGGGGGATATTCAAACCTTTGAACCAATGGGGAAAAGCCAAATTTCAAAGGGAAAACCCATCAAATTGCCAACTACCTTTCTTGTCTCATTCACCCAATCATTTATTACTGCCAAAAATTGGTTAAGGAAGTTATTTCCCTGGGATGGGAAAGGCATGGAGGTCAAAAATTCGAATTGGGTAGAGCACCCATTTTGGAAAATTGTGTTTTGACTTCTTGGGCAAGTAAAATCCCAAAAATGTCTACCCATTCCATCATGCATTCAAGTCCTTCTCTTCCTCATGTTTTTGGGAGCCCTTAGACGTTTTTCTCATCCATCCTCCATTCACATTGGTCTCTCACGCAACTGAACCTTTCTGTGTTTTTTATCCTTCACATGCTCAGCTGTTTTCCTCATTTTTCCATGCCCAGGAAATCCTTTTTTGGGTTGTTGAGTGAATTACCAGCAGGGATACACAATTTTGGGGTTTATAGTAGCCGTTTTTGCTTGTTCAATGCCCAGAATCGTTGTTGATTTCGAATTTCTCACACAAGGGTTGATTTCTCCCTTTTACTAATCCGTTTTTGGACGCAAGACATTTTTCCTCAAACCCAGAACTTGTATTTTGTGTATGTGCATCCCATGTTTTGGTCTGAACTGGTTTGGAGTGGAAGAGGGAAGAATTAGCTTGATAAACCTAGTGTGGAAAGGAACCACATAGAGATATCAAGAGGGGCTGGTTATTCTTTCTTGCAGACCCTGAAGAGCACTGAAAGGGAAGACATAGCCTGAGAGACTGTGTAGCAGAGAAGGGGATGCTTCCTTGTGTTGGTTGTGTAGGTGTTGGGAAAACCAAGCCAGATATTGTGTAGGTGTCCATAGCTCTGTGATTGAGCTCACTAGCTTAGAAATTCAGCCTTTCCACCTCCTTAGTAGCCTAATAAACCCAAATGTAGTTTTGGCTTAGCTGAATTTTGATATGTCTTTGGCTATGTGTGAGCTTGTTGTAGTTCCTTATTCCTTATGGGAATCTGCCCTGATCGGGGGTGGCAATGCTACTGAGAGATTGATGATCACACTGGCCTATGGTTGGGTGGAACGTTGCAGCGACATACTTGGTTGCGGGACAAGCTTCATTTAAAGATAAGTATCTCTTGTGTTTAATCTCTGCAACTGTATTTGTTTATGAATTATGAACATGATGAATGTTGTGTTGAAATGTATTTGCTTCCGTTGTAGATTACATTGCATTATGCATTTATGTATGTTTCCATTTCCAATGCATTTGGTATTATGTTCATGGGGCTTAGATCCCCGCTTAAATGATAGCACCAATGTCGTGGTCGTGTTTTCTTGGAGGAGAGGGGATGTGACATCACCCTCGAAGAGTATTTTTTGGAAAATTTTCCTTGTAAAATATTGTAATTTTGTAGTCAATATGGATCAATCTTCATTAGGTAATAGATCATACGGTAGAATTTATGTTGTTTTTTTTAACCTAGAAGGAAATCAAGGTGCCAGTCAATTAATAGCTTCAAGTTATTGAAGAAACAAAAGCTGCTTGGTTGCTCTAAGGATTGGATTTTTCTTCATATTGGGACATCACCACATAATTTATATGAAAGGATCCAAGGAAAGAGAATAAGATGGAAACTTATTGGTGGCTACAATCAGTGTCATTCACTAGACCATATGATCGAGATATGACTTGAGGGAAAGTAATATTGGGTGTTGCATCAATAGTCTTGCAAGGAAATATTTATGTCATTGGTGGTGCTCCATTTGGTAAAGAAACAACAAGGTAATTCTTGGACTTGCTTGAACCTTTCTTAAAAGATTCAAATATGATTAAATAAACACCACCTTTATGCATATGTATTCGGTCATATTATAATATTCTTCTTAAAACACAATCATGGTGGAAAGAACAATATATAAAGACCCTCCAGTCAGTGCATAATTTCAATCAATCATATGAATGGTCATTGTATTAAACTGTAAATGTATATTTTCAACTGCAATTTAAACTATGGAAAGTGCATTTATCCTATTTCAATATTTAAAGCAATTAAGGACAAAGTCCTCATTTCAAAATCCATTAAAATTTAAAAAAAAACCATGGTGGAAATAGAAATATAAAAATATGTAATGTACCAATTCGAAAATTCCCAACTAAGGCAGAATTTTGGAAAAATTGCCTTGACTAGTTTTAACGCAGAGGGATTCGAATGGATTAAGAGGGTCTCGAATTTGGTAGGGACTGATGTGAAGAGTCTTAGGACTCTTCAATTGAATCTCTGATATTTTTATTACAGGTCATATACATGTGCAACTTGTTTTGGGAATGATGGAAAAAAGGGAAAATTTACTAGCAATTTATGATGCAATTCCCCTAGGGTGTGGGCAGAAATGGCTCTCCAACTCCTATTTGACCCTCCCAAATTTGAGATAAGAATATGGGGACTGTAATTAGACTTAATTTACTTTCATTTTACGTGGTTAATATTTCTTCAATAGAGTATTAAATATTCATATTCGAATGCATAATTTCAATGATATTTGCTTAAGGGAAATGACACATAAAATCTCAACTTCAACTCATAAATGGTGCATATAATGGTTCATAATAGATAAAGATGAGTACATACCATTGAAATAATTTCAATAGCTCACTAAGAACATATAACATTGACCCAATCCGCAGTACACATCAGATATACAATCTCCATTGAAAGGGAAAATCATCACATGGAAACTAGTCGCAAGAAAGCTTGGAAATGTGGACAATTACATATGTATTTATTCTGATTTTGACTTACAAAGGATACAAGAGAAATATTACGGAGACATGAATCATTCACCCATTCTTGGGAATCAACTAAATTTTGGCAAATTTGGGTTATAGTTGTCATTGATGTCAAAGGTGTTCAAGAATGACAAAGGAATAACCAGTGGATATGATGGCATGGAAAACTCAATGAAAGACTAAAGTAATGATGAAGTGGCATAGTTGAGGATTTGGCATGACTAAAGTAATGATGGCATGGCATGGCATAGTTGAGGATGTGGCATGACACATATGTTGGCATTGCATGGAATAGTTGAGGATGTGGCATGACACATATGATGACATGGAATATGATGGTGACCTAATGATGATGTACTCAGTGAAAGACTAAGGTAATGATGACATGGAACGATGATGAGGTGGCATAGTTACCTTCATGAGATCCGACGAGTGAGGATCAGTTTTTGTATAAACCGCAAAGACAGAACGCAGATCCGCATTAGTTCTAGAATGGACGGCCAGGGAGCATCCCGCACTAGATTCGATGGTGACGATTAGTTCCACAAAAGATAGGCGGAAAGGATGGAATTCCAAAAAATATCAAGATCAGACGGTGGGAATTAATCCCACAACAAATCGATGGTGCGGAAGAAAAAAGCAGAAAGAGAATTGCGGAAGTAATGTTTAAGGATTTTATAATCCTGTAGCAATTGGACGGCTGAGATTAATCCCGCAACATATCGATGACATGGAATAAAAATGTGGAAAGGGAAATGCAGAAGAATCATTTAAAGTCTTACGCATCCCACATCCCGCATGTGGAAATCCAAAAGTGGAAATTCAAGATACAATTTTGGGAAATGTTACATCCCGCATCCTACATCCCGCAATATGGAGATCGACGACAGGAAAACGATCGACGAAGATCAACAGTGGGGAATTGTTGATGAGGAAATATTCGTGTGGAAAGGTGATTTTGAGGCAAAAATTGATGATTAGATTGACGGTCCAGATGGAATTAGAAATAGGATCAACGGCTCTTATTAAATCTAGAAGTTAATCCTGCAGAAAGAAGTTTGGCAGTGACAAAGGTGCGAAAATGGTTTCCAAGCTACGGAAATAAATTCTGAGGCTCGTCCATAAATGGTAAAGAAGAATGTTTAACAAAAAATCTCAGATGGAAGCTTAAGCCCATGTTTTTTTTACAAAAATGTGTACAGGTGATCCTGCGATGAAGATAGCTCGTAGAGAGCTCGCAGAAGAGGAAAATAAGTCCACATGCATTGTTTTGATGAACCCTGCGATCAGAGAAGAAGGGAGCTCGCACATCAGAAGTGATCAATAAGGCTTTAATTAATTATTTAATTAAGGATTGTCAATCACAGAATGTTGAAAAGGTGGGACTATCAGATCTGAAAGGGCGTGATTGTGAAAGGGTATGTTTCAGAATAAAGAGATACATCCGTAGGAAACATGAAGGTACTTATACAAAACAAAATGAGTGAGAGAATTCGTCTCTGTAGCTAGTGTTGCAGCATCAATAACAAAGACCAGTGGGTGTGATAATAAATAGTGGGAGAGAAATTGTGAGTAAAATATCAGGGTGGTAGGGCGGCACTAGGGCAGGAAATAGGGCTGCAGGTGGTTGTTTCCTCCTTTCAGTTGTAGTTGATAAACCAGGGGGTCGTAGCCTCCTTCCAATTGGCATTGGTAAATAGGGTGTTGTAGCATCCTTTCAGTCATAGCTGATAAACCAGGGTGTCGTAGAGGACATTGGTAAATAGGGTGTTGTAGCATCCTTTCAGTCGTAGCTGATAAACCAGGGGGTCATAGCCTCCTTCCATTTGGTATTGGTAAACAGGGTGTAATACCATCCTTATCTGTAGCAGCAGGAAAAACTATTTGTAAATAACAATTTTGCAGTAATAGGACGTATTGGTGGTTTACCCTATTGGGATTCCATGTTAAAATTGTGTTCTGTGTATTATTTTTGTTATGTGTTTCTAATGATAGATTTAAAAGTGGTTAAAATAGTAAAAAGATAGCAATACTGATTCACCCCCCCCCCCTCTCAGTATTAACCAATAAACCAACAATTGGTATCAGAGCAGGTTCCTTCAGCACAATTTAACCACTGGAAGGTAGATTCTTTATATAACCACTATGGATCAACAAGAAGGCTTGGCCACTAACAAACCTCCACTATTTACAGGAGAAAACTATGCATACTGGAGTGTAATAATGAGGTGTCATATGATGTCCCAGGGATGGAAGGTTTGGGAAGCAACTGAAAAAGAACATAACATAGTAAACCTATACCCTACAGACACACTTGAACTAGGTGATTATGAAGGCAATGCCAAAGATCTGAATGCAATCTGGAGTGGATTAACAAACACCGTGTTTACAAAGGTTATGCAATGCACTTATACCAAACAAGCCTGGGATAAGTTGACTATTATCTATGAAGGAGCATCGAAGGTCAAAGAATCGAAATTGTAGACATATAAAGGTCAATTTGAAAGCCTCAAAATGAGAGAAGAAGAGAATATTGGTGAATACATTCTTCGTGTAGATGAGTTGGTTAATGCTATTAGAGGTCTTGGAGGAAAATTGAAAGAGAAAGAAGTGGTAAGCAAGATCCTAAGAACATTACCAATAAGATATGACTCAAAGGTTTCCACCCTAGAGGAACAATATGACCTTAAGAAGGTGACAATAGATGAGCTTCATGGAATTCTCACTGCTTATGAGATGAAAACTGGACAGGGTAAAAACTCGCAGAAAAAAAGCATCTTTTAAAGTCACATCCAAAAATCAGTTAGAAAATATAGATGATGAGGAAGCCCTCTTTATAAGTAGAATTAATAAAGGCATTGGGAAATACAAAGGTAAACTAACTTTGAAATGTTTTAACTATGGAAGGATTGGACATTTTTCCCATAAGTGTCCCTACCCAAAACAAGAGGTGAGTGACCATGAAGAATCATGTTGTCATAAGGGTAGAAAGAAGTATAAAGAGAAAAAGAAGAACTTCTATTCCAAGGAAGAAAGTGAAGATGAGGAAATGAGTGAAGATAATGAAATCCTGTTTTTAGGGACATCAAACTCAGATGAGGAATCAGAAGTGGACATAGAAGCTCAAGCTAAATACATGGAGTTTGTAGATGAAATTGAAAGAGGTAGGAAAAGAAACAAAGTTTTGAAAGATAAACTATCTAAATACCAAGAAGAGACAAATCAAACTATTACTGATTTGAGAAACCAACTTCAAGAGGCCAAGAAGAGTGAGGAAGTTCTAGTAGTTCTTCTTAGGAAGAGAATTCAAGATTATGAAAAGCTCGAGAAAGAAATTGCTCGACTTAGAGAAGGAGTCGATGAAAATCCATTAAGTCAAATTTTGAGAACAATTCACAGATTCTAGATGACATTCTGAAAAGTCAAAGACCATTAGGTGATAGGTCTAGTTTGGGTTTTGTTAAAGAAAAGAAGCCATAGAATTTTTCTGTCACAAATCAAGAAGGAAGTAAGAAGAGCTATGCTGAAGTACTGAAGAATCTTGTTAAAAAGGAAAAGTGTACATAATATGCTGTATCCTTTCATGACAAAAATAGAACTCGTGAGGAGCCCAAGAGACAAGTAATAAATATAAATCATAAAATATTTCCGGGTCATTGTTATTCCTATAATAACTTTGGTCATAAAGCCCTAAAATGTAAGTCTTATGAAAAAGTTCATGAGTACAAGAAGGATGCAACTAGAAAGTTGAAGGTAAGGAGTCATAACCAGTTTGGACTTCTCCAAAGGTTCGATATAGAGTGTTACAAATGTAATAACTTTGGAAACTTGGCTAGAAATTGTAAACTGAACTGTGATACTCCAGCAGAAGGTCAGAAACAGTGGAAGAAAAGGACAGTTAGGAAACAGAGAGACCAAAGACCTCTGTTGGATAAAGAAAAATTTCATGGTTATTGTCATTATTGTCATAAGTTTGGTCACAAGGTGGCTGACTGCAGAGTCAAGGAATAAAATCAAAGGATAAAAAGGGAACAGGAAACCAACGTAGAGCATGTTGAAGGACAAGTAAATAGTACACCTCCTGAAAAGGTGTAAATGAAAGAATTAGAAGCTTCAGAAGAAACACAACTTTTAGTCATTAATGAAGTCTTTGTAGTTGCTATTGAGAATAATGAGGTCAGAGATAAAAATGACACTCATCGTGAGGGAAAGCTACTTAGTGATGTAGAAGAATACACCGATAAAAATGAAGGTGATGAAGAAGGATGTAGTCATGACTGTGGGATCTTTTCCTAAAAATGTCTCTCATGGTTTAAAAAAAAGGGGAAACCCTGAAAATAACATTAGAAGGTGTTGGATAATAACTCCCAATTCATCTTATTCCATTGCTAATGCATATATTTATACAATTCATATGTCGATTGTGATTCAACTTCCGACCAACCTATTCATATTCCTACATGACTATTCACATTCAGAATATATTTACACTATTTACATATTGTATAATCCCGACGGATTATATTCCAACAATCCCCCCCTTAATCCGAAGGGGTGTTAGTGAGTCCGAGCATGTTTCTGAATCTTTCAAACTTTTCTCGTCCAAGCGATTTGGTGAAGATGTCTGCAACTTAATCATTTGTGGAACAATGTCGAAGATGGACTGTCTTGGCCTCTACATGATGTCGAATCAAATGATACTTTGTGTTGATGTGTTTGGTTCGATCATGGAATCTCGGATTCTTAGCCAGCTTGATTGCAGAAGTATTGTCGATCAATAATGGAGTGGATTTCTCTTGTTTTTCTTGCAAATCTTCAAGTACCTTCCTGAGCCATACTATTTCTTTCGTTGCTTCAGCTGCAGCCACATATTCTGCTTCTGCTGTTGAATCTGTCGGAGCTGACTGTTTGTGTGATCTCCATGAGACAGCTGCTGATCCAAGACTCATAGTGTATCCAGAAGTTGATACTCCTGTCTCCTTATCGCCATCAAAATCTAAGTCTGAGTACCCAATAAGTTTGAAGTCATCCACTTTAGAGTACTTGAGTCCAACGTCTTGAGTCCCCTTCAAGTATCTTAGAACTCTTTTTGCCGCTGACCAGTGTCCTTCACAAGGTTTATGCATGAACCTTGAAAGTATTCCAACAACATAAGAAATATCTAGTCTAGTTGTTGTAAGGTAGATAAGACTTCCTACAAGTTGTCGATACTTGTTCGCATCCTCAAATTCTTTTCCTTCGCTTGATGTGAGCTTCATTTTCT
>LPNX011105972.1:395011-439364 GCA_001517045.1 Pseudotsuga menziesii
GAACGTTTCTTTGCTCCTACAGCAAAAATCCCATTTTGCTTGTTTCTTTGCTCCTTTGGAATCAAGGCATAACAGGTGGAACCAAAAACTCTGAGATGCCTGACTGAAGGGAGATGGCCAAACCACATTTCATGTGGATTCTTGTTATCAAGAGCATTTGAGGGACTTCTGTTCCTCAAATAAGCTGCACATTTTACTACATCACCCCAAAACATTAGTTTTACATTCTCAAAAAACATCATTGAGCAAACCATATTCATTATGGTTCTGTTCATTCTTTCTGCTACACCGTTTTGTTGAGGATTGTAGGGAACGGTAGTCTGATGTGCAATTCCATATTGACGAAGATAATCTTCAAAAGCATTTGAAGTGTATTCTTTCCCATTGTCAGTACGAAGTGTACCAATTTTAGATTGTGCTTGTTTTTCTATCAATGCATGAAAGTCCTTGAATGTTTGAAATGCTTCTGATTTTGTCTTTAAACAGTAAATCTAGCACATTCTTGAGTAGTCATCAACAAAGGTCATAAAATACTTATTTCCATTGGCAGAAGGAGTTGGCATTGGGCCACATAAATCAGAATGCACTAATTCTAATTTCCTACTTGCTCTGAAATTAGATTCATGGAATGGCAACTTACTGTGTTTCCCTAATATACATGCATCACATTTGCTCTTCTCTTTGGGAATGGTGGGCAAACCAAATACACCATTCTTTCTCAACAAACGAAGACTGTTATAATTCAAATGACCAAATCTTGCATGCCACAATAAACTTGATGACAAATTACCTTCTCCATGTTGAGAAAGGTAGGCATAGTTCTGAACTCTTGCAGATGAACCCTTTAGCTTCAGCAGCTTCCCATCTTCGTATCCAGTCATGATGACTTGGTTTTCAGAGGACTTTCTTATTTCTACGATTCCATAAAACATGTGGATGGAATGGCCTTGCTATCGAATCTCCACCAAGGACAGCAGGCTTCTCGGCAACTCTGCAAGATAAAGAACATTCTTCAACAAGAAATCAGGGAATCCAGGCATCTTCAGCCGAATGGTGCCCATTCCCTTTGGTTTAAGACTTGACTTATCTGCAAAGTAAACTATGCCATTTATTGTTTCATTAAGTTCTTCAAAACAATCTTTTCTAAAATTCATGTGTGATGTTGCACCAATATCAAGTAGCCAACAATCTTTGTAAGATGAAAGTGAAGTCATTTCATTAATTCCAAGATTACAATGTGCAACAATACAATGAGCAGAATCAGAAGATTTACTAGCATCTTGGTTTTTATTGTCATCTTTCTTCTGGTTATGTCTGTCTTTGATGGAGTCCCACGAATCCCAACACTGATCTGATGTGTGTCCAGTCTTTCCACAACGCTTGCACTGCAAATCTAATCTTTTGCTGGAGTTGTTTCTGCCTCCTCTGAAGTTTCTTCTTCCTCTGCCTCTCTTGTTGCTTTCTCCTTTGGGATGATCATTGGATTGGTCTTTTCCAGCAAGGGCATCACCAATAATAGATGCCAAAGAGTGCATCTCTAATATGGAAATTGTAACTTACAGAATGCTTAGAAAAAGATATGGGATGCAGGTTTAGATTCCTGCTCCTTTACAAATTACAATATGATTCTGCAGCCTATACAAATAATTTTGCAGCTTATAAAAAATAATCCAATAGCTCTATATCATTTGTTTTAGAGTGCCATTACATGAGCAACTCAAAACATCTTATGAAAAGACTCAATGATATATTAATACAATGTATTGTAGCAGAGTGGGTTTTCAACACTTTTACACTCTTCTGGCAGTCTTCAACTTTAGAAATAATTTCAAACAATTGAGTTCGCTGCACTTCTTGTAGTTCACACTCTTTAAACAGTCTTCAGTTTGGTCTTCAATCGCAGCAATGGTCTTCACATTCAGAGGAAACAGCTCATAGCTCCATACGCAGAAAACTAGGATTTATGAACATACACAGCAACTATGCTCATACAAAAATGGGTAATACAACCGTATTATTATTAATTCATACACATGAAAATCTTGTATATTGTGAAAGGTTCAACATAATGATTGCATAGTAGCAATCTTCCAACTGCACAGGTAATCGTAGGCTTCTCTTACACCAATAGATATCTATGCAGATATAGAGCAGTCTCAATGCAATCAACACCAACAAAACAACATATATCTTCCACAAGATTCTTCAATGTATGATATATATCAGTCACAATATAGCACGGGTCTTCAATATATATCAGTCACAATATATTTTGCAGTCACGGTCCATTTCAACCAACAAAAAAAAGTTTACCTCCGCGTGAATGTAAGAGAGCAGGTGGAGTTACCTGATACCAATTCACAGCTAACGATTCCCAACTTCAATGTTGAGATGCAACTGCATTTGGATGTCGCAACACCCAAGAATCTCCATGAACGCTCTCAATAGTTACTTCAATGTAGTGAAAGTGTGGGCGCACCATATAGCAGGCAGATCCACACAAGAAGCTCCACGTAGGCAGCTCTACGCAATTCTGATTATCTTCAAAGCAAGTTTACTCTTCATGCAATGGTCTCCAACGTGTTCACTCAGAGCAGTCTTCAACGCACGCAGCAGTCTTCAACGCACGCAGCAGTCTCCAACGCAGGCTCTATGCATAGAGTCTTCACAACGCTTTCAGACTTCAAGGTAATCGCAAGAGCAATACTGTTCCACAATGCCTTCAGACTTTAAGAAGCTTCAGTCTTTAATACGAGATTCATGCAGATAGATAAAATGTGGCTCATGGCCCTCTAGGATAGGTTACAGATCGCAGCATATGAGAAAACGTGATGAAGAACGTCTCTGTACACTCGCAAAGGTAAAATGGGTGGATAGAGTTACACAACCTAAGAATGGTCTCTCACACACATAAATATTGAAACTTTATTTAAACCCATGATTATCAAATAAAGACAGTCTCGATAGCAGCAGAGTCAAGAGGCGGCCCACAAAAATTAGGGTTTCCATAAACTTTGGAGAGAACACCTCAAACACAGCTCTGAAAACTATAACACATACAATACATGCACGCAGGAGGAGGAGTAACGCCAACAGCAGAATGTTCAACTCCAAGCAAAGCAGATTGAGGAACGGGCAGATGAATGAGCAGACTGGCAACAGGCAGGTAGGTGTGCAGCAGGACTGAAACGCATCAGGCAGGAGTTATGGCAGGTGATGCTCTGATACCACTGTTGGATAATAACTCCCGATTCATCTTATTCCATTGCTAATGCATATATTTATACAATTCATATGTCGGTTGTGATTCAACTTTCGACCAACCTATTCATATTCCTACATGACTATTCACATTCAGAATATATTTACACTATTTACATATTGTATAATCCCGACGGATTATATTCCAACAGAAGGGATCTTATACTTAGGGGGAGTTAAAGTCAGAAAATTCCAATTGGTATCTAAGAAAAATTCAATTGGTATCTAATGTTGAAATTATATGGAAAGCTATCTTCTTCAAAAATGGTGGGTGATCAAGGATGGTGTATGGATGACATAACAAAAAATGGAAAAGTGTGAAAAATGTCGAGTGTAAAATATGTCACAAAAATGTTGACAAAAGAGAGGAAGTACAGTAACATGGGGAGTCCATGGATCTATCATTCAAAGAACTTGTTGCAAGAAAGGAAGTGTTAAGATACCAGCGTAGATCCAAATCCTAGGCTCTATCAAACGCCGAGAGAGATCAAATCTCTTCTTAGGTATCCATTGATTTGATTCAAACCAAAAGACACATCTTTTTATTTAATTTTCACATATAATATTTTTATTATTAATATTTAATATTATTTATGGTCAACATATAATATTTTTTATTATTTTTTATTTTATTAGGAACGAACATTACAACATTTTCCCATACATGGTTTTAAAACCACATGCAAGGCCCTCCTACAACCATGGGTTGTTTAGGAGGCCTTGCACATGGTCTTAAAACCATTTGCAAGGCCCTCCTAAACCATGTAGAATAAAACCATGAGTTGTTTAGGAATCCTTGCACATGGTTTTAAAACCATGTGCACGGCCCTCCTAAACCATGTACAATAAAACCATGGGTTGTTTAGAAGGTCTTGCACATGGTTTTAAAACCATGTACAAAGCCAACATTTTTTTGAGGATAATTCAAATTTTTATTTGTTATTATTTTTTTAGGTAGGAACATTACAACATATCCCCTATATGACATTTTTTTTACGGATAATTAAATTTTTACTTTTTTATTGTTTTGTTAGGTAAGAAGATTACAACATCTCTCCCATATTAGGTTTTTTTTTGGCGACATTTATTTTGGCCTATAATTAAAAAAATATATTTTATTAATAAAAATAACGTTACGTAATGTAACGTTACAAGATCTCCCCCATACTGAGCTGTAGAGCGCCTCTCGGCGCAAAAATAACACAGTTCAGTCATTTAAAGGGGAGATGTGATGACAGGAGGAGTTTAAAAAAAGAAGAGAGACAGGAAATCCTATATCAAAATAGATGCAGCATTGGCATAATAGGTTATCCTTTGTCATTGGTGTTAGCACTAAATTTACTTTTGTCGGAATTGGTCTTATTGCCTTCAAAATTTTAAGTTTTCATGGGTGGTTGAGTTGGTTTCCAAAGTTTTCTCATTAAGATATTTCCAAGTTGGCAAAAAAGAGAAGTTAAAGGAATTTTAGGTAAAAAGAGAATTTTTTCACAAGTGGGGCAAAAAGTTTTATTAACTTTTGAATGAAATTTATAAAATGGGTTTTATAAACGTATTATTTTATTTATATTCAAACTTATATAGTTTTGGATATTTTTTCCAAAGTTAAAAAGTAGCCTCTTATTAATCCAATGGCTAATTTAAAAAGTGAAAACTCATCAATGGGTATTAATGTTTCCGGAGAGTAAAGTTGTGAGATGGATAAATTGGAAAGATGGTAGCGGAATTTAAACTACTTTCCACGTGGTAACTTTTGGTGAATTCCGTGGAGAAAAATGGTTTAAGAAAAACAACTCAGTGAAGGCTCTGAAATAGACCATTATGTAAAGTTGGCTTGGCTTTTAAAAAAATATTTCATTTGTGTGCTGCGCGCGAAAGGAAGGAGACAGTCTGCCATATTTACATAGCATATTTTTTTCTTCTTCTGAAAATGACTGTTTTAGTCATTTTATTCAACGACCTGTTTCTAGCAAACAAAGAAGAATTTTCAAAAACTGAAAGAGGTTTTTCATCCTAACATTATTATCTACAATAACCTCTCTCATTTTTTACCCAGGTGCTACATATTGGGAGCATAAAAGTCATATTCAGAGGGAAAATGTTCAGATTTCAAAATGACTGTTCTAGTCATCAAATTAAAATAATTTTTTACATCAAATGAAGATGAATTTTGTGAAACAGGGAGAGTATTTCCTTCAAAACATGTCTATCCATAATAACCGCTTTCAATTTTCACACAAGTGCTATGGTTTAGCAGCAAAAAAGTCAGTTGTACAGGCCATTTTTCATGTTTTCCAAAGGACTATTTCAGCCATCAAATTCAAAGAATTGTTTTGGACAAATGGAATTTAATTTAACAAAAATGAGAGAGGTTTTTATTAATAACAGGCCTATAATAAAAAACATCCTTCATTTTTTACACAATAATCACAGGTTGGGAGAATTTAAAATATCTTCACAAGTCATTTTTCCAGAAATATACAATTTTATTATTTGAGTCATCATCTTCAAAGGCATATTTCGAGGAGATTGAGATGATTTTGGAGAAATGAAGACATGGGTTTTGTTGGGAACATGTCCAATTATAAAAACATCTCCCAGATTTCACACAGTTGTCACCATTAGAGATATGTATGAGAAATGTTATTGTAATTGTTTCTATTTTTAGAGTTCAGTTAGGTTTTGAATTCAAAGTTAGGTAGAGATTATTCTTATATAAATTAAAATGTAATTGATAGTTTTAGAGAGGATTTTCAAGAGCGGAGAGGCTCTACATTGTAATGGCTTCAATTTTTCAGTAAATGAATGAAATTTGCAGAGGAGGAATGTAAAATCTTTTTCATGTCAGAGATTCTTGTGCCATCTTTTTCTTTAGTAAGTAATTTCTTTATGTGATTGTTTATCCTGTTTCCCACTCCATTTTGTATTTGCTTTCATGCTTGAGCATTAGTTTTTATGGGCTAGAATTCATCTTGCATGCTCTAGGTCCATTGTTCAAGCATTTTCAAAATATTTTCTTCTAAAGTATTGCAGAATTCACCTTAGAGGTGCTCTGTTTGATGGAATGTCTCCCTTTGTCTACTAATCAACCTGCTAATACCTCAAGACTGAGGAAATGGTGCCTACCTTGCTTCTGTTCATAAACTTTCAAAACCCTACCTCCTGCAACCTATTTCAAATCAGATTATTGACTCCATTGCCCAATGGTCTCCTCCATGACTGTCCTACCAAGTCTTTAAAACAAACTTGTCCTATTTGTCCCCTCAGAGATCTGACCTTCTGAGTGTCTTTGATTGAATATCTTGAGTATAAAAACTTTGTAAATAGTGAGAGATCCCTCTCTGACTGTATTAGGTCAGAAATACATTCTAAAGTGGTTTTTGTTGTTACCTTGGGATCTACCTTTCACAACCTGGGTACATTCTGAGTGATAACAAATTGGTGCCATTGCCGGGGAACGAAGGCTCAAATCTTCCCTGGGTATAAACGACATACTTTCAGATTTGATTGTTGATGGTGAAGAACAGTTAGATATCAGCAAGGTTGTGCATCTTTCACCTGGCGACTCCATCTTTGAAGAATCCAGTTTTCAGAATTCCTATGGCGACTCCACTATCAAAAGATTGTGAAGTTTGAAGAGTTGATTCAGTATATTCATTTGTCGAGATGAGTTCTTTGTTTGCAAGGTATGCTCCTATGGATCGTGCTCACATTCCTGGTTTTCCAAATCGAATACCTAAAGTGGATTGGCAAATAGGTCTTCCAAAGTGTAAAGATCAAAAGAATGATGATGCTGCCCTTCATTTGGTTAGATTTCATATGCATATACATAAGTTGGGAGTTAAATTGCATGAGGATTCTTTAATGAAAATGTTCATGGCTACTTTAGAAGGAGATGCAAGGTCATGGTATGAAGGGTTACCATCAGAAAATTTATTTTCCCTTATTTATTTTCATACAGTATTTCATGAACATTACAAAAACCAATACCCCTCCTTGTTGTTGGTTCAAGAGTGTTGTATGCATGTTAAAGGTTTCATTGACGATTTGGAAAACATGTATAGTGATGATGATTTAATGGATAAAGAGCTTTTAGAAAATTTATATGAGAACCCATTTGAAAAAAAAGAAATACAAATTAGTTATCTTCACATTCAAGAAAAATCTCAGCAGTTAATAATTTCTTCCTCTACTGAAAGAGACATGAGCCAAAACTATTCAAGCAGCTACATTTCTTTTCCTGAAATAGATGATAATTTGCAGCAGTCTTGTCAATCTTTGTGTGACCAAGAAGGAAGTTGGGATGGTCAATCAAACCCTTCTTCATAGTATTCAACTTCTGAAGTTTTGTTTCAAGATGAAGCTGCTTATTCCCAATCAGAAAATTTATTTTTGCAGCAGCAATTTCCTCTAAGTTCCAATGCTTCTGTGGGTGATTACATAAATAATTCTGATTCTAGAAATTTTCAGTCTTACAGTCTCTCCACATATTTATTTTCTGAAAATGCAATTAAAGAGAAATCAGACCTTGGATTAGAATAGGAAAAAAGATATGAGCATGAAGATGATCAGCCTAGTGATGTGAAAGAAGAAGGTTATACTCTTGATGGTTTTTCTGATGATTGCGATCAGCTTGTTAAAAATTATGTTAGTGATGGTTTTAAAGAAAATTTTAGTTTACTTATATATAATGAAAAGGAAGAGCAATCATGCCATCAATCTCAGTATGTGAAAGAACCAACAGTGTACAATAAACCAAGGGATCATAAAGGAGGAGATGAGAACTCTAAATGGGATGTTTCTTTAAATCTTTCCAATTCAGAAATGTTTTGTCAAGAAGACATATTTCTGCTTAATATTGTTGAAGAACAAAATGATATTCCTCTTGAAGTGCTTGAGAAGAATGGAGTTGTAAATGTAGAAATATTAAATGAAGTTGCTGATATATCATTGAAAAACAATCATGAGAATTCCTTTCAAAGCTCTTCTAAAGATCGGTTTGACAGTATGCAAGAAGAGTTACTTTTTGGACAGCTTTGTCGTGACAAACAAGTGATTGAGTATTTTGAAATTTGTCATATCTTTTATGATCCAATAACAGAGTACATGGATAAATTTTTCAAATGGAGCAGTTGGTTATATGTTTGTAGCAAAGGACAAATTTTTCATCATAACCTATTGCTATTTTGTTCTTATGTTCTAATTTCGATCAAGCATGAGGAAGAAATGGAATTATTGGATAAATTGCTTGATTGGCTTCATTGGAAGTCAGATTTTGCTTGATTGGGAATTTGTGCTTAGTTAAGTAGGATAGGTAGGAATGAATAAGCTCGACATGGCGAGCATTTTTTTCAGCAGTTTTCAGTTTGGTTTCAGTTTCAAGTGCAATTCAGTTACAGGTTACAGGTTGACAGAGTGGGATTTGTTTGCAGAATGGTTTCAGTTGATGGTTTAGTTCAAAACAGGTTGAGGATTTCAGATAAAAATTAAGAGAAACCCAATGTATTTGGCACCTGGTCTACGGGGTTCTTTGCTACCTCGCAGGGAGGATAGCATCCCTAGTTGGAGCCAGTTGTTAGCACTAAATTTATTTTTGTCAGAATTGTTCTTATTGCCTTCAAAATTTCAAGTTTTCATGGGTGGTTGAGTTGGTTTCCAAATTTTTCTCATTAATATATTTCCAAGTTGGCAAAGAAGAGAAGTTAAAGAAATTTTAGGTAAAAAAAAAAATTTTTCGCAAGTGGGGCAAAAAGTTTTATTAACTTTTGAATGAAATTTATAAAATGGGTTTTATAAACGTATTATTTTATTTATATTCAAACTTATATAGTTTTGGATATTTTTTCCAAAGTTAAAAAGCAGCCTCTTATTAATCCAATGGCTAATGTAAAAAGTGAAAACTCATCAATGGGTATTAATGTTTCCGGAGAGTAAAGTTGAGAGATGGTTAAATTGGAAAGATGGTAGCGGAATTTAAACTACTTTCCACGCGGTAACTTTTGGTGAATTCCGTGGAGAAAAATGGTTTAAGAAAAACAACTCAGTGAAGGCTCTGAAATAGACCATTATGTAAAGTTGGCTTGGTTTTTAAAAAATTATTTCATTTGTGTGCTTCGCGCAAAAGGAAGGAGACAGTCTGCCATATTTACATAGCATTTTTTTTTTTTTTTCCTGAAAATGACTGTTTTAGTCATTTTATTCAACGACCTTTTTCTAGCAAACAAAGAAGAATTTTCAAAAACTGAAAGATTTTTTTCATCATAACATTATGATCTACAATAACCTCTCTCAGGTTTTACCCAGGTGCTATAGATTGGGAGAAAAAAAGTCATATTCATAGGGAAAATGTTCAGATTTCAAAATGATTGTTCTAGTCATCAAATTAAAATAATTGTTTACATCAAATGAAGATGACTTTTGCGAAACTGGGAGAGGCTTTTCTTCAAAACATGTCTATCCACAATAATCGCTTTCAATTTTCACACAGGTGCTATGTTTTAGCAGCAACAAAGTTAGTTGTACAGGCCATTTTTCATGTTTTCCAAAGGACTATTTCAACCATCAAATTCAAAGAATTGTTTTGGACAAATGGAATTTAATTTGACAAACATGAGAGAGGTTTTTATTTTTAACAGGCCTATAATCAAAAACCTCCTTCATTTTTTACATAGTAATCACAAGTTGGGAGAATTTAAAATATCTTCACAAGTCATTTTTCCAGAAATCTACAATTTTATTATTTGAGTCATCAGCTTCAAAGGAATATTTCGAGGAGATTGACATGATTTTAGAGAAATGAAGACATGGGTTTTGTTGGGCACATGTCCAATTATAAAAACCTCTCCCAGATTTCACACAGCTATCACCATTAGAGATATGCATGAGAAACGTTATTGTAACTGTTTCTATTTTTAGAGTTCAGTTAGGTTTTGAATTCAAAGTTAGGTAGAGGTTATTCTTATATAAATTAAAATGTAATTGATAGTTTTAGAGAGGATTTTCAAGAGTGGAGAGGCTCTACATTGTAATGGCTTCAATTTTTCAGTAAATGAATGAAATTTGCAGAGGAATGTAAAATCTTTTTCATGTCAGAGATTCTTGTGCCATCTTTTTCTTCAGTAAGTAATTTCTTTATGTGATTGTTTATCATGTTTCCCACTCCATTTTGTATTTGCTTTCATGCTTGAGCATTAGTTTTTATGGGCTATAATTCATCTTGCATGCTCTAGGTCCATTGTTCAAGCATTTTCAAAATATTTTCTTCTAAAGTATTGCAGAATTCACCCTAGAGGTGCTCTGTTTGATGGAATGTCTCCCTTTGTCTACTAATCAACCTGCTAATACCTCAAGACTGAGGAAATGGTGCCTACCTTGCCTCTATTCATAAAATTTCAAAACCCTACCTCCTGCAACCTATTTCAAATCTGATTATTGAATCCATTGCCCAATGGTCTCCTCCATGACTGTCCTACCAAGTCTTTAAAACAAACTTGTCCTATTTTTCCCATCAGAAATCTAACCTTCTGAGTGTCTTTGATTGAATATCTTGAGTATAAAAACTTTGTAAATAGTGAGAGATCCCTCTCTGACTGTATTAGGTCAGAAATACATTTTAAAGTGGTTTTTGTTGTTACCTTGGGATCTACCTTTCACAACCTGGGTACATTATGAGTGATAACAATTGGTGTCAAAGGGGGAGAATGTTTAGAGGTTGCCATCAATGCCAAAGGGGGATATTGTTGGAAAATTTGGGTTATAGTGGTCATTGATGTCAAAGGTGTTCAAGAATGACAAAGGAATAACCAGTGGATATGATGGCATGATAAACTCAGTGAAAGACTAAAGTAACGATGACATGGTACGATGATGAGGTGGCATAGTTGAGGATGTGGCATGACTAAAGTAATGATGGCATGGCATGGCATAGTTGAGGATATGGCATGACACATATGTTGGCATCCTATGGCATAGTTGAGGATGTGGCATGACACATATGATGACATGGAATATGATGGTGACCTAATGATGATGTACTCAATGAAAGACTAAGGTAATGATGACATGGCACGATGATGAGGTGGCATAGTTATCTGCATGAGATCCGCTGAGTGAGGATTAGTTTTTGTATAATCCACAAAGACATAATGCAGATCTGCATTAGTTCTATAATGGACGGCCAGGGAGAATCCTGCACTAGATTCAATGGTGAGGATCAGTTCCGCAAAATAAAGGCAGAAAGGATGGAATTCCGTAAAAGATCAAGATCAGAGGGTGGGAATTAATCCCACAACAGATCGACGGTGCGGAAGGAAAAAGCAAAAAGAGAATTGTGGAAGTAATGTTTAAGTATTTTATAATCCTGCATCCCGCAGTGATCGGATGACTGAGATTAATCCCGCAACAAGTCGAAGGCACGGAAGAAGAATGCGAAAAGGGAATTGCGGAAGAACCATTTAAATTTTTACGCATCTCGCATCCCACATCCCGCATGCAGAAAGCCAAATGCAGAAAGTCAAGATACGATTTTTGGAAATGTTACATCCCTCATCCTGCATCTCGCATCCCGTAATATGGAGATCGATGGTCAGGAAAATGACCGACGAAGATCAACGGTGGGGAATCATTGATGAGGAAATCTTAGCATGGAAAAGCGATTTTGAGGCAGAAATTGATGATTAGATCGACGTTCTGGATGGACTTAGAAATAGGATCAACGACTCTGATTAAATCTGAAATTTAATCCTACAGAAAGAAGTTTGGCACTAACATAGGTGCAAAAATGGTTTCCAAGCTACGGATATAAATCCTGAGGCGCTTCCATAAATGGTAAAGAAGAATGTTTAACATAAAACTCACAAATGGAAGGTGTAGCCCATGTTTTTGTGGGAGAAACATGTACAGATGATCCTGCGATAAAGATAGCCTGTAGAGAACTCATAGAAGAGGAAACGAAGTCCACAGGGATTGTTTTGATGAACCCTATGATCAAAGAAGAAGGGAACTCGTAGATCAGAAGTGATCAAGAAGGTTTTAATTAATTATTTAAAAGGGCGCGATTGTGAAAGGGTATGTTTCAGAATAAAGAGATGCATCTATAGGAAACATGAAGGTACTTATACACAAAAAAATGAGTGAGAGAAGGTGTCTTTGCAACTACTGTTGCAGCATCAATAACAGAGACCAGTGGGTGTGACAGTAAATAGTGGGAGATAAATCGTGAGTAACATATCAGGTTGTGAGGGTGGCGCTAGGGCATGCAACAGGCCTATAGGGGTTGTTTCCTCCTTTTAGTTGTAGCTGATAAACTAGGGGGTCGTATCCTCCTTCCTATTGGAATTGGGAAATACGGTGTTGTAGCATCCTTTCAGTCGTAGCTGATAAACCAGGGGGTCGTAGCCTCCTTCCAATTGGCATTGGTAAATAGGGTGTTGTACCATCCTTTCAGTCGTAGCTGATAAAATCGAGGGTCGTAGCCTCCTTCCAATTGGTATTGGTAAACATGGTATAATACTATCCTTGTATGTAGTAGCAACAAAAACTATTTGTAAATAACAATTTTGTAGTAATAGGACGTATTGGTGGTTTACCCTATTGAGATTCCATGTTAAAATTGTGTTCTATGTATTCTTGTTGTTATGTGTTTCTAATGATAGATTTAAAAGTGGTTAAAATAGTAAAAATATAGAAATATTGATTCACCGCCCCCCCCTCTCATTATTGAACAATAAACCAACATTTAACTCAATGGGGCATAACCACCATTAACACAAGTGCACCTTCATAGAAAAACATGGAAATATGGAAGTGGAAATTGAGAGAATGGGAGGAGAGATGAGTCATGACCAGAAGAAACCTATCTGCAACAAAACACTCCATGAAGATCCAAATGAGAGGTCTAAATGAAATCTCCCATGTCCAACTTGTATGAGAAACTCACTCTCTCGAAATTGGCTTGCTGGCAAGGTAAGTGTGCATTCACTGTGCAAAGGACAAGCTAATGCTCTGCAAATGCCAAAGGCAAATGATCAAAAGCCATTTCCATTCCTCATGAAATATTTTTATAACCCTCGTAAGGTCCTTCAAGGTTGAATTCATTCCCATAGGCTTCCTCCACCTCATCCTTGATGTTTAGTAACCTCCATGCCACTTGGCCTTCTCATCAACCCTTCATCTTCCACCAAATTCGAATGGTTGCCACCTAGTCCCAAATGTGCCCTCTTGGATGCTATTCTTAGCCCTAACATGTCAGGTTGTCATAGATATGCAATCAGGTCTAAAATCAGGTCTAACTTTTCATAGAATATTCCATCATTGTTGTCATAAAGCATAGGGAATCTAGCTCCACATGGCGCCTAGTTTCTTCCTAGACTCTTCCTATTTTATGGGGAATTACTCCTCCTCACCCATTCAAATCCTTGGGCTCATGATATTTCATTTGATGACTCTTCACATTCCAAGAACCTTCCATCACTCATAATTTCTAATTTGGGGTTAATTCGTGACATGTGTAAGGAGGAATCTAGCCACCCAAGGCCCCCATGGTCCTCCAAATGTCCTTATGAATCAATGCCACTCTATTTTCTCCATATTTATTATTTTTGTTACCCAAATTAATGTGTAAATTATAAACTAAGGTTCTCTTGGGTCCCATAGCTCCCTTCTTGCAATATTTAATGCCTCATTCCCCAATCTAGGGAACTAGTATGTGGGTGAAACATTGTCAACTAGTAGACATATTGGAATGGGGACATGACAGTCCTCCCCACCCAATATTGCTTTTCCTCAAGAAATGCCAAGTTTGGATGCTGCAAAATTTTCTCATCTTCGCAAGTGGCCTCCTCACTACAAAAATCCCTCCATTGTACCAAATATTCTTTTATTGTTCTGCTTCATAGTCTTCTCTCCCTTGTTCTCAAGATTTTGTTTGGAATGAGAACAAGTTGTCCTTCATCATCCAAAGGTGGTAAAGTATCTGAAATGGAAATTTTCTTCCCTACAAACTTATTTAGACAAGAAACATGAAATACATTATGAATTTTGCTTCCCATGGGAAGCTCCAATTGATATGACACTTCTCCAACTTTTCGAATCACCTTGTAGGGATCATAAAATATTGGTTTGAGATTTTATGAACCTTTACCTTTTATGGTGGTTTTTTTGTAGGGATACAACCTCAAATACAACAAGTCATTCACTTGGAATTGTCTCTCCATTCTATGTTGATCTACATATTGTTTCTGCTAATTTTGAGCAACCTATAAGTTATCTCTCAAAACCTTCAAAATTTCTTGACTTTATTCAATCCAATCCTTATCCTTTGGACCTCTACTATCACCAAAAATGTGGTCAATAAAAGTGGATGCATCATAACCATAAAGTTCTTTAAAATGAGACATGCCAATGGACATATGGAAAGCAATATTGTAACAAAACTCACCCAAATGCAACCATTTTATCCATTATTTTTGTTGCCCACTAACATAGTTCCTAAAGTAGCCTTCCAACCATTGATTCATCCTCTCTGTTTGGCCATCAGTTTGGGGATGATATCTTGTACTAGGTGTCAAATTTGTTCCCAGCATTTTGAAGAGTTCTTGCCAAAATGCACTTAAAAATATGTTATCTCTGTCACTGACAATGCTCCTAGGAATCCCATGCAATCTGAAAACTTATTTAAAAAATAATTCAGCCAATTGTGAAAAAATGAAAGTGGTAGTAACAACAAATAAATGAGAAAATTTAGTGACTCTATCCACCACCACAAATATGAAACCCTTACCAAATACTTTGGGCAAACCAGTGATGAAGTCCATGGAAATCCTCTCCCATTTTTCTGCTGGAATTGGAAACGGATGTAAGAGGCCAGCTGGATCAGTGTTCTCCAATTTATTTTGTTGACATGTGGGTAACTCATTAACATAATTCATAACATCAGCCTTCAACCCTTTCCATGCAAATATTTCCCTCAACATTCGGTACATTTTGAAGAAACCAGGGTGTCCTGCTAGAGGAGAATCATGAGCCTTTTTTTTTTTAATTTCCTCCTTCAAAATCAAATTAGGGACCAAATAGATTCTTCCTTTGTAGTAAATGATTCCTTCCGACACCTTATAGCTATCATCATGGTTAGTCCCATCAAAAAGTTCACAAGAAAATTTTTCTTTGGCATATTCTACTTCTAATGTGGCTTTCCAATTTTCTGCTACATCCATTAGAGAAATAGAAGGTCTTATAGATAAGGAATCAGCTACCACATTATTTTTCCCCTTCAAATATTCAATATCAAATTCAAATTCTTGAATCTTACTCACCCACTTTTGTTTCCTTTCATTTAAATCCTTTTGAGTGAGGAAGTGCCTTAAGCTGTTATGGTTAGTTTTGACTACAAATTTGTTTCCCACCAAGTATTGTCTAAACTTGATCAAAGCATGCATTATGGTCAGCATGTCTTTATCATATATGTATTAAAGCCTCTCACGTGGTTGTATCTTCCTACTCTCAAAATATATTGGGTGTTTTCCTTGTTTTAGGACTGCTCCAATGCCTTCTCCTGATGCATCACATTCCAAGACAAATGGTTTAGAAAATTAGGCAAGGCTAGAATAAAACAATTGCTTATTACCTCCTTCATTCTTTGGAAATATTTTTATCCCCTTCATGCCATTGGAAAGAATATTTCTTTGTCAAATCAGTGAGAGGTGAAGTGATTTGGGAGAACCCCTTCCCAAATTTTCTATAGTAGGTGCAAATTCCAATGAATCCTCTTAATTCAGTGAGACTTTTGGGATGAGGCCACTCTAAAATGGCTCTTATCTTCTCCATATCCACCTTCAAACCATATTGAATAATGATGTGTCCAAGATACAAGATCTATGTTAAACCAAACTCATATTTTGACAACTTAGCAAACAAAGATTGACCATGCATAATTTTTAATACCTCTTCTAGATGATCCAAGTGTTTCTTACAAGTTTTACTGTAAATAAGAATGTCATCAAAGAAAAAAAGTAAAAACTTACGAATTTACTTGTGGAAGATATTGTTCATGCATGATTGGAGTGTGGTTGGTTCATTTGTCAAGCCAAAGGGCATGGCAACAATTTCAAAGTGACCATAGTGGCATCTGAAAGCAGCCTTTGGTATGTCTTCTTCTCTCATTTGAATTTGATGATATCCAGATCTAAGGTCAATATTTCAGAAGAAATTGGCTCCATGCATCTCATCCATGAGCTCATCAATCCTTGGGATGGGGTATCTATTCTTTATTGTCTTCTTGTTTAATGCTCTAAAATCAATGCACATTCTCAAGGTTCCTTCTTTCTTTTTTACCATAACAACTGAAGAAGCAAATGGGCTAGAACTAGGCCTTATGAGACCCAAATCCAAGAGTTCTTTAATGACCTCTTCAGTATCATCTCTAATCCTTTTGGGATGCCTATAGGATTGAATTTGTATAGGTTGTGTCCCTAACTCTAACTCAATGATATGCTCAACACCTCTATCTGGTGGTCTTCCTGGGGGAAGGTCTCCAAAAATGTTCTCATACTTACTCAATAGTTTCTCTATCTCCTTAGGATGCTTGGAAATGTTTGAGTGAGGTTTAGGAGATGTAATTAAACATTCAGCATTCCACTCTATATATCCATGCCTCAATATAGTCCTCATGTTGTGAGAGAACACCACTTGATTTGGGTAAGTGTGCATTCCCCTCAACAAGATGGGTTTCCCTTCTGAATTTTTGAACCTTATTTCAAGGAATTGATAATTCACTGTATGCTCCCCTAAATAATACATCCATTTTACTCCAAAAACCACATTTTTATCAACCACATTCACTACATAAATGTTTTAGTGATAGTATGATTTCCTAGAGTAACTTGAAGCTTTGGAATCCATTTACTGCAGTCCATAGAATTGTTACCTGGAATGATGACTGTGAAACCATAAAAAATGTCAGCTTGTAACTTTCTCCTCTCTACCAAGGCTGCATCTATGAATTTTTGAGTGGATCCACCACCCACTAGAACCGTGACCTTTTGTCCTTGTATGTTTCCCTTAAGCCTTAAGGTGTGGAATCTAGGTACCCTCAAAAGTACTGTAATTTTTCTTGTATCAGGAGTGGGTTGTTATTCTTCTGATGTTTGATACCCTTATTCTTAGTCTCCAAGTTGTGCCTCTTCCTCCTCTTCCTCCTCTTCATTATCCAGAAAAAACTTCAATGTAGTGTGCCTTCCCCTTGGCACATCTATGTCCTAGGACCCAAGGTTGTTGGCATGTAAAACATAATTTCTTTCTTCTAAGATCTTCTTTGCTTGGTCCTCCTTTATTTACTTTGGTAGAGGATTCCTTTTCCATGTTTTCTTACCTTCCTTGAACTTGGAAGGGAAATTTGGCTTAGGAGGGTATTTGGCTCTTAGAAACACATTCTGTAAATCCCTTGTCAAATTCATGGCATCCTTCAATGTGGCTGGCTTGTGGGATTTCACTAGCCTTATAAAAGGTTCTGTCAATCCTTCAGTAAACAATAAAACCAAACTAGCCATAGATACATTAGAAACCATTACTGAAATCTTTTCAAATTCTAACATATATGCTTCAGGAGTTCCTACTTGCTTCAATTGCGCTAGTTCTTTAAAAGGAAGTTCAGGGTTTTCCTCTCAAATCTTTCCATCAATGCATTGGAGAAACCCTCATAAGATAAAATATCATAATTTCCCAAGGTTATAATACCACGGAACCACCAATCACTATATTCCCCTTCAAGATTCAAAATGGCCATTTTCAATGCATCTTGTTCAACCATAAGATTTAATTGGAAATATACACTTAATTTTTGCAACCAAGCACTAGCAGACATTTGTGAGGAACAATCAAAGGAAGGAATGGTTAATTTTCCCATGTTGTATTTTAATTCATGGTTAATATGGGATGCCCTATTCCCATTTCCTCCTTGCTTGAATTGAAGAGAAGTTGTAATGAATTGATTAAAAGGTATGACTTTCCTACATTCATCACTTAATTGATGCCAATCATTTGCTGCTTCTCTAACATCATAGGTGGTGTAAGGGCCTTATTTGGACTCTAGAAACCTAATTGTTGCATGTACATTCTGATTTTTTAACTCATGCGATCTGTTATGAGGTCCAATCTTCGAAAAAATGGTTTCTACATTGGTCTTCCCCTCATCATGGGGTGTACTACTACTACTCTCGGGTGTTGACTTGCTCTCAAGTTGGATAGCCAACAATTCGAATCCTTGCATAAAATGTTTGGTCATGCCTTGAAGATTTTATTTAATGAATTTCTTAAGGTCCTCATTGTTTTCTTTGTCATCCATATCTCTCAGTTCTAGTTTTTCCTTAATCTTCTTGTAAAAAGAACTAACCTCTCCACTTCCTTCCTTTTCACTATTAAGGTCTTCAGTCTCAATTTATAAGGGATGGAGGTCAGAATCAGAAAACATGAATAAATATCTCTATCAGGTTCCAATATTAGGCTCTGATACCACTTGTAATGTCCCAATTCGAAAATTCCTAACAAAGGAAGAATTTTGGAAAATCGTCTTGACTAGTTCTGACTCGGGGGGATTCGAATGGCTCAAGAGGGTATCAAATTTGGTAGGGATTGATGTGGGGAGTATTAGGAATATTCAATTGACTTTCTGATATTTTTATAGTTCATATACATATGCAACTTGATTTGGGTATGATGGAAAAAATGAAAAAATTACTAGCAATTTATGATGCAATTCCCCCTAGGGTGTGGGAAGAACTCGATTTCCAACTCCTATTCGATACTCCAAAATTTCAGAAAAAAAGTATGGGGAATGTAATTATACTTCATTTACTGTCATTTTATGTGGTTAATAGTTATTCAATAGAGTATTAAAGCTTCATATTCGAATGCATAATTTCAGTGATATTTGCTCAAGGGAAATGACACATAAAAGCTCAACTTAAACTCATAAATGGTGCATATAATGGTTCAGAACAAAGAAATATGAATATATACCATTGAAATCATTTCAGTATCTCACTAACAGCATATAAAATTGACCCAAGTCACAATACACATCAGATATACAATCTCCATTGAAAGGGAAAATCATCAGATGGAAACTAGTCAGAAGAAAGCTTGGAAATGTGGACATTTGCATATGTATTTCTTGTGATTTCGACTTAAAAAGGATATTAGAGACATATTACAGAGCCATTAATCATTCACCCATTCTTTGGAATCAACTGAACTCAATGGGGCGCAACCACCATTCACACATTTGCGCCTTCATAGAAAAACATGGAAATGTGGAAGTGGAAATTGAGAGAATGGGAGGAGAGATGGGTCACGAACAATAAAAACCTCCTATATGAAAAAAAAACTCCATAAATATCCAAATGAGATGTCTGAATGGCCTCTTCCATGGCCAAATGGATGATAATCTCACTTTCTCGAAATTGGCTCACTAGCCAAGTAAGTGTGCACTCACCGTGCAAAGGACAAGCTATTGCTCTCCAAATGCCAAAGGCAAATTCAAAAATGATAAAAATCCATTTCCATTCCTCATGAAATATTTTTATAACCCTCCTAAGGTCCTCCAAGGTCGAATTCATTCCCATAGTATTCCTCCACCTCATCCCTGATGTTTAGTAACCTCCATGCCACTTGGCCTTCTCCTCTACCCTTCATCTTCCACCAAATTCGAATGCCTGCCACCTAGTCCCAAATGCGCCCTATTGGAGGCTATTTTTAGCCCTGACATGTTAGGTTTTCATAGGTCTGCAATCAAGTCTGCAATCATGTCTGACTTGTCATAGAATCTTCCATCATTGTTGTCATAAAGTGCGGTAAATCTAGCTCCGCATGGCACCTAGTTTCTTCCCAGACTCTTCCTCTTCTATGGGGAGTTACTCCTCCTCACCCATTCGAATCCTTGGGATCATGATATTTCATTTGATGAATATTCACATTCCAAGAACCTTAAATCACTCATAATTTTGAATTTGGGGTTAAGTCATGACATGTGTAAGGAGGAATCTAGCCACCCAAGGCCCCCATGGACCTCCAAATGTCCTTATGAATAAATGCCACTTTATTTTCTCCATATTTATTATTTGTATGATCCAAATTAATGTGTAAATGATAAAATAAGGTTCTCTTGGGTCCCATAGCTCCCTTATTGAAATATTTAATGCCTCCTCCCCCAACCTAGGGAACTAGTAGGTGGGTGAAACATTGTCAACTAGTAGACCTATTGGAATGGGGACATGACAAAATACCCTCTAATTAGTGTATAGTTTTAATCAATCATCCAAATGGAAATTGTATTAAATTGTAATTTATTAATCGTTGTATAGTTTTAATCAATAATCCAAGAGATGGTGGCTATTTTGAAAGGACATTGGAGAGGGAACTATTACTTAAAGGGAAAGATGGAACACCTGATAAGAAATTTTTAATCAATCATCCAAGTGATGGTGGGTATTTTGAAAGGACATTGGAGAGGGAAGTATTACTTAAATGGCAAGATGGAACACCTGATAAGAAATTTTTAGGAAATGAGGGTCGTCTTCATTCACTTTCATCTTAATACAAACATAATATACAATCTTTGAATCACATGCATGGAGATAGAGTCCTGCTTCAAACAAAGAAAGATGATGCCATGACTAACAAAAGGCAACTAATTGTGGCCTCACGTGAGAAGGAATTACTCATATAGCATGACCTGCTTGATGATGATACAGATAATGTCAATGACAAGCCCTTGAGTTCTAAATTCATGTTGGATGCTAAAGCATTGTCACCTAAGAAGAGGCAAGCTTGTGTCTTCCCTAATCATGGATTAGAGAATAATGACAATGCCATGTTTGCAGAGAATGCATTGGAAGAAAAAGCATTTGATCAGAGATTTAATCTTAGCAAAGATCAAAGCACTTATAATTGGCATGCCTTGGTAAGAGAATATCCAATTAATCTAGCAAGAGACTCTCAATCTAGTGCATATACAGAGTAAGAGAGTAGAGTAAGGATTTCCCCTCACATTTACATGGCTCCCAAAAGGATTTATTGCATCACAATATTGGTTTACTGAATCTAGAAGTGTTTGGCGAAATAAACCTTATGATTCTCTTCCATGCAATGAAAAATTTCCAGTTCATCAACCTATGGTAGCATTCCATGCCAATAGAGAATTCTATCGTATGTCTATGGAACAACTGACATGAGTGTTGAATCTCCTTGCAGGATGACTTAAAGATAATCATTTTTCCAATGGGAGTGTTGTATAATAATATATTCAGTTAATACCTCAATCAAGGAGGGAAGGGAACCATGACATGTCCTTAAAGACAATTGAAGAACTTCAATTGGACTTTGTGTTGTAGCAACAATCTTACTTTCAACCAGGCCAATTTCATAATCATGACATAATCATTATAGCTTAACCATTTGACATAATGATAGCTCGTACTCTTCAATTACAATGATCCATAAAGAGATCAAATACTTTCAAAGAAAAATATCTAAATAATCAATGCATACCTTCATGAAGAAGATGATTGCTTGCATCAATGAGTTAAAATTGTGGCCACCATTTCCAGTAATATGGATTTAGCCTCTATGGTCTACAAAACTTTACAAGTGTAAAATTTCTCCAACCTAAATCCGGAGAGTTGTGCTAGAAAAAAATGAGATTATGATTTCAGTGTCTTTGAATTCATAAAATTTCCACAATGGGAAATTTAATCCTTGGAATTTTTTATTTTAGCCGTTAATCCTTGGTCCACTGATGTAATTTATACAATCCCTATATTGATATTAAAACAAAAATATATTATCTTGCAGATATTTGGCAGTGGATTTATTGTTGGTTTGAATTTCTATATGTTTAGTGTCAATTTGAGAGTTTCATTGTGCAAGTTGTTCATAATTGTTGTTTCCAACAGAGTTTTCTCCAACAATTAAAACTGGAACTACTAATTAGCATTGCAAACTGATACATGCATCCCTCTACATGGATTCATGTGTAACAATTCTTAATTTTTATTTTTACTCTATGGATTTATTACAAACTATTCCACATGAATGCTTTAACTCATGTTCAGGGGTTTCCAAAGGCATTTCAATTTGAGTGAAGCTCCTTGCTCTCCAATTGAATTTTTACACTAAGGGAACATCAAATGAAACTCAGAATCACTTGGAGAAAACCCTAAATGTTGACTTGAGACTTCATGAGATCTCTCTTAGGACAATTCCTAAGATTTTCAGGGTAATGAATCTTAGCAAATAACTTTAAGATATATGAATATTGTTATGTGTGTTGTGAGTTACTTTCTGATTTTGAATTACAACCAAAATCCTCTTCAAATGCGTTGGTTGTCATAATTACAACCAAATTGTAGTCCTTTTTAATGAGAAGTTGGAGAAAGAATGATTTAGGTTGCAAAAAAGGACAATTTTATAAACCATGTAACCAAAAAAGTAGTTAGAAATGATAGTTATATACTCTGACAACTACCCATATCATGTTGAATAATTCATGTGGAACAGTTCATAGAAAATTGTTGGAGTTAAAGAGAAAGTTGGAATTCAGATAATCATTTGCTTCGGTATTAGAGTTTGCAAATAAAACCTTATTAGCAAATGACAATTCAACAAGGCTCTTTCCAAGCTGCACCTAAAGCACAAGGTTACTCTAACTCGGTGACAAACATAGATCATAGTCCCAAAGATTCAAATATTGGTAGAAACTTATAACGTGGGATGAATAATGCAATATTTATTTTTCATGGGAACTAGTCTCAGGGGTTGGGGAACCACACTAGGAATGGATGGACTACTCTGTAAACTTTGATGGTAGAGCCAAGCCATTCCCAGGGGCGTTCATCATCTAGTGCTTCCAACCTATTAGACAGTCCTTAGATTCTTCTTGTCACACCAAAAGCCCCTGTACTCTCGTGATTGCGTGGATTAATATATTTATAGTGTATTGCAAGAAATCAGTGTCAGTATATCAATCTTAAAGACTAATAAACAAGATTTTAAATATGATTACAATTATATTAATTTATTAATTGAATATATATATATATATATATATATAAGTTTATTTTCTATTTTAAAAATATTATCTTAATTTTGTATAATTTATTTAATTCTTTATTATAAAATTAATTTTTTAATAATAAAAAAATAAAAATAATAAAAAACAATCTTAGTTAGTGAAATAGAATGGAAGATAATTAAGCATTTAAAGCATTGAATAAAGAGATATTGAACTTTGTAGTTATTAATAAAAATATATCAAAGCTTTTAATTTTGTTTTAAATAATTAAAAGTTTTAGAATATAAATATAATATTGTTTTTTTAAGTTTAAATAATGTTTTAAAATTAAATTAATGTTTTAGAAAATAGTAAAATTTTGTTTTAATAAACAAAAACTATATATGAGTTTGTTGAGTCGTTTTGATTATGGGGAAGTTTTATAGTTAATCATGCTTGAGTTTTAAGAGTCTTCGGATGGATGACCTCTTGAGAAGTCTTGGTGACAATGTGCAAGCCTTGGAAGTGACAATTGATGCGATGCAATTCTTTTCACTTGTCTCAATCACACTTCTTCACCTCTTTGAGCATAGCCCGATGCAATGAGTGCTAAGTGGATTATTCAAAACCCATGAGAAATAGGTCAATTACGATTATACTCACGGGATATGAATCATAGCTTATTGACTTACACTATGCAAATAATCCCAAAATAATGATATATCATATGTTGGACTGTAAAAACCCCTATACTTGAATACAAGGCGTAGCTCTAACTAAATAGTTCATAAGGCAAAATACCGACCAAGGTTTTGCAAATGGGGTAGCAAGCTAAGTGGGCTTCATTATGGAGAAAACTCTATAGTTAAACCCGCTTGAGCAAGATGAGTCTTGGGATAAGTAACCTCCTAGGGAGTCTTGGTTACTAGGTGCAAGCCCCAAAAGTGATGATTGATGCGATGCAATTCATGTCATTAGTCTCAATCCCACGTCTTCACCACAATGAGCATCGAAGAATATGGATTATAGCTTAATAACTACACTACACACATAATCTCAAAATAATGATATATCATGTGTTAGACTCCAAAAACCCCTTTTTAAAAATAAATATTTAAAATAACATATATTTTTTTTATTGTTTATAATATACTATTTATTTTAATGTTTTCAATGTTACAACAATATAATTTACAAATATTTTTTCAATTTACAAATATTTTTTCAAATAAATTTGAATTTTATTTTAGTAGTAAATATATTACATAAAGTTTTATTCTATAGAGAGGGAACTTGTTAAATTGAAAAGATTTATATATAAAAATACTTCATATAAAACTGACTTTTTAGAAGCATTTAATTTTTTTAAATAAATAAAAGTTAATTGAATTGGCTATTTATGAAAGTATCTATATGTTTAAACTATCCCAAAGAACACTATACACACATATACACACATGATTGAGAGTCCATGATACAACAAACATAATGGCCTTAGTTCCAAGCATAACAAAGAGTTATCAAATTGGATGACGTTGAGTGTAAGATCATCGTGGAGTTGGATCCCAACCTTTACCAGTGATTATTCTACTTCATCACATCTTTGATTTATTTCTCATATTTTTTTCCTTTCGACGTACTATTGCATCTTTCAATGCAATGGCTAATATATTTAATGATGAAATCAATCTCATTAAACTTAAAAAAAACATAAAAAAATTAAAATATTCTTAAATTTCAAACCCCAACATTTACAATGTTTCAACATTTCACCTTTTATATAAAATAAAATATTATAACCTTCATGATATGTTCACGTTATGAATTACATGATTTGATATTTATTTTCAATTTTACTTGCATAAATTAAAACCAATGAATTCTTAAACATAACATGCATTGGTGATTACCTAACAAGCTCCTCATCTTGCAAGAGAGTTAACTACTCGATAATGTACATTGAATGACTTGAAATAGAGTTAATAAACCCTTGAAATAGATCCAACACAAATCGATCTAACTTTTTTTTCCACATACAAAATCGATCGAACTTAGTAGGTAGTTTATTTTATTTACCACTTTTAAAAAACCAATTTACAAAAAATTTACGTGGTGTGGAGGGGTATCATGTCAGCCCATCTCCATCATGATTTTAATGTACAATTTCTTTGTTCTAGGTGTGCACTTTCCTCCATACATCCTTTTATACTTTTCCATGGTGTTGCTAAAGTGAAAGGAGTTTTTACGCAAAAGAGAAGTATTTACAACTTTTTAAAAACTTATTTACAACAACAAATAATTTACGTGGTGTTGAGGATGTCAAACCTAACACGTATCATTCTTTTAATGTACCAATTTATTTGTTCTAGGTGTGCACTTTCCTCCTTACATCCTTTTATACTTTTCCATGGTGTAGTCAAAGGGTTTTTTTTTTCAGAAAGAAAAAAATCCTGTGCTTGTTATTCAATATTGAATCAAAGGGCATATGCTGGGCCCACCCAATAAATGGGCTACATTCATAGAGTAGTACAAAAGAGGAGGCATACTGCCTGACATCAAGAAGAGACACAACTCAATGGTTTTGCAAGGGTGTGGGATCAGTGCTAATCCATCGAAATATACCCATCAGTAATATATACTGTCAATTCAATCCCATATCTACCGTGTACAAAAAGAGCAGCAGAGCTGCAATCTAAAGGAGCCAGCTCCAATACTAAAACAATACAGGGTGCAAAAATGATATAATGGAGATCATGCTCCAAGCACCAGCTTAAATGAGCTTGAAAGTATCTTGAGTGATCAAAAGACCATCAAAAAATTCAGAGAAAGTGCCAAATCCCGGAGCCAAAGAAAGAGCAGTTTTAGATAGTCGGTCTGCATGTTGATTATGTTCACGGTAGATATGACTAAAAGACAGTACTAGAAAGTGTGAAAAGAGATTTCTAGTTTCCCTACACCAGTAGTGCAGCCCAGGAGGAGAGAGGGCAGCAGTACCCTTTGCCCACTTTATGATGACTAATGAGTCACCAAAAACCCTGAGATTGGGAATCCCCATCATTTGGGTGATAAGCAGAAAGGCCCAAAGCCCTACCAGTTCTGCTTTTGTATTGGTGCACTGTCCCGTCCCCACAACAAACTCAAAGGAGTGTGTCTCATTCAAGTATAAGCAGATACCAACTCCTCCAGTATTATTTGCTGATGCTCCATCGAAAAAACCACAAGGATATACAAGATTAGGCCTAGGTCCCAAAACTCTGGTTTTTTTTCTCTTCTTAGCTGGTGGACCATACATCTGTGAGAGATAACCAATCTGTTGAATAATACTGAGGATAGACACCTTTTTCCCTTCGAAAATACAGAGATTCCTAGCTTTCCATATGATCCACATGGTGAAGAAGGGGAGATAATAGGAAACTGTGTGCTCCGAGAAACTGACAGTGCATGAATCTAAAAAATCGCAGAGATTATCAGACTGAAAGTGGGGAGCAATATGGTGCTGATCACATAAAAGATTGAGCACATTCTTCCATATTGAACAGTGAAAGAATAAATGTTGGACATTTTCATCATTTGCATTACACAGAAAGCAAAAACTCGGCCCGATCCAGCCCCTTTTTTGTAGGTTATCCCAGGTGAGCAATTTGTTCATTAATGCCAGCCAATTAAAACAACTAACATTCCTAGGCAGTGTGTCGTTCCAGATAAGGTCGAGAAGTCTGTTGCCCACCGGGGGATTCGATGAAAGTACAATGGAGTCATATACCAAATTTGTAGTGGAATAGCCATTATGTTTATTGAAAGCCCAAATAAGAAAGTCGGCTCTAGAGTAGAGATGAATACCACCCAGATCCAAAGCATTTGTAAATGAGTCCCAAGCAGTTTTCCATGTACCAGTAATACAAAGATCCTCTGCATTATACCAGTAATGGAGTGTCCCAGGAAGGGTATTACGTGCTCGAGCAAGGGTATTAATATCCAAATCATCTAAAAAATCAAGAAGCCCCGAAGGCAATGAGCAAGAATATGATGCACCCACAATAGGATCAATACCAAGTAGGATGTTTTCTCCATTGCCTACCTGCCAAGATAGTTCACGACCCAGCCAAGGAAGTGTTTTCAGAAATCCCCTCCAGATAATTGAGACACCACGAGAAGAGAAGTTCTTGCCTCAGAGCCATTCCACAACCGTGAGGTTCTTCAGATATTAATTCATAATAACTTGTTGCCATAAACCATGACTCTAAAGTACCATCCAAAAATTTTAAGTCTTAAGGCAATGCGGAACCAAAGCAAATTCTTGATACCCCATCCCCCATTCTTTTTTGGCCATGAAAGGAGCTGCCATTTGGTCAGATGACACCTATGTTTTGTGCCTGAAGAGCCCCATAAGAAAGCAAAAGCAATACTTCTGAACTTATTTATAACAAAAATAGGTATGGGGGCAAGACCAAACCAATAGACAAGAATACTAGTCAGCACAGCTTGTACCAAGATCAGACGGCCTCCAAGAGAGAGTAATTTGTGTGACCAATGAAGTATTCTATTCTCAAATTTCTGGATCAGCCAATACCAATAAGTGATCTTATACCCCAGAGGCTTGAGTTGATAGCCAAGGTATTTAAAACCAATTGTGACTGGTTCCATTTTGTATGGCAAAATCCGAGCAATGTCCATTCCAATGTCCACATCTAGATTGTTGAAGAGAAAGCACGATTTATCCATACTAATGCACATGCCGGAAGCTTTGCAGAATGTACTCAAAATGACTTCAAATGCCATCCATTCAATAAGAGTACCAATGCCCAGCAGGATAACATCATCCACAAAGAGAAGATGTGTTAAGGCAAGAGAAGATGAAATTTTGATACCTTTTATGAGTCCATGATCCCTTGCATCTACAATAAAGAGGCTGAGCCCTTCAATAATCAAAATGAAAAGTAAGGGTGGTAAGGGACAGCCCTGTTTGATACCCCGAGAAGCTTTGAAGAACTTCGATGGAGTTCCATTGATAAGGACAACAAAGTTTGCAGAAGTGAGAGGCCATAATCCAGTTAACCCCAAGGAGAGGGACCCCAATCTGAATTAATCTGAGGCGGATGTAAGACCAGTTAACTCTATCGAAAGCCTTTACTAAGTCCAATTTCAAGATGAGAGCACACATATTCTTGGTCTTTACTGTATGGAGTGTCTCCTATAGGATGCCAATAGGTTCGACAATCTGTCGATCTTTAAGAAACCCATACTGTTCTCTAGAGATGTGGGTGTCCAGGTGGGGTTTCAATCTAACAGCAATGACCTTTGAAATCAACTTGTATAACAGATTACATAAGGAAATAGGCCTGAAATCAGCAAATGTAGTCGGCTTTTCCTTCTTAGGGATCAAATCTAGGAAAGTAGAATTCAGGGAGGGTGGGACACATCCCAAAACCCTAGTTGAATCTACAGCAGACAGTAAATCTTTACCCAATAAGTAAAAAAAATGAAGATAAAATTCAGCAGGCCATCCATCAGGACCAGGACTCCTGTCTTTTTTGAAGGAGTGTAAAGTAGCTTCAATTTCTGATAGAGTAACAGGTTGAGTGAGACCAGGGGCATCCTCTGGTGTGATCATGTTGGGAAACAACATGACAACCCGCAACTGATCAAGCAAGTTGGTTTGCTTATCATCACTAAAGATATGGGAAAAATGGCTCCAACCCATCTTCTTGAGGGCACTCTCATCCTCCACACTGTTACCATTCTCATCCAACCGTGACCAAATATAATTATGATTTCTTCTACCAGATGCCAAGGCATGAACGTACTTTGTGTTGGAGTCCCCATGTAGAGCCCATTTAGAACGACTTTTAAGTTGCCAGGTCAGAAGAATATGGTCCAACAACTTTATTTTCTTGGATCGGAGCAAAGACAAAGCAAACTGTTCAGCCTGGGAAAGTATACCACAGACAGAGCCCGAGAGAATGGAGCAAATGTCTGAATCTAAACTAAGTGAATCTGAATCCTAGACAACTCCCTTTTCCTTTATCCAAACATTAACATCCTACTTAAGAGTGCGGAGATTATGATTAAAGAGTTCACAGTCACAGCTAGAAGGGAATGGGTACAGAGCAAACCATCTAGTAGTAACCCAGGTAGTGAAATCAGGGTCATTTAGCCAAGACCTGTTAAATTTGAAGGGGAAATTGTAAGACCCTATCTTCTTGTTCCATTCAAGGCAAATAGGATAGTGATCAAATATGTCAGAAGGATGTGTCCAAACCCAGTGGTACTGGAGCGTGGGAATCAAAGAAGATGCATTAAGGAAGCGATCAATCCTCTTGCTAATCCCATCAGAGCCCACTCTTCCATTTCTCCATGTAGGGCCGGTATTGGGAGAAGCTATGTCCACAAGCCCCAGAGAATAACAAAAAAGGTTAAAATGCGAAGAGAGAGGATCAATGACTGCCTTTTTCCCCCAAGTTTCAGATGCTCTCAAAGTAAGATTCAGGTCACCCCCTAAGATCAAATTAGGTGAATTGAGGAGGCCCCCCCTATGAACATTCTCCCAAAAGAATTCCCAATGCCTGTAAGGACCGTAAACATTGAGAATGTCAACCTGATCAGGCATACCCCTAAAGGTAGCCTTAACAAGGATACCTGTAACAGTCGAAAAGGCAGGACATCTGACTCGATGAGGATTCCATGCAGACAATAAGCCACCCAAGAGACCCGATGCACTTAAGGCACAAAATTCCCAGCTTGGTAAGAGCTTGGAGAAGGCATGGAGTGTAGGGTATGTGCTACACATAGTTTCTTGCAGGAGAATCATATCAGGTTTGATCAAACGAAAAAGTGAATGGAGGCTACATTGTTTTGCCTTACCTCCCAGGCCCCTGACATTTAGTGATAGGATCAAAATTAAGGAACAGAGGGGCGGGGAGGTGACTCTATAAGTCCCCTGGAGGAGTGACCTCTAGCAGCATCTTTGATGCGTACCGAGAGGGGTATATATGGAGGAGAGGCAAATGAGAGATCCCTAATCAATCCCCTATTATCCTTTTTCTTTTTTCTGACAGTGACATTCTCAAACCGAATAGAGTTCACGTGAAAGGTGGAAGGGGAAGTAGGTGTAGTGGTCGAGAAGATAGATAGAGATTTCTGTAGAGTGGGATCAGAGAAGGAGGGGGAGGAAGTAGGGCTGTGAGGAGAGGTGGAACGAGGGTGTGATGAGCTAGATGTGGGTTGTGGGGGAAAGTCCACCAGAGAAGAAAAGGGAGGAACAGAAGGAGGAGGGTGATGTGTCGGGGTGATAGGTGAAGCTTGTGGAGGAAGTGTCAGTTTGAGGAGAGTAACTACAGAGGGAGAAGAAGGAGGATCAGAGTGGGTATTTAGTGGGGAAAGCTTAGAAGGTAAAGCATTCACAGGAGCAGACACCGAAACATCCAAACCATCAGAGATTGGGTCATGTACCAATCCATCTAAAGCATCCAACATAGAGACAGGAACATCATCAAAGAGAGAAAGTGAGTGCAAATAAATACCATATTTTGGATGTTCTGGAGCAAAAGATTCAGAGGGAGCCATTGCCGCTGGAGACACATCCGGACTGGTATCTGAGAGTTCGTCCAAGAGATAGGGACAGGTTCTCCGAAGATGCCTAGTATCACGACACTTACTGCAGGGGAAAGGCACATGCAGATAGTCTAGCCTCTGGACCAATAGACGTTCCTTGCAAAGTATTTCCACTTCTGCAGGTAAGCCATGAAAGATATCCATTTCAACTAATACCCAGGCCACCCTTTTGTCGAAAGAGAGGTGAAAATCCTCGTCCGCAGCCACAAATCTACCGATCGTGTTTGCAATGCCTTCAAGAATATTCAAATTCCAGAGGGGAAAGGGGAGAGAGAGTAGCAAAACCCACAGGTGGCACTTCGTAACCCTTTCATGGAGAGGATCGAAGTGGGGATGCCAGTGCCCCAAGACCAGTGATCCCGCTCCAATATGCCCTATCCGTTCAAGTATGAGGTCTGCATGAGCCTCTTCGAGGAAAACAAATACAATCCATCCATTTGACAGAAGATTGATGGTGGGAATATAGGTGAGCAGCGGCTTCCAGAAATCACATGCCTAGTCTACCCAGGCCTGCTTGCCTAGCTTATAGTATTCCAAACGCCCCACAAGACCACGAGAGCATAGGGAGGTAACCCGATCCATAAAAACGTCATGACCAAGGATGTAAAGGAAACGCCCTTCATGGTTTTTTATATTCTTGGCATGTCTCCGGCGTCGGAAGCATGATGCATCCACACTGTCAACCATGAGGTGGCTATGAAAACCAAACCACTGAAACCAAAAAAACCAAACCACCGAGGAGGAAAGTAGACAGACACCCTTAGAAGCCACCAGAAAACGAGCACCGGAGAACAAAACAAAACATAGTCTCAACTAGGGTTCGGAATCGAAACCCTCCGGTCCTTCAAGAGTCAAAACCCCAGAAGAAGGAAAACCCACCAGCAAAAAGTGATAATCACAGACATGAAAACCTAACAAACCGACCGGCTAGTACAGAAAAAAAAAAAAGACCACTCAACAAAAACTAGAGTGGTGACCAAACCCTAGAGTCACGGGAGAAGATGGGTGTTGTAAAAGTCAACCTAGAGCACGCTGACGAGAGAAAACATGAGGAAACATGGCCATGACAACGTAAGAGCCCATGCAGGGATGATATACAAAAGATGATAGAAACCCCACAACAGTGGGGACAATAAATACGATTTATTTCCCACTTTATTCACCTGGTTGGCACTAGTCCCCCCGGTAGGGGGAGGGACTCCAGGAAATGCCGCCGACAGTGAGCAAGAGAAAACAAAGAAAACCCAGAACCCGCGAGCCGCCGAAGTCACAGGGAAAGCAGGTGATATGAGACAGAAAAACAGGAACCCTACTAGACGAAAAATAAGGGAAACCCATGAAGCAAAAGCCCCAATCCAGTCAAGAAGGAGGAGGTTCAGGGTAGAGTCCGCCATAGGAGTGACTATAGGAATTGCAAAGCGTGCCCATGACGAGCCATCGCCCTCCCATCCAATATCAAAAAAACTTTCGTGTTCCCTTCATGTTACTGCATTTGTGTGCGGTCGTAGTCAAAGGGGTTTAGAACCACTTGACGCAAAAGAGGAAGTATGGGAGAAGTTAGGTGAAAGGGGTATAGGATAGGGTGTGGTTATCATTATATGGAGTGTACCCAACTTCACTGGCAATAGTGAGGGGTTATGAAAGGGTGTTGTGGCCGAGTAAATATGATTTTTATTATTATTTTGAATGAAATCGTGTTTTTTTAAAGAAAAAAAAATCAATGGCCACATGCAAGAAGCCATGTGGAATTTATTGGTGACCATTGGAATAACTTATTTGACTTATTTGTGGAGTTTATTTGCCCGGTAAAGCGAATAAATGCATATAGGGAGGCCACAAAGTTTATCTCTATCGAAAATAAAATGTAAGGATTTACAACATTGGTGCCTAGCAAAATGAAATTTTCATTTCAAGGATTTACAATATTGGTGACCTTCGTCAAGGAGTTCTTATTGATAATGAACCATTTAAACTTTGTGTGGAGGTGTTATATTTACTTGGCACTATTTTATGAAGCTAATATCAAGGATTTATAACATTGGTGGTTTTTCAAAATAAAATATCAAGGAATTATTATTTATGATGAACTATTTAGACTTTGTGTGGAGGTGTTTTATTCACTTGGAACCAATTTATGAAGGTTATTGTTAAATTTGGAATTGATACTTTTTTTGGGGATATTAACTATGGTGTGCAAAACTATCACAGTGAAAAGCTTTATTGTTTACTTTAAGGGATAGGTAATCAAAACAAAATGTATTGCTAATGAGTTCTTCAATAAGTGTTGATTAGAGGCCTTAAGGACGAAATTAAAGACTGACCCTTCATGTCCCACCTTGATACATTGTTAGAGGCCATTTAATGAGACAAAAAATCCTATGTGGTGGTCACTACCCAAAACAAACAACCAATTTGGTTCCACAGCAATATCCCTTTTTGTACCTACTACCACTAGTACCTGTTAGTACTCAAATTCACCATTTTAAAAAACATTTAACCATCGTCAATCTTGTGTCAAACATCAGTTACCTATCATCATGTGCTTCAACTTCTCTAAATTTCCCAACTCCTTCATCTTCAAATCAGTGAATGTTTGGGTCCGTTATTGAGGCAATATGCTTATACTCCTTTGCTTTCAAAGCTCATTTTCTCCTTGGTTTTTATAGAAAAATAAATAAATTAAAATTATTATTATAAAATTATTTTATTAATTATAACATGATTTTATATTTAATAATAACTTTTTGTTTATTTTAAAGAAATAAATGTTTATTATTAAAAAAATTGTTTTTTTTTCATATTTATATCTATTTTCACCTAAACATGAAAGTCATATTTTATATCCATTTTCACCTAAACATGAAAGTCATAGCCTCCACTTACCATTGAACATATAAGTGTCAAGTTCCAATCACTCATGTCTCTCTCATGCATGCGGGCAGGGTTGGAATTTCAAATGGGGACACCCGTCAAAATTGCCGGTAACAAACAAAATCTGAAACGTTTTCTATATTCTAAGCCAGATTTTGACGGTCTCTGCAAAATCTTAGCTGTATTTGACGGGTAAATTGCCCCATGACGGGCATTTACCCGTCAAATTCCATCCCTGCATGCGGGATCCCCATTTTACTCGAAAGAAGATACGAACAGAGTGCTTAAAGAGAATCTGTCGAGATTTTAGTTTTTATATCAGTGATCATTAAAATTCCAGCAGATATGAATGTGGGAACATTTGCAAGGACAGATGGAAGAATGTCTTAATGACAAATGGCAAGTATCAGTGATGGGTTCCATTATTTAATTTAAATGTGCATTAAGAGACGCGGTTTTAGTATAAAAGAATTCAGTTTTAAATAGAGGAACAGATTTTGTGCAAAACGCCATGGAAATAATCCAATGCCATAAAACAAATAACAGGTGTTAATTTGAGTACCTAGAAATATGGCAGAGGAATGTCAAGCCTAGAGCTTGATGAAGCCCAAGCTGATTCTAAAGCATCCATGATCATGCTCATGGTGATAAGGGATTAAAATGGCAATTGAAATTGAAATGATGGTTTTCAAAATCAATCAAGAACAGATATTTCAGATACAGTGACAATTGGAGTATCCAGTGTCTATGAGTATCCAGCTTTCACAAGAGTGTCTACTATGTAATGCATTTGAACCTGGCGATCTTATGGATTGTCTAAATGATACAGGGGAAGAGGCTCCAGTCTTGTTGTTTTCATAAATTCATAAAGCATTTGATGATTGCAGGGACGTTGGTTCACATTGTTGTGTTCATTCCGTCTGTCTACAAAGATTTACATTGTTGCGTTAATCATTGACAAATACCCAAGTCACCTGGTGTGTCCAGGCAGAGTTAAAAGGCTCCAAAATGGCAGGTGTTAAAATTGTGAAGGAATAGAATGAAGCTGGAGAAGCACAATGGGCAGATTAGATGCCTTCTCATTATTAAGAACCGTTTAAATAGGAAATACAAAAGACAATATTAGCTTGACCCAACTCACTAACTAACTACGTGTGAGATTACACTCTACTCTTCAACACACCCCCTTAATCTCAATTGCTAGTACATCATCAGCATTGTCTATGCCTAAAGATGCCTGCTAGTCTATGTCTCAACTAGGCTTACATTTCATTCAAAAAACTTCAGCTTCACTTTCTTCCTTGAAGTGTACTTGGAATTCTTCTTCTTTGTCTTCTAGATCTTGATGCTAAGTAGTTGTTCTTCTTTATCTTCTGGAACATAGTGCAAGTCTTCATCTTCTGTTTCAACATGATTCTTCTGGTTGTCATCTTTACCTGCATAATGAAAATTTTTGTTAGAAAAAATATGAATATATTTCAGCTTTCCTTGGAGAGTATTCACATATTGGTGTTGCTCATCAATGACAGCTACTTCATTATTGACTTCTTCATTTGCTTGAACCCACTGTGCATCCTTCACTTCTTCTTGAAAAATTGTGGGATCAGACGAAAACCAAGCACACTGTAGATGCTCATCAGTAATAGGAGCCTGCTCATAGATCTCCCTCTAACTTCTGGTTTTCTAGTTTTGGGGTGGACTACATGTTGTTTCTTTGGTGTTGTTGTCAAGTGGTTGTTGCTCATTCTCAACAACTGTTGTAGCTTCTATGTTGATGTCAACCGTCTCTTGCTCGGAGAGACTATTACTCACATCATTGGACATGTCTACATTGACAGGTTTGATTTCACTGTCATCAACAAACATAATTGGATCAACAACCTTTGTTGGGATCACATCATCAGTGGCTGCCTCATAGACACATGCCTCATAGATACAATCATCTTGACTGTCTTCCACTTCAGTGTGGGATTCTTGGTGCTCTGCCTGACTTACAAAGTCATCTTCCTCTACGGTTGGTTCCTCACTGAAGATTTCTTTCAGTGTATCCCATGCTCTCTTTGGAGTATCATCTTCTACAATGTAATGAAATAGCGAATAGTCTATACTGTCTTGTATGAGACATAAGGCAACAACTTGCCTTTTTTCTTTTTCAAACTCTATCAAAGCATTAAATTTTTTTGGATCAATGGGATTCTCTTCAACTATGAAGTGCCACAAATCGTGTAATTTTAACAGATTAATTACTTTCACTGCCCATACATCATAATCATCTCCATCAAATGTTTGCCATAAGCTTTTTGGTGTTAATATATTTCTTACCTCTTCAATTTCTTCTGGTAGTGCCATCTTTAAGAATCGATCTTCTTGTCTAGATCACAACCTTCAATAAGATTGGATAGTTTGGGAGTTCACCACCCCAGCTTCCAGCATTTGAGAGCAATTGAGAGAAGGAGACAGATCTGGAATGAAAAAGGCCGATTTGGTGGGCGCTTCAACAATGCACTTCACCCTTTTTTTTGATAAAAATTAGCACCGCTCCTGGTGCAATGGAAATGGGCGGTGGACCGATGGGGTGCCAGAAATCGGTTAAGGAAAGTGCAGTTCACCGCTTCTGTCAAATTTAAGCAAGGCGGTGGCATCGCTTTTCTCTTCTTCCCAAGAAGTGGTGGCACCGCTATTTCAGTGTGGGAAAGAAATGGTGGCCTCTTTAGGTAATGCTGCTCTTCCCGATTCCGTATATATATATATATATATATTTGCAATCTGTCGACGATCTGAACAACGTGGATCTGGTGAGCCTGCAATGGAGATCCGTTCAAAATATCTGGTGAGCCTCCCCTTCGATGAATACGAGCAAGCTTATTTTGACTAAATCGGTGCTCGTTGCCTTCACTAAACTAATACGGATCACAAGTTTAGATCGGGGAATGATGGCTCAGATCGAATAGCACCACTACGATCTGAGTGCATGCGCGAGAGTAATCCAAGCTCAGGAGGTAGCCAGGCAATGGGAGAAAATTATCTGCAGCAAGAACAAAACAATAACGGACAACTTAGGAAGCTTGCCCTAGATCTATTTTTTTTAAATATCCCATGCAAATGACGAATGAAGCCGGATCTGATGTGTGGTCCAATACTGCGGATCCATTTTGCTTGGATCAGATCAAACCAATGATCTTGGCAAAAAATTGCAAAAACAAAATCTCCACTTTTTTTTTGTTTTAGGGTTTCGACAAATCAAAGCAAAACAAATCAGATTTGGGAAAAAATAAAAAATAGACCTGGTACACAGACCGCGATGGAGGTATGTCCAACGTAAGACGATTTGGAACAATCTAGAACGCTGCCTGGGTAAGATGATCTGGAAGGAAAAGGTTCACTCCATGGTTTTTTTTTATTGTTGCCTCCGTTGAAAGCAGATCCGGAGAGTGCAGATCTGGTGAGCATACAATGGTGTGAGAGATCTGAATGATAGAGCTCCCTCCGCCAAAAAAGAGATTGTATATCTGGAGCAAGGTGAGATCTGGAAAATATAAAAACAAAATAAAATAGCCCGCCCTAGCTCGGCGGCTTCCAAATGGCTTCTGAGTGAGAGTGCTTTCCACTCTGTGAAAAGGCTTACCCCAACAATGGACGGATCAAGCCATAAGCTCTGATATCATGTGAGAGAATAGAATGAATCCGGAGAAGCACAATGGGCAGATTAGATGCCTTCTCATTATTAAGAACTATTTAAATAGGAAATACAAAAGACTATATTAGCTTGACCTAACTCACTAACTAACTACGTGTGAGATTACACTCTACTCTTCAACAAAAATGAACGCTTGTTTAAAAGTTCATCAACAACTATCAATTGCATTCGAGGGTGCATGAGGAAGGTGGATGAAGAGGTTGTTCTTTTGGAAGATGCAAATGATAAGAAGGATGCCACACATCATACATGGGAGGTTGAAAATCCGCCCAGTGGATGCCATACACAATAGTCATTCTTTTATATTCTAGAACATATCGCTCTCATAATCCAAATCATACATTGGACTTTGCATCTTCCCTTGAAATTGGATCAGCAAGAAGTTGATTATTTGTTGATTAGTGTGATTATTGGATAAGGAAACGACTAGAGTAGATCGACATCTTGGTATTTCTGTATAGGGTTCTCTAGATCAAAATCCAGCATCTCAGAGAGCAATGGTGAGGTAAAACACAAGATGGTAAATCTCAGTCATCGCAGAAGCTGCATTATTATAGCAAAAGCCTCATTCTATACATTGTTTGTGATGCTATGAATATGGAATGTAAAAAAAAACTATTAAAAGGACTAGCGAAACCTTACATACATGTCACATTGAAAGACTACTAAATTGTTATGTGTAATCTTTTGGTATCTTCTATGCCCAACAGTGTTTAGTGCCAAAGTATAAGGAATCAGAGGATTAGATCCACTTCTCTACGAATACAACTAGCGGTCAATGGGACATCTCAATATTTTATTATCGAGGCTAAAAATCAACAGTTGATATTTAGAAAGGGCAGCAATCGAATCATTAGATTTTCAGGTGGTCAGTGAGCAGCTGGCAATTGAAAGGTCACTAACAAATCCATATTCTTAAGCATTCAACCAGCGAACAAAGGATCAGCTTGCAATTAAACAGTCTTTCCAGATTTTTTTCACTCATTTATTTTTAGATAGACTCAATTTCCAAATGCTAGCAATAGCTTGATCTTTGTATTTCCCTATAAAAGCTAACATTTCGACTGTAGAAAGAGGGAGAGGTTTTCCATTTGAGAGAGCCTTTGTCATTGTAAAGGGTTGAGTTGTTGGCAGTCTGAATTTTCTTTATAATTTAAGATTGGTATTGAGGATGAGAAATACTTTATAAGTATTTTTTTTTTTTAATCAATACAAATATATTTCAAAGTCTTTGATCTAAACTTTGTGATGTCTTCTATGAAATAAGCTTTTTTGTCCCTAGTTTCACATTACATAATTTTATATTTGTATTTACTTTTACATAGAATGTTTTTTTGTTTAGAAGTATTTTATTAATTGTTTGTATAACCACTGTCTGTGGTTATATAGCTGATTCACAATTGACGTCATACATACCTACTCCTTGTAGTCATATGTTTTCATATCATCAATGTTTACCTTTTTCTTTCATATGGTTATAGGTCTGTGTTTTAGGCTTAATCATTCATCCACCCCTTCAATTTCCTCTTCTATTATTAAAAGCCAAGCTCATTCAGATTTATCCAAGCCTTAGAGCTTAATATGTCTTAAGCTTGGCTCTCTTGTAGTCGAGAGTTAACTTTAGCACAAACAGTACCCCATCTCTCCCTTGCAACTCCATAAGTTGACCCTACAAAGGCATCGAACATCAATGTTTGAACCTTTCATATCATTGTGATAGTAAAAAGAAATCAAAAGGAATACATGTAAGGATCATAAATTATTTGTCATAAATATGACCTCACTAGGAATGTTTGAGAAAAAATTAGAGAACAACATGAACAAGCTCAAGCCAGCTAAGACTCCACAAGATGAAGTGTGCTTAGGAGACTCCATATGAGGAGTTCCAAATTCCCCTCTGTTATCCCTAAAGTTGAACCGAGACTACTGGGATTCAAGCTCAAAGAAATCTTTTAAAGATAATTCAATATTGTAAAATCAAATCAAAATAGAGTTGGTATGCAATCAAAAGATATTGGGAAATCATATAACCATCATAGGACTGTATGACATAAAGTAAAATACAAAATTAAATAACATGAAGGAGTACGAGCATGAATTTATGAAATGAACTTGGTTCCGTCACTTAATGTTAAATGGTAACTGCACTTTATCATAAGAATCATGTAATGGATTTAAGATGGCCATACACAAGATAAATCATAAAAAATACAATTCATAAAGAAAAAAAAATAAGTTCATAATAATAATCATATCAAAGTAGGTTCTGTATTAAAGATGCAAAGAGTTTTTATGTCTTACAGTACATATCAAAACTGGATTCCTATCTTTGATTCCAACACTTTCTTCTGTCTCGGTTCTTTCATATATACAACTAATTTTCAAAAATTAACAAGGTTTCTAGATCCTTAAATTATGGATCTCAAACAACTCAAAATAATAAATCCGCTTAAAGTAGGACTTCAAGTTTAAAATTTACACAAATACTTAAGACTGCCATGTGGACAAAAATACAACAACCTTATCTACTATCTGTCAATTCTACTGACTCGATACTAATCAAGATCTCCTATCAAATACTTTTAGAAACTTTAGCTAATAAGGTCATATCATGAAGGACCTGTGATCTCTTTTGTAACCTGGTGTATTCAGCATCCTCATCCAGCTCCTTGCTCTGCAACTTTCTATTTTGATCCAAAACTTTCTCATACTGCTCTTGTAAAGCCCTTTTCTTCTTCAGTATGTCTTTGGCAATATAAACCAACTTCTGATAATCAACCTCCTTATCTTCTAAATCCTCTCGCAACCTTTTATTTGAAAGCATTAAATTTTCATTCAACTCATGCAAGTATTCATTTTGTTTTTTATAAGATATCATGAATTTCCTTATCTGTGTCAATTCTGGAATGAGATCTGATTCATCCTTATCCACCATGCTATCTTCTTTTTGTACAGATGCTAGACCTGTATCTATTTCCTCTTTATCATAATTTTTCTTTCCTGTGCAAAATATTTCTGGAATATGTTCAACCCTTCCTTGTAATTCGACAAATGCTTCACCTTCAAAAACCTGCTCTTCATTTACTGGTTGAATCTTATCATTTCTTATTGATTTATCTATAACAACCAATTCACTGTCCTCTGTAAGATTTGGGCTAGCTTTGATTTCAAGTTTTCTTCTTAGTCAAGTTCTAGGTCTTACACTCGAATCCACAGCCTTACCCTTTAAATCTTTTACTGGCTTAACAGCACATGCTTCTGATAATTCATCGTTCAACTGTGACTCTTTCTCTGCTAACCCATCATTGTCTACATTTAGGGTTTCCTCTTGTTCTATTTGGTTATCTGCATTACCTAGGGTTTCATCTTGCTCTTTTTGGTTATATGCATTACCTAGGGTTTCCTCTTGCTCTGTTTGGTTATCTTCCTTTAAGGTTTCCCTCTCTACATCAAAACCAGATTCAAAGAGAAATTCCTTCCACGTTTTCCCCTTTTTCTTCAAAAGAAAAACAATTAACAATTTGATTAGCCCTTGGTGGAAAAGAGAATGCACTGTATGTTCTTGATGGCTGTGAACCCTTGCAATCATTTTCTAGATACTTTTCAACAGATAATAGGGCAAGTTCATTTTCTTTTCTCCACTGAGATGCATCTAGAAAATGTAAATGACACCTCAAGACTCTGTCATAACGGCCCTCACAGGTTATATAGTTTTGGATAATCTCCAATGGTGTTTTCCACATAGGTTTCAACTTCGTAACCTGTATACCATTCTTCCAATCGAGCTTTTCAAACCCTGGCAAAAGATATTTGCTAAAATTGGCCTTAAATGATTGTTGTTTGAACCATTTCTCTCCTTCAGATGATACACCAATGGCATCTGCTATAGTTTCTTCATTCACTATTATATTTAAGTCTTAAAACCAAACAACTTCATCATTGTAATTTTTTTATGAAAGCCTTAGTTACATGTTCATTGTTCCCCTACAACTTTTCACAAAATGGAAACTAGCTAGCATCCCGCATCATCTTCGCTGATCTAGGGTATTCATGAACCCACTATAGATTACACTACTACATTTTGACCAAAAATCCGACGGCCGTCATGTCGGATTTTCGACACTTCCCTGTCGCATGTACGACACTTTGATTTTTTTTTAAGCGTCGAAAACTTGTCGTCGGTTATCCGACACCTAAGTAACCATCGGTTAAGCGACACCTTAGTTAACGTCGGTTAAATGTAAGGCGTCAGTTAAGCGACATCTAAAGCCGTCGGTGAAGCGACGGATATACAGATTAAGCTTCGGTTAAGCGACATATAGAACCGTCGCTTAAGCGATGCTTGTTGAATTTTTTTTTTTTAAATAATTTTTTTTTGAAAACCGTCGGTTAAGAGACGGATAGACAAATTAAGCGTCGGTTAAGCGACATCTAGAACCGTCGCTTAAGCGACGCTTGTTGAATTTTTTTTTTTGCTAATTCTTATACATATATTTTACCAACCAAAGTTATCAAATGCTGCCTAGGTAGGTTGGAATCATTCTTAAATCACTTAATCTGGAAAGCAATATCATAGCATTATTAAAGTTAAGTAATATCATGGCATAATTAGGAAGCAAGAATGAGACAGACATTTAAGACTTGCAATTTCATTCAAAATCTAAAGGCTTTATAGTTTACACTTGCACAAAACAGTTTATGAAGACGTACAAGTGGACTTATTCATCAGAGGATGAACTCGCACTTTCCTCAATTAGATGGGGAATATCCTCTATGGGACTAATTGGACGCTCATGATAACTAACAGCATCTACACATCTAGAATCCATTTCCTCACACTCTGAATTTTCTATACACTGCTATGAATGTTCATCTGAGAACTGCAACAAAGAATCTGAGGTAAATTCAGATGAGGAATTTGAGACATCTCTACTTTGAAGAATATAACCCTCAAACTTATTGAGTGCTTCACACATCCAAGGAAGTTTACACTGGTCCCTTGCCTCCTCCACTGTGACCTGTAGAGAAAGGTAAGAGTTTAGTCCATATTTTATGTACAGACCTTTAAAACAATGTATTGAGATGAAAGTTGTTCCAAGTTTTCTACTGATCACACTTAGCATAACTGCAATGACACAGCACATGAATATCAACTCTCACAAATATAAGTCAGGTCAATTTTCTTCAAATACGGATGCTGTAAAAATTATTCATATACAATAGAAACCATGTCCTTAAAAACTTCCGGGGCTTCATATTATACTTTGTGATGAAGAAAAATAGAGTGCTATGTGGATAAAAAAAAAATTTGAAACAAATACCACTAAAACCACGGATTAAAAGCACAGGAAAGTCATGGCCAACTGCTAGCAAGGATGGGCTGGGAGTAAATGATGCAGAATCTGCAAGCGGGCATGAAGATGATGCTCTCTTTGGAGATCTGTTTTTAGAGGCTAGCAGGAAAGTAGTACTCATCTCTGATGGACATGAACAACCCTGCTCTGCAAATGACAGTGTTTCTGACTCCAGTAATATTCCTTTACAAAGAGCTGTTGAAGTGCTTAGTTTTATTAAAGAGTGCATTTTTTCTCCAGATTGGCATTCTTCTATTTACAAAAAATCCTGTCACCAACTTAATGAAGAACATGTCAGTGCCCTTTTACGAATGTTACAGCCACAGCTTTTAGTTGATGAAAGAATGGAGGGGGCTGGTGTTTCAGATATGTCCTATGAAAAACACTTCCTTGAACATTTTCACAGAGCATGCTTTACCTGTTACATGAACTTCTTATGAGGCGTGCCTTATCCATCGAACTTGAAGAACACCTAGTAAATCAAGTTCTGAAGGTAGAGGATGGGAGGTTTGCTTAAAATGCACATTAAAATGCACTAGCACAAATTCCAGCTTACATGTTTGATCTCTTTTCAACATATGCAACTAGATCAATTTTTTCCACATTAGATAGTGAAACAAGTTCCCCTTTAGGACCGGCCTGAAATCTATTTAATAAAACTCTCCCATATTCAAAGGGGCATTCCATCATCACAGAAACTTCTAAGAAACATGATGCAACTTTTTTCGTGGCATAAAATGGCACAGTAACTGAACCAGATTTTACTCCAGTACCATAGCCTTCAAATTAATTGACATCTATTTGGTTATATTTGGTTAGTGGCATCCAATTATCTCTGCCCTCATCCCATAATAGTGTATTCTCTGTGAAGTAGCCTGATGTATAATGTTCTGTATAGAAAAGCCAAAAAGTGTTTCAGTAATCGTAACCAATCTATTGTATGACAATAAAAATCACAAGTTCATGTTCTAATATCAAATCCTCAAAAAAGTGACATGTTTCCCCTTCATTGACAAACACATCCCTGCAAGGGAAGCGTTAAACAGCGGAAGCCATGATGACCATTAAGTTAGGCTAGGTGGTCACACACTCCTATAAAGTATATGAAGTGTACACCTCTTCATAGGTGGTTCTTGCTTGGCACTTAGTTAAAGAAAACTTATTGATGTTTCCATAGCTTTCCTGTTTCCTACAGTTTTGAAAATGCAAGTTTCAGTACTTATACATATTTCAGAAATTTTACCTCTTTGCCTGTATCACACAGCTTAGTTGTAACTTGTATATGATCTCTCCAATATTATCTATAAGCACTATTTCTGCCAGCTTAAAACAAAGATTAAGAACCAAAAACTAAAATAACCAACTTAAGTGCAACCTAGCAAAGAAGAGCTTGAAAGGTAAAATATATTTGCACATCAGACGAGTCTGCTTAAGGCATGACACTTTAATTCTTCATTTTTTTATATAATAGTAAACCGCTATATCCACATACAAAGAGGTACTATTGTGAATTGAAAATTA
>LPNX011105980.1:1220-68973 GCA_001517045.1 Pseudotsuga menziesii
GAGGATACTTTTTCATTATGGTTACTTTATTTAGTTGTATCTAATCTATTCAAATTCTTAGAGTCCCATGTGTTTTATTAACAAATAAAACCGGTGCCCCCCAAGGAGACACGCTAGGTCTGATGTTACCCTTATCTAGCAGTTCTTGTAACTAAATTTTCAATTCAGTTTACTTAAGGATTCTCATACGATAAGATATCTTAAATACCGATGCAGACCCAGGAACAATATCAATGGAGAAATCTATCTCTCATTGAGGGGATATTCCTGACATCTCTTCTGGAAATACATCCATAAACTTACTTAATACTGGGTGGTATTTTACCTGTGTTTAACCTGCATTAAGGAGCAAGTAAGTGAACCGTACTACATACAGTTCACAACCCTTTCTCATACACCTTTTTAATTGCATGGTAGATATTTGCCTAAGGAGACAAGTTTAATGACACATTTTACCTTTCTAATAATTTGATCCTCGGCCACATAAGTAAAGGTTTTATCAAAACAATTCAATATTAATTTGTACTTTTCTAACCAATCTCTTTTATTTAGGAAAGCCAGAACTTATTAGACACGGGTGCATGACCGGATCGATTCAACGAGGACCTTTTCGTAGCTTCCCCAATAATGAACCAGACATTTAAGCTCAAGTCGTAAAGTAAAAGGTGTGTCAATTATTCCTTGCATCACAGGTGTTGCTGCATCTTGAAATCCTAATTGCTATGGTTCCACAGCATCACAAGAAGTGATTGTGAGGAATAACTGCCTAATAGTCACAATCATTTGGTTCATGTTTTCTATTTGCATTTGGATTTATATATATTTTATGTGCTAATGCCAATAATCATATCATATGACCCTAAAGGAAAAAGTTTCATATTAATCCTAGTCACACGATTCATTATTTTAACTTCACAAGCAACAATATACTTAGTTACCTTTCTCCTTGCTCCAGTGGCCAGTTGGACTGACCATGGTTTTGCATGCCTTACCTTGGAGAGCTGGAGATACTCCATCACTCTGGGAGAGATGCAACTTAAAGTAGTCCCTGAATCAATCAATATAGAAATAATTTCATTAGAGATAGTACCTTCAATCTCCACAATTGCAGATTGATAGTCTGCAAACAATGATTTCCAAAATTTTGATGTAAACTTGACATCCTCGTCAAAAATTACCATCTTTGGTACTCCATGATGTTGGTGTATTTGCAACTTCGGAATGTATTCATCTATGTATCTTATGTATTGTAACTCAATGTTTATTCCGAGATGTATCTATAATGTAATTGAGTCATATTGTCATTCCCCGATGTTCCGATCGGGAGGATAAATTATGTAAACAAGTCATGTCAATTCATAGTGAGTAACCCTCCAATTGTCTAAGGGTTAAAGTCCCCATAGTTCTGGGGCACTAGGGTTATTAGACTCTCCTAGTAGAGGTCGGACCTAGTACGGTTTTAGTCATGTCGGGATTAGTATAAATAGAGAACTGGAGTCTCTATTTATCACACAACTCATCCACACTCAAGTGTAGTGCATAGTTGAGGAAGGAGAAGTTACTGGGGCTAGTCAAGAAGAAGATTACTAATGTTGGGAGATCACTTACTGTTTTTGGGGATTTTACTGTTTTGGTGTTGATTCTATCTCTGAGGAAGTTGCGGGGTTTTCTCCTTTATGGTTTCCCCAAGGAAAAACACTGTGTTCATTGTCTCTTGTGTTTTATTGTTGTACTTGTTATTCTCTCAGTTAAAGATCCTAATAATGATAGCTTAATGTTGAAAAACTAACATGGTATCAGAGCTAACCTGAGAAGAAGACACTGTGCAGCTGCGGGAAATAGGGATTCCTAGTTTGTGGATCTTCCTCCACAGATTTTCAGCAAAAGTAAGGTGGAACAACTCTCCTCCTTAGGGTGCATCTTTCTGTTGAAACAAAATCCAATTCTGAGGTTTTTCAGTTTTGGACTTGTCACTACTGTCGGAAATTAGGGATTTTTATAGAAGAGGAATTTTTCAGTGAGCCCGAGACTGGATTGATATCCTCCCCAAAATTGAAGTTAGGGACAAATTTCAAGGCATTTGGGTAGACATAACTCCAAAAAAGAAAAACCCTAATTTGCTCCTGAACCAGCTCTGCAGGATTTCAACTCAAGTCTCAGATCTGACATTTTGACCTGGTAAGATATAAGATCTATTGTATTTCCATTTGAGATTCTCATCTTAAAGATGTCTCATCATACCAAGCTTGATGAAAAGCTTGAGGGAGCTGATAACTTCCGAGCTTGGAAGTATATGATCCCCTGGTCCTAGAAGAGAATGAATTAGACTCCTACATTCATGAGGAGGTTCTAGTTCTAGAGGAAGATGAGGCAAAGGACTTACATAAGAAGAAGATGGTTATGGAAAAGAGGATCATTGCTAATTCTATCAAGGATCACCTTATCCCATAGGTGTCCTCTCTTAAGACACCTAAAGCCATGTTTAATGCCCTAACCAAGTTGTTTGAAGGAAAGAACATAAACCAGAAGATGACTTTGAGGAATCAACTGAAGAATGTGAATATTCAGAATGAAAAAACTATCTAGTCTTACTTCACAAGGGTTTATCAAATCAAGGAACAATTAGAAGCTATTGATGAAGAAGTGGAAAATGCAGAGATTGTAATGACTACTTTAAATGGCCTCCCTAGGTCATGGGATACTTTCATTCAAGGAATGTGTGCTAGAAAGAAGTTAGTCAAATTCAGCAGACTATGGGAAGAATGCTCTCAAGAAGAAGCTAGGATAGTAGACCGAGAAGAGAAGATGGGAAGTGAACATCAAGCCCTCACAGTTCACTCTAAGAAGGGAAGAAGAAATCCTCATTCCTCCAAAGGTAAGAACTCTCACAATAGAAAGGACCTATATAGATTGAGATGTTATACATGTGATGAAAAAGGACACTTTGCAAGAGACTGTCCTAAGAGAAAGAATCACTCTCATAAGAAGAAGGGGAACAAAAGAAGTAATCATGCTCATGCTGCAAAGGATGATGAACCATCTAGGAAGAGACCCAGATATGAAAGTGAATATTCTTCAAGCAAGGATGAATATGTTTTGATTTCCACTCTCACAGGTAACATTACTCATGGTAGTGATGATTGGCTTATATACAATGGGGCTTCCAAACATATGACTGGATTCAAGGAATCCTTTGTAAAACTATCAGAAAATGAATCACCTCACAAGGTGAAGCTAGGAGATGACTACCAATATCCAATAAAAGGTAGTGGGCAATGTTCATATAAATTAGACTCTGGTAAGTCTCTAACAATAAAGGAAGTATTGTTTGTACCAAGACTCAAGAAGAACCTCCTTTCCATATCAGCATTGGATGCAAAAGGAATGCGGGTGGAATTCATAGATGGTCAAGTCATTATGTGGCCTAGAGGAAAGACTATCAATGATGTGGTAGTGATTGGAGAACAAGAAGGAGGGCTGTACAAATTGAAGGGCCATCCAAAACAAGAAATGGTCCATGACACAGTAGATCCAAGTGAACGTTGGCACAGAAGGCTTGCACATGTGCATTACAGAGCACTACCTATTGCAAGCAAAGCTGTTGAAGGTCTTCCATAAATTCAAGCAAAACATGATGGGGTCTGCAAAGGATGTGCGAAAGGAAAGAATACAAAGAAGACATTTCCAAGCAGTGAAAGCAAAGCAAAAGGAATCTTGGAAATCATCCACTCTGATGTATGCGGTCCTATGTCGTCAAGCTCACTAAGCGGGTATGCATATTATGTTTCTTTTATTGAGGATTTTTCTAGGAAGACATGGGTTTACTTCATGAAGAACAAAGACAAAGTATTCAGCAAATTCAAGGAATTCAAAGTCCTGATCGAGAACCATACTAAAAAGAAGATCAATATTTTTCAATCAGATAATGGCGGAGAATTCACTTCAAATGAATTCAAAGAGCTATGCAAAGAATCGGGGATTAAGAGAGAGTTGTCCACTCCTTATAATCCACAATAGAATGGGGTTGTAGAAAGTAAGAATAGAACTATCATGGAAGCTACAAAAGCAATCCTCCATGATCAATACCTTCCTATGCATCTTTGGCTGGAAGCTTCCAGAACAGCAGTGTATGTACAAAACTGTACTCCACATAGAGTACTCGAGAACAAGACTCTTGAAGAATTCTTCTCCGGCAAGAAACCAGAAGTCAGCCATCTTAGAATATTCAGCTATCCTATGTACATACACATCCCAAAGGAGAAAAGGAAAAAATTAGATCCTTCAGGAAAGAAGGGTATATTCGCGGGATACTCTGAAAGCTCGAAGGCTTACAGAATCTATTTCCCAGGATACACGAAGATTGACATCAGCAGGGATGTGAAATTTGATGAAGACACAACTTACAACAAATCCAGAAAGATACCTGCTGAAGAACCAGAAGAAGCAGAAACAGAAGCACCTAGAATTCATGATACAACCATGAATGAAGAAGCTCAAGAAGAAGATCGAGAATTTGAAGAACCACAAAGACCTGTAGATCCACCTTTGGAGAAGAATCCTCATAAGAGGAAAACTGCTTGGGTATGAGAACTTATCCAAGGTGCGGAAAGATATGGGGCTCTAGAAGAAAATCATAGAGAAATAAAAAGGACCAGATCATGCTCTGGGTATGTAGCTTTATTATGTGATTTCATTGATAAAGAACCTTCCAGTTATGAAGAAGCGGCAGAACAGAAAGAATGGAAGGATTCTATGATCGAAGAATATCAATCAATCATGAAGAATGATGTTTGGGATGTTGTCCCAAGACCAGAAGGGAATTCAGTTGTAACTTCTAAATGGATCTACAAGATCAAGCATGCTGTAGATGGTAGCATTGAAAAGTATAAGGAAAGATTTGTAGCTAGAGGTTTTTCTCAGAAAGAAGGAATAGACTATGAAGAAACCTTTGCACCTATAGCCAGATACACTTCCATCAGATCAAGACTTGCTCTGGTTGTAGTAATGAAATGGAAGATACACCAGATGGATGTCAAGACTGCTTTCTTGAATGGTGTAGTATAAGAAGAAGTGTATGTAGAACAACCACTCGGTTTTGAGACACATGACAGAGAGTCTCATGTATGCATATTGAAGAAAGCCCTGTATGGTTTGAAACAGGCACCCAAGACCTAATACGATAGAATTGATAGCTTTCTATCCAGTTTGGGCTTTACCAAGAGTAAAGCAGATTCCAACCTTTACTACAAGATTGAAGATGGAAACCCAGTGATGCTTCTACTATATGTAGATGATCTATTTGTGACAGGTACATATGGGTTGATTTCTAATACGAAGAGAAAGCTTGCTGCTGAGTTTGAAATGAAGGACTTGGGGATGATGCATTATTTTCTAGGTATGGACGTATGGTAGAGTGTAGATGGAATATTCCTTGAATAAGGAAAGTATGCAGTAGAGATCCTGAAGAGGTTTGCGATGATGGATTGCAAGGCTATGACCACACCTATGGCATTGAACCTGAACCTATTGAGTGATGCTTCATCAGAGTTGGTTGATGCTACGATATATCATCAGATGATTGGGTCATTGATGTACTTGATGAACATGAGACTAGACATTTGCTTTGTTGTGAACACCTTGAGCCAATTCTTGACAGATCCGACAGATGTTCACTTGATTGCTGCAAAGCATATTCTGAGGTACCTGAAGGGTACAGTTGATTATGGGCTCAAGTATGATGCGAACCAGAAGATTAACTTGGAGGGTTATGTTGATTCAGATTGGGCAGGCACTACCATTGATAGGAAGAGCACTTCAGGGTGTTGCTTCAGTATGGGATTAGGTGTGATCTCTTGGTTTAGCAGGAATAAATCCTATGTGGCACTAAGTACAGCTAAAGTAGAGTATGTCATAGCTTGTTCAGCTAGTTGTGAGTTAGTATGGCTATGGAAGCTACTTTATGATGTATTTGATCTCTAGTTGGATGCTACTTGTATACATTGTGACAACCAGAGTTGTTTGAAGTTGTCAGGGAATCCAGTGTTCCATGACAAGTCGAAGCATGTCAAGATCAAGTATCACTATATCAGGGATATGGTGCAGAGGGGAGCATTGAAGCTCCAGTATGTTGCAATGGAGGAACATATAGCTAATGTATTGATGAAGCCATTGGCTAGAGTGAAGTTTGAGTACTTCAGGGAGAAGCTTGGTGTTCTCCAGATCGAGGTTTCCTCCAAGGGAAAGTGATGGGTCCCAAATCCATTCTGACATGGTGAGAGGATTAGTTCCTTCCATGGTCAGATGTAAGGGCTGAGCCATTCTGTCATGGTGAGAGGATTAGTTCCTTCCATGACAGATATGAGTGTTGAGATCCATAGCCATTCTGACGAGCAGGTCAAATATAAGGGATGAGCCATTTTGTCATGGTGAGAGGATTGGTTCCTTCCATGTCAGATGTGAGTGCTAAGCCATTCTGATATGACTGTAGGATTGGTTCCTACATGATCAGATATAAGGGATATTTCCATTCTTGGAATGGAGCTTCCTGGTGAGGTACTAGGAAAACTCATTTTATGACTGAGGGCCATTCTGATATGACCATGAGATTTGTTCTCACATGATCAAATATGAGTGCATGGCCATTCTGATATGACAGAGGGATGTGTTCCCACTTGATCAGATGTAAGGGCTAAAGCCATTCTATCATGGCTAAAGGATTAGGTTCCTCCCATGTCAGATATGAGTGCTAAGCCATTCTGACTTAGTGTCAGATATAAGGTCTACCGCCATTCCTTGAATGGAGCTACCTAGTGAGGTACCAGGGATCCTCAGTCTAGGAATAAGAGCCTTTCTGATGTGACTGAGGGATGTGTTCACACGTACTTAGATATAAGCGCTAAGCCATTTCATAGATGATAGTAGTTTGGGTTCCTATCAGGCTGGTGACTATAAGTGTTGTTCCTTTTCACAGATGGTAGTAGTTTGAGTTCCTACCATGCTAGTGATTGTAAGTGCTGATCCTTTCCACATATGGTAGTAGTTTGAGTTCATACCATGCTGGTGGATGCGAGTGTTGTGCCTTTCCATAGATGATAGTACTTTGGGTTCCTATCATGCTAGTGGTTGTAAGTGCTGACCCATTTCACAGATGATAGTAGTTTGAGTTCCTATCATGCTGGTGAATGTGAGTGCTGGGCCTTTCTGATATGATTATAGGATTGGTTCCTACATGATCACATGTGAGTGCTGGGCATGCCTTTCTGACGAGTAGGTCAGATTTAAGTGTTGGGCAGGCCATTTTGACCTAGTGTAAGATATAAGCGCTGAATAAAATACCTACATGGAGGATAGGCCTAAAACCAGCATGAAAAAGGGCTGGCCCTATAGAACTTCCTGTGATGAGAAGAATCATGAGATAGCACCAGGGATGATACAGACCGAGTGATGATTGAGGATCAGTGATGATGATCCAGCAGTGATGATCCAGATCAAGTGATGATCTAGATCTAGTGATGATGCCTCATGATGATCTAGATCGAGTGATGATCCAGATCCAGTGATGATGCCTCATGATGATCCAGATCCAGTGATGATGCCTCATGATGATCAAGATCGAGAGATGATCCAGATCCAGTGATGATATCCCATGATGATCCAGATCAAGAGATGATCTAGATCCGATGACTTGAAGACAAAGATGACTTGAAGACTCAAAAGACCCGAGATGTGGATGACGATATGATCCAGTTGATACAAAGAAGAAGACCAGTGCTGAAAATTGTGTCAAAAGAATACCTTCCTAGTTAAGAGGGAGTGTTGATGTATTTGTAACTTCGAAATGTATTCATCTATGTATCTTATGTATTTTAACCCGATGTTTATTTTAGGATGTATCTATAATATAATTGAGTCATATTGTCATGCCCCGATGTTCCAATCGGGAGGATAAATTATGTAAACAAGTCATGTCAAGCCATAGTGAGTAACCCTCTGATTGTCTAAGGGTTAAATTCCCCGCAGTTCCGGGGCACTAGGGTTATTAGACTCTCCTAGTAGAGGTCGGCCCTAGTAGGGTTTTAGTCATGTCGGGATTAGTATAAATAGAGAACTAGAGTCTCTATTTATCACACAACTCATCCACACTTAAGTGTAGCGCATAGTTGAGGAAGGAGAAGTTATTGGGGCTATTCAAGAAGAAGATTACTGATGTTAGGAGATCACTTATTGTTTTGGGGGATTTTACTATTTTGGTGCTAATTCTATCTCTGAGGAAGTTGCGGGGTTTTCTCCTTTATGGTTCCACCGAGACAAAACACGGTGTTCATTGTCTCTTGTGTTTGATTGCTGTACTTGTTATTCTCTCAATTAAAGATCCTAATAATGCTAGCTTAATGTTGAAAAACTAACACATGACATTGGAATACTTCCTTCAGAAATATTTCTGGAACATTGATAGCCTTGTAAGTGGAATTCACAAGAATAAAATGAGTAGACTTTCTTAACCTATCTACCACAACAATAATTGAATCATGTTGTTTTTGAGTTAATGGAAAACTTGTGATAAAATACAAAGATATTACCTCCCATTTCCATTTGGGAATTGGAAAAGGTTTTAAAAAACCTATCGAATGTTTATGTTCAACCTTCACTTGTTGACATTCACTACAACAAATCCTGGAATTAGCATCCCATTTAGCGTCCCTTTTTAGTGTAATTTTTTTTATAATGATTGGTCAAATTAGACGTTAAATGAGGCGCATCATGTACAAAACTTAAATCATCTCAAAGAAATTATGTTTTTACTTCTTAGATAGCATCCTTTATGACATCCAAAATAGTTTCTACTTTTGTGCTTCCACATTAGCGTCCAACTTTGCTTCCTAAACAACATCGAGGTTTTATTCCTAAATAACGTCCTATTTTTCTTCCTAGCGAGTGTCTACTTTTGCTTATTAAATAACATCCCTATTAGCACCATAGTTGCATCCTTAATAGCACCATGTTAGCATCCAAATTAGCATCCAATATTGCATCCATTTTCTCTACCACTTTAGCATCCCATTTTGCACCATATTTTTGTTCCAAATATGTGCCAATTTTGCTTCCAAATTTGCACCCGTTTTTTCTTCCTTTTTGCATCATGTTTTTCTACCAAAATGACACCAAATATTGCTTCTATTGTTGCACCATATTTTTCTTCCTATGTAGTGCCATGTTTTCCATCCAAAGTAATGCTTTAGTTTTCTACCACATCAATTCCATTGTTTGCTTCATCATTAGCACCATGCGTTGCATCCTTTTTAATGCCTAGTTTCACGTCTTATTTTTCTACCATATCAATGCCATGTTTTGATTCATCATTAGTGCCATGTGTTGCATCCTTTTTAAAGCCTAGTTTCACATCTTATTTTTCTACCATAACAACGCCACGTTTGACTTCATCATTAGCGCCACATGTTGCATCATTTTCAAAGCCTAGTTTAGCATCTCTCATGTTTTGGTCACTAATTTAGTCATTTTTAGTAGTTTTATATACAAATTTTGTTCATTTTGTTTGGTCAATTATCTCTTATTTTTTCTTACTAATTTAGTTGGTTTTAACCAATATTATAATATCAATAGGGCATGGAGGAATTGAACCACCAACCTCCTTCTTGTAAGGAAAGCTCTCTTCCATTGATCTTGCACCCTTTAAGAATTTGGGAACCTAACTTGTAGAGTCCTCTATAATAGTAAAAATGATCAATACATAAATTTGAGTATCTAATGGTCGAAAAATAATGATAGATTGTATAAGTTCACAATATATGGTCAAACAGTTTATGAAATCCATAAACTTTTTCTAGGAATTTTGAACAAAACTCAAGAAATTGGCTTAATGGGATTACGAAAATCACTATTCCCTAGAAAGTGTAAGTGTACCACTATATGAGACCTATCAACAATAGTTATATTAGTGTTTATGCCAAGGATATAATAGATAAGCATGATCATCCTAGAGCCATGTATAAGTGGAGCAATAAGGAGAATCAAAAGAGGATGACCAACCCAATAATTGGTTGGATCCTATTCACCAATGGATGAGCAAAGTTCCTTCTTCCATCAAGATAATGAGTACCAAAAAGGAAAAATGGTTATGAAATATTGTGATGCCAATTCATAATGTTTATTTGATTCTCATGGTGATGTTGAAGTGCTTGCACTGACACTAGTACATGCGCACATTTTCCCCACGGAAAATAGTTTCTATTGCAACACTTGTGCATTGCTATAGCGCCAAACATGACCCCTTTTTTTCGTGGAAAAACTTTTGTCACTCCAGAAACACTTGACATAGTTTGTCACTATAGCGACACAAAATACATGAAATATGCATTGTTTGAAATATCAAACTGTGTCTCTATAGCGATGCTTCCCCGTCGCTATAAAAACACATTGATCATCACTATAGAAACACTTGGTTGCCACTATAGAGATGAAGGAAAATGTTAAAAGTGTGTTTATACCAACACATTGATCGTTGCTATACTAGCGATGAAAATTTTGTTGCCAGTATAGCAAGCCTGTCGAAACATTAAAATAAAAGGGTGTCTCTATAGCGACAAAGTTGTTAATTTAAAAAAAAATGATGTTGAATTCAGGTCTCAAGGTCTCTCTAAATTCCTTTATCATGACATGATGTAGCTCAACAACACAGATAAAACCATTTTTATCTTTGTAACAAACATGGAATGCTTCCTTCAACTCTTCTTCAGAATTAGTATCCTTCATGTTTCTTTCCATAAGATTAAGAAACTCAAGAAAATCAATGGTACCATTTCCATCTGCATCAACTTCATTTATCATATCTTGGAGCTTTGATTATGTAGGATTTTTACCTAGAGAACACATTACAATACCTAACTCTTTTGGTGTCATACAACCTATATACATGCGCCATGGCACCAAATATTATACAAAAGGCCACTACAAGAAATTACTATGGATGGAAAACAAAATCCAATGAAACAAAAATATAAATATCTATCACATCAAGATAATTTTTCCCCAAAGTATCTGGATGTTCATCAATATCAACTATGAATCTTTATTTTAAAAGGATAGAGAGCACATGGAGTTGCATTTACAGCATGAAAAAGGGGTGTATAAATGGCTCAAATGTAAACACTCTTCCCCAAAGAAAAGAAAAAAAATTTCAGTTGCATCATAGAAAAAACAAACAATGTAATATTTTCTACTTAAAATGGGTATTCTACTCAATTCCTAGTATATGGGAGAACACCCCTTCATGATTTACTTCTTTGTAAAGTTTAAACAAGCTTCCCATCATAGATATTTATGATATGAGTCCCCTAATTTTATGACACAATTGAAAAGAATCCATCACTTTTTCCATCCATTATCTTGATATTACAGAAAGAGGACATATAAGTGGACCTAAAGGCTAATGTCTTAGATCAAGATGCAACAAAACATGGAAGTATTGGGCACTACAAAATTTTTGAGAGATTTCTTATTAAAATTAAGTTGAGGATGTGTATACCCATCTATTTGTAACGCTACCGTGAAACATCAAATCTAGATAAAAACGCCTAAATATTTATAGAGAGGGCACTCTTGATGCCTAAATGCCTAAATATTTCATGCTAATTAAAGGCCCTTTTTATTATTAACCTGCCTCCACCAACTTCCTAGATCTACTTTTTATTTATGTTTAACCATGTTCTATGGAAAAAAAACCTAGAATCATATATGTTGATGTCAAGTTCTAATTAGGATGTCATAACAACCATCATTTGTGCCTATAATGGAGGTTTGAGGATGTTAGACTACATAGGTTTCCTAATGATGTCTGTTTACCTCATCATAGTAATACATGTCTCCACTCCAACTCCCGATTCAATACCCCTATTGTACCCACACACCTAATCTCTTTTTTCTTAAAGGTCTATTGACCAAAACATCAGTACATACTATGAAATGTTTTGATGTTTAATTTGGTGATCGGTTACATTAGTAGACTTACAAGAATCATTACACAACTCAATTACCAGTGTTGTTAGAGCAAAGGATAATGAAGAACAAGCGCATTTCATAGCCAAAGGAGGCCAGAACAATCTCATCAATTACCTCTAATTGTAGTTTTTGTAGATTGCCCAAAGATCCCAACAAAGTAAACATTAAATATGTCGATATGAAGAAGTGATTTCAATCAAATTCCATAAGTTTCTATGACTCAAGAAGTGCAAGAAAGAGCAATGTTGGTTTCTAACTAAGGTTCAATTTATGGAAAGTCAATATACTCATCCAACAAACAAAGGTTCCAACATACTTGAAGAATACGAAGTGACAGAAAACAAATTGCCAATTTTAAGAAAGAAAATAAACATCCAACAATGCATCCTTGAAGAGAATACACCCACAGGCTTTGTTGACATCTTGAAATCACTCCAGGAATACTTCTACAAGTAGCACACTCTACACAATATTCCGATGTATCATCTTCAACAAATAAGTACAATATCAAAGAAAAATAAAAGACCAAGCACTCTCTAAGTTCCCTACTAAAATTTATCCTATTACCATGCCCTGTCAAATACCTACAGTACATTCTGATTCAAGAGATAACAAACAATGAGCGTGCATCTTTAAAATTCATGTTTTGTAATTATTTACTCTACTATACTATTGGGTGATTCCATGAAGGTGGGTAACACTTTCTGGTCAAATTTGGTGATGAAAACCTGATTTTTTACTCATTTGCTAGATAGAAGCCCTTGAAACGCATATATTCCATGTGAATTTCGACTTGCAGTACGAAAAAAAATTGTAGAATATTATGTTGGCTTCCCAATGATATTTTTTTATAAATATTTTGATGTCATTTAATGTGTGAAAATTTCTATTTAATGAACTATGTGACCTTAAAAATTTGAAGAAGTTAATAAGTGGCTCGTGTCCAACCCCAATAATTCAATCTTACATTAATAATTTAAATATATATATGAGCATGATCTACACAAAATGCACTGGTCTGCATATTTTTTTGTTAATTTATTTCACAATATACAATTATTTATTATTTTTCGAAAGTGACCACATCTGATTTCAGCATCATTTTATACACGTGTGTCCATCCCATCTTTTTTTTCACTGTTTTCAAAAATTGAAAAACCAAAGATACCCTTTTGAAGAGGACACGTCGATGTGTGGGCTACCCATTTTTAAGAAATTTTTGGATGTGTATATTTTACCCTGTGGATTTTTCTTTGAGCTACTTCGAAGTTGTTGTCTAGTTTTCTAAGTGTAAGTTTTAGAAATAATTAAGAAAAAAACCCATATGAATGCCAAAATGCATGCATGATATCTCAATGGATAGAGGATTTTGTGAGGAATCTATTGGTATGAACTCCGCTCAGTTGTGTGCCATGAATGGCAGGGTTTACACCACATTTACACCCCTAGAAGACACAGAGAAACATTGATTTTCCTATAAGATTTATAATTCTCTGTTTTTCAAGCCCTCGATTGAGGTATTAGCTCGATCAAGGTATTAACATCCCTCGATCGAGGTTTTTAAATAAGCTCGATCGAGGTTTTATTAAACCCTCAATCGAGCTACCGTTTAAACCTCTTTTTATAAATGTTTTTTCACAAGGACGTCGATTACGGCCTTAAAACCTCGAACGAGGGTTTCTTAAAACCTATATTGAGGTCTTAAAACCTTGATCGAGGTTTTTTTAAAACCTAGATCGAGGTCTTAAAACCTAGATCGAGGTATTCTTAAAACCTAGATTGAGGTTTTGTTAAGCCCTCGATCAAGGTGTTATGACCTCGATCGAGGTACATTTTTGTGTTTTTTCTGAAAGCACCTTTCCAAAAAGTGTAACCCAGCTCCATGGATGCACCCTACTATGGAATGTAGTGCAAGAACTACTTTGCATACTGCTAAAGAATTTTCTGGTTAGAAATAAAGCTCCATATGATCATTGTTTAAGCCTATCCGCATGTTATCTTTCATGCTAAGTATTCATCAAGTCCAATGAGAATGTTCCTATAGAATGAACTCAAGCTTAATCTCTCATCAAGGAAATTATTGGAAGCTGTGAAGGTGAAACTTCCAACAATCAATGTTACACTCTACCAGCACTACAAGAGAAAAAGATCCAGCATTCAAATCAAATTTATTGATCAATACAAAGTAAAGAGGGGCAGAACTTCCTCCATTTTATTTTAGATTGGAAAATATTCAAAGTTTCTACCTAACCTTTGTGCTATACATATGGTTTTATATGTGCTAAAAGAGTGTTTACAGGAGTATTGCCTTGTAATCTTGCAGAGTAGAAAAAAAAATTACAAAACATTTAAGGCTAAACAAATAATTGTAATACCCCAGTTTTGACCCTGTTTACATTAAAGGGTACATGATGTATATTTTGTAATCAACCATTGTGAGGAGCTAAAGGAAAAAGCCCCACCATCGATTTGGGTGTGTTATGTTTCAGCAATAGGGATCATTACCAATGGTATATCATGCTATCCGACACATTATAGCTCTGGAATCATGTAAATATGCACATCAATTAAAATAAACCTACAACCAGCTATGATGGTGCAACATTAAATGAAAAGGGCATGATTCCTAAGGTTAAGGGGGGGTTTTCTAAACCATGGGAGCCATTGGGAGTTTTCCATGTGTCACCACCCTGTTTGACTGCTCACCTTTCCTTGTCTCATCCAACCACCACTTTAATGTTCTGCTGTTGGTTAGGGCAATTAATGCAGGCAGTGGAGTGTGGAAGGATTACATGCCTTGCACACACACACACTCCACTAGCAAGCTTTCTCTTCCTCATGCGGAGGCCAACGAAACTGTCACCGCTTTCCCACTCTTCCACTTGTGGTTTTTTCTGGATCAAGACACACAGGTATGGGAAGTTCTGTTCTCCCTTCTCATGTCGTTTACTGATCGGTGGATCGGTTCTCTCCTACGACCGCGAGTCATCTGGTTATCCTCACACATGGGGGGATTCAGTTTTTCTCATGATTTTGGGTTCTCCACTGTGGTTTTTGTCTGGACAATATCATGTTGGCAGGGTCTGTTCTCCCTTCTCTCACTGATTACTGGTGTCCATGGTTCTTCACTACTAAGAATCAGACCTTTTCATCTTCATGTGGGATTTGTGGTGAGTCTGTGTTTCTCTCATTGCTGTAGTAGTAAAAGCATGGTTGTTGATCTATCCCTGGTTGGGTTGCTGTATGTGCAAACACCCTTTTTGGGGTTTTTCTTTGCATCTATGTTTTCCCTTGTCCATGATGGGAGCCTGGCTTCTTTCCCATTTGCGGACTGTGTAATGTTTCCATTGTTTCACTATGATATTGGGGCTATTGTCTTCCCCCTGGTTTTGGGTTACTATGTATGAAAGTTCCCTTTTAGGTTGCTGTTGAGTTGTTTTGGCCATGCTAGGGCCAAGAACAACTCTTATTTGTCTTAAGGACCTGATCTGTGTTCATTCTTTTGTTGGGGTTTTCATTCTATGGTCTTCATCTTCTTCACAGAGCTGTGAACTGTTTGCCTTACTACGGTATACAATGGTTATTCTTTGGATTGTTGAGAGTAGGATTAGAGGCTAGGTATGCTTGAGAAAACTAGTGTTTGAGGTCACCAGCTTAGCATTTAGCCTTTCCTAGCTCCTTGATGGCCTGATAAACCCTACTATGTGGGATTGGCTGATTTGTGTACCTTGGCTACGTATAAGCCTGCTTTGACCCTTATTCCTTAAGGAATCATGCCCAGCTCAGGGGTGGAAGTGTTGCTGAGAGATTTATGAGCACGCTAGCCTATGGTTGGGTGGAACATTGCAGCGACATAGCTAGTTGCAGAACGAATTCTATCAGATGAGTATTCTTGGCTATGTTGTCTCTGCATTTGTATTTAGTGATTTCTGAATCATAATGATGAACATGTTGATGTTGGAATGTATACGTTTGCTTCCACTGTATGTTGAGTAACTATGCATCCTTGTATGTTTTATGCATATTAGCATGTTATATGTTCTAAGCATTTTATATCAGCATTATATGCTTGTTCATCTTCATGAGGCTATTTTCCCATATGTTTGGTGATTAGTAGCATCCTCTTCGTTGGTCAGAGGGTCGGGGATGTTACAGAGTGGTATCATAGCTAAAGGTTGCAGCATGGGCCTGAATCAGCCATAAAATGTCAGTATCAGAGGCAGGTTTCCTTCTACCCAGTAGAAAAATAGAAGAAAAATTTCAAATTTTTTTTTGACAAAGTGTTGGAGCCATCAACGATCGGCAGGAGATAGTCGATTGCATCGCCGATGCACAATTGTTAGTCCTCCCAACAATCAATGGGGTATTATGGTTGGAGAAATTAGCAGTGGGATGACCACCCACAATTGCGGCTGCCTAGTTAACTACTCAACCAATTCCGCAAAGACTAGTCGCTCTGACCGCCAACAAAGTCGTGAACCACAAAAGAGTTAGTGGTATGTCTGTCGATGCTGTGGAGAAAAAACGTTCCGGCAGTGGAAAATTTTTTGGAGAAATTTCCCTAAGTGATGAAATCATCGGCCATCGAAAGATGTCAGTCATTCATGCACCTGCTGTTGCAGAAGCCTAGATCACTAGTCTTCCAATGAGGAAGAGTTTCGACTCCCGATGTCGATGTAGCTCGCTGATCAGAAAATGCTAGTGGTGGAAGGAATTAGTTGAATGGATTTCTGCCATTGCAGCTACCGTGGGGACTAAAACGTCGATGCAGCAGTTGCTAGTGGTTCTGACCGCCGACAGAAGCAGGAAAGTTTCAAAACTTTTGTTGAAGTGTTGAAATCATTGACGGAGATTAGTTGATCGAGCGCCCACCGTTGCAGATGGCTAGACCACTATGCCTCCGACGAGTAGACCCTCTGATCGTCGATGGCACAAAAATTCAAAATTTTTCTAAGTGTTGACTTCGTCGGCCATCGAAGAATGATAGTGGATGACATCGTCAATGTCTAGTGCATTCAAGCACCAATGCCACGGCTTCTAGAGGCTCCAACTACTAAAAAAGTCAGGAACTGTAGAAGAATTTGTTGGATCGCGGTCCGTCGTTGCAGAAGCCAAAAGGACTAACCGTCCGATGCGTAGGGCACCCGGCTGCCGATGCAACATGGAGAGTCTATGCCATCATAGTTAATGTTCGGAACGTTAACTGATTATGCACCGATATGATGAAGGGAATTAGATGAGAAAATCACCAATATTGTGGAAGAGCTTGGAAAATTCAGCCACCGAAACGCCAGGGAGTTAGCGGGGAAGAAACCTGATTGGAGGGAAAACTTTGAGGATTTAAGCATCAGAAATCTATTGGTGATCAGATTGCCGATTGGAATCCTAGCTGGGTTGCAGCAGAGATCATATTAAGACCTCTTTCTGCCGTTGCGGCTGCTCAAGCAACTATGTGCCCGATGAATAGTTGGTTTTCTCATTGATACAGATCGAGGGTTTGGTTGTTTTGCAGCCGAAACGCCAAAAAGAAATTAGGCAAGCAAGATGCTGATGAGTTGCAGAGAGAGTTAGTGGATCTGATCGCTGAGGAACATCGGAAGGAATTAGTTGACTAGATTACTGCCATTGTGGGTGACTATGGAACTAACTGTCCGATGAGCGAGTGGTTAGTTTGTCCGACCGTCGATGTCGCAGTAGGTAATGTTCCAATCGTTGACACATCAAAGGAAAATTCAATGTTTGATCACCGTAATGTCAGAAAGTTTAGTGACTTGGGTCGTTGGCATAGCGGACCCATTCAGTCTTGGATCACCGGAAGTTAGTGGATACTTGCTTCGATCTGCCGACAGGTTAGTGAACCATGGACACCACAATGAGAACACTGCTGCCGTTGCGGATGTCTAGAGGACTAGATGTCTGATGCCACAATGGGTTGTTGTTCTGACCACTGACAAAGCGGTGATCCACAGAGGTTTTAAAGGTTGTTGGCTGCTGCTACAGAACAATAGACCACTACGGTATCGATACAACGAAAGGGAATAGACAAGCGGCGCACCAATACAACGGATGAAATTAGACATTATAGCCACCGAAACATCTGAAATTTGTTGCGATGAGACCCAATTTTTAGAAAGGAAATTTTTTAGGTTTTCAAAGTGGAATTTTCTCAGCAACTTGCAACTGTTTTTCAGTGGATTTCAGTAGACTGTCAATAGGTAACAGGGATGAAAAAGAAGATAATTCTGGGTGGCTGAAGTTTGCATTTCAGACCAAAATACATTTGGTAAAAATCATCATTTTGAAGTAGTGTGGTTTTCATGCCCGAGGTCAGAATGAATCCTGTGGATATGCGTTGGAAAGCTTATCCAGCAAGGAACATGGTAGAGTCACCAGAATGTGAATGCGAAGCAGCAAAGTGCTAGTGATTGCTGAAAGTGAAATGTGTCGCTATCAATATGGACAAATCCAGGAATTACATGCCTAGAGGTAGCAAGACCATGATGTCAAACCAGTTGTTGTATGGAAGAGGAGTTCCATGTGAAGATGAGGGAATTGAAAAGGGAAGTTCCTTAAACCCTAACTTGCTGATTTTAACTACATTTTATAAGTTGAATTGTATTAGGATATGCCTAGCATGCATAAGATATTACGTGTTGGTAATACATTTATAATAATCCACTAATGATAAGTATTGCATTGGTGTTGGCATTAGTGGAGGAACCAATGACAATATGGATAGGATGGAGTATGTTGTTGATGCTGATGAATGTGACCAGAAAACCTATGGAGAGAGGGATAAGGCAACAAGTCCAGAATCAAAAGTTGGTGAGCAAATTCTGAAATCTCCTACAAAGGACCAACCAAACTGGTAATGTCAAGGGTGTAAGAAGAAATCATGAAGGTAATGGTATAATTATGACCATTGCATTTGAGTGGTAAAAGCAAACGATCTCATACCATGTGGATATTTGAATTTTATACTACATTCATAGAGAAATGTGTCATTCCTACATAGTATCCCTGAATCAATGCAAGGTAGAATTGAGTGGATATGCATTGAAAGATTTTATGAATCTTGTAGTTATGCATTGAATGGATGCATATGAAAAGTATCAGTAAATTTTGTAGATATGCATACATAAGTATGAGTGCAAATGTTGTGATGCATTGGATGAATGCATTGATATAGTGCATGGGATATTATGAATAACTAATGGCTAAAATGATGGATTGATGACAATTCTGGAACCATTTCAAGAGTGGACGTGAATGCAGGAGAGTAAGTACATGAAGAGGGTAGTCTAGATCAATTGGCTGTCGGAAATGCTCTATGGAAGGGCAAGGTGGTACATTAATACGCTTGTGAAGTCAGAAGTATCTGAACATCTCATTTGGGCATAAATAATATGACTGCACCCTGTAATCTAAAATATGATAATGATTGCATGAAAAAAATGAGTTTTGGTAATATTGGTGTGATTAGCAGCTGAAAGTATTGGAATTTTATAAATTCTGAAAATGCTTCAATGGTTGTTGCAGCAATGAAAATGTTATATGTGTCAAGACTTACTGAGTGTTTGGCTAATTGAAGTTTAGGTTTCAGGTAGATTGTTGGAGGATGGAAATGAGAGTAAGACCATGAAAAAGGCCAGAATCTACCATGTGAAAGAGCCAAACCTCATGAGAAGAGTCTCATGGTTGTGATAATAGTTGTATGCATAATGAGTTGTAAATTTGAATTGTGAATTTCGGATTCGAGAAATTGCTGACAACTACTAATCACTATTGGCTTGCATAAGATTGTGTCAGCAGGATGCATTGGGTACACATTGCAGGAAGATCATGTGTGATGGCCTGTAGGAGCCAAACTTCATGGGAAGGTTTTCCCTTATCTTGGAAATGGGTTTCGAGTGAAACTCCATTGGACATTTTGGGAATGTCTCATCTGCACTGCATGTTTGGTAAGTAACATGAGTGAGATAATATAGGTTATGTTGGTAATACATGTGTGGATACGAAATGTAAAGAGGAATTGGGATGGAAAACCAAGGGACTGTCAACTCAGAGAACGGAGCCCCCATTCCTCCTTAACAAAGGAATACTGCCTCGGCAAATGGATAAGTTTTTTGTAACCCTAGGTAAAGATATGCATGTCAAATTGTTAAATTCAATATGCAGAACATGTTTTGATTTTATTTCCATTAGGACCAATTGCTTGAGTATGAATAGGGCCTACATGACACACACCGGACAAGGGTGCACACTTTTCTAATGTCGGATCATGAAAGGATTTTTAATATTGATTACACCGTAGGGAGTGGATGCACTCCTGGTGTCTCAATACTTGATAGTGAATGGTGTGAAAAATAATTACAGTTTAAGAGCAATAATGCTGATGAGTTTGCTTATATTGCTTGTGTTGTTAGGCTAAATAGATGCAGTTTGGTGTTGCACACTAAAGAGAAAAGGTAAACGGTTGTTGTGAGGGGTTGTGGTGGAAGGATTGATGTGTATAAAAGGATGTTGTGGGGATTGTGGGGATTTGATGAGATGTTGTGAAGGTGTTGCTAAAATAGGGCTATTATATGCCTAGGGATCCATAGTAGATCCTTGACCTAGAAATGGTCGTTATGGTTGATATAAGGGTATTTGTTGTTGATGGCCCGATAAACCCAATGAGGGTTGGCTTGGCTGATGATTGGTTGTTGATATAAGTACAGGCAATTTGTTGATGGTTTGATAAACCCAACGAGGGTTTGCTTGACTATGAATGATATATATATAAGGATGTTGTGAAACAACCTGCGTGCTGACCTAACATCCAAGTCCACGTGTGATCCCAGGGCTTGCAAAGCAAAGCAGGATCTTGTGGACCAACGAGGAAACACACAATAAAGATAAGTATTGGGTTATTTTTCAATTCTTGCTTATGAATATGCATGTGTATATGATTTGGTTATGATGTTTAAGCTCTTGTTTAAGAGATAAAAACTGATGAGAATAAACTAAACATGTGAATTTATCCAATGTTTGAATATAGGTATCGTTGGAAGCGAGGACTATGAGAGCATCCTAGGGGTGCATGTGGACATGTGACTGTCTTGAAGAGCTCAAAATGAGAAAAAATGAAAAAAGGTGCTACTAAGACTATGAAGTTCCTAGCAGCCGAGACAAACCATGTGGGGAGGCCCCATGGTTAAGAGGTCTAAAATAGACCGGAGACACTAAGTGTCATGACCAAGAGCGATTGGTCCAGCATTCACTGTGAAGTGAAAGAGGCTAAGAGCATGAAAATCAACAACAATGACGTGGGTTCTAGGATGGAACAAGAAAAAGAAGGGAAAAACTCTTGTTGCTCTCTCTCTTCCTTCTGATTATATATATATACATTGTGAAAACAAAGGATTGTTGAATGCATGTCTGACTGAAAATAAAATGTGTTTATTTGCTTAAAGTAAATTATGAATGCTGGAATAGTTAATTCCATGCCCAAGAATGGACATGATTGAGCTCATGTGCATGTTGGGAAGGCATGAAAAATATGAAAGTCTCCTTGATGAGACTTGGATTGTCATGCCAATTGGGCAATTAATTGACTGATTTTAATGCCTATAATATGCTTGGTCTGACAGAATTTCAATGGTGCATTTCCAAGGTGAGAAAAGTGAAATCCAGTGGTGCACATTGATCATGGCAGCAGACCAAAAGTTGCTAGACTTGGATGGTAGTCTCCTTCAAATGATTTCTATGACCCAAGAGAATCTTGGAGATATGCTCAAGATATAGAAAAGGCAGAATGAAATGAACCACCAGATTTTGCAAGACTCCATTGGGTTGCAAAGGGAGGTGAAAATCCTTTTGGGAGCAATCGACACCAAAAAGGAAGGTAGATCAATGATGGGACATTCATCCAAGCGATTCATTGAGAAATGGCCTAGGCATGAAGACTCAAAGGAAATTGAGCAAGTAAAGATGAATCAACCAATGAAATGATGGGAATGCAGAGGACATCATTTACACCGGTACTGTCCCACGAGGGAACATGAAGAGGGGAGCAACCACAAAGTTCCTAAGCTTTGGGATAAGCCAAGAGCTGAGAACCAACAAGAGAAGTTCTGGGAAGTTGAGCACCTTGGTCGTGAACATTCAAAGTAGATAATTGAACATGGGATAGGTCTGCAAAATTTTGAAATTTTGATGTGCAAATTGTATATGTATTGGAACACCAAGGATAGTGTTATTCCAATCGGGAGGGGATTGTAATACCCCAGTTTTGACCCTGTTTACATTAAAGGGTACATGATGTATACTTTTTAATGAATCATGGTGAGGAGCTAAAGGCAAAAGCCCCATCATCGATTCGGTTGTGTTATGTTTCGGCAATAGGGATCGTTGTCGATGGTATATCATTCTATCCGACACATTATAGCTTTGGCATCATGTAAATATGCACATCAATTAAAATAAACCTACAGCTAGCTACGACGGTGCAATGTTAAATGAAAAGGGCATGATTCCTAAGGTTAAGGGGGGGTTGTCTAAACCGTGGGAACCATTGGGATTTTGCCATGTGTCACCACCCTAATTGACTGGTCACCTTCCCTTGTCTCATCCAACCACCACTTTAATGTTCTACTGTTGGTTGGGACAATTAACGCGGGTAGTGGAGTGTGGCAGGATGAAATGCCTTGCCTACACACACACTCCACAAGCAAGCTTGATCTTCCTCATGTAAAGGGCAGGGGAATGGTCACCACTTTCCCACTCTTCCACTCGTGGTTTTTTCTAGATCAGGACACACAAGCAGGGGCAGTTCTGTTCTCCCTTCTCACGTTGTTTACTAATCGGTGGATCAGTTCTCTCCTACGACCGCGAGTCGTCTGGTTGTCCTCATGCAGAGGGGGATTCTATTTTCCTCATGATTTTGGGTTCTCCACTGTGGTTTTTTTCTGGACCATATCACACTAGCGGGGTTTGTTCTCCCTTCTCTCCCCGATTACTGGTGTTTGTGGTTCTTCACTACTAAGAATCGGACCTTTTCATCTTCATGTTGGATTTGTGGTGAGTTTGTGTTTCTCCTGCTGCTGCAGTAGTAAAAGCATGGCTGTTGATCTATCCCTGGTTGGGTTGCTGCGTCTGCAAACACCCTTTTTGGGGTTTTCCTTTGCATCTATGTTTTCCCCTGTCCATGCTGGGAATCTGGCTTCTTTCCCATTTGCGGACTGTGTAATGTTGCCATCGTGTCATTATGATATTGGGGCTGTTGTCTTCCCCCTGGTTTTGGGTTACTATGTATGCAAGTGCCCTTTTGGGTTGCTATTGAATTGTCACCACTTATACTATGAAACGAGAACTTGACACAGTTCTCGTTTTTCTCTCTCCTAATTTTAGTAACTAATTTTACCTCCATTTAAAAAAGGGTTGATACCAGTGTCACACATTTTCATTTTAAGGCAGTTTTTTGGGACTTTGAATCATCTTCGTCGTAAAATATTATTACTTTCTAATTTCAAGTGTGTTTTTTAGACATTTAACAAAATAACATACATTTAGAAGCAATTTATATTGAAAATCATATACATTTTGCAATTTTTCCTTTAAAATAAGACTTTTTTATTGATAAAATTCTAAGAAATTCTAGAAAAAAAAAGACATTTACAACCATTTTCAATAGATTTTCATAGAATTTTTGTATAAAAATGATACTATTTCATACTATATTCCAAAATGTTACGATTCACATAAATTCATGAAAAACTATACCATATATTTGCAAATAACATATTAAAAACAATATAATAGAGATTTTATTTCTAAAATAAAGTCTAAAAGTCAAAATAGTACTAATATATCTTATGAAAAAGTTGTCAAATTAAACATTTTCTTCAAGACACTCAACTAATCAACAATATCATGCAAGCCAAATTCTTCATCGAAATTGGAATTTTCTGGAGCTTGGCTTTCCTCGGGGACATCAATGTCCTCTTCCATTGGGTCTTCTATGTCTGCAAGATGCCCAAAGTGCTCCTTTCCAAAAATCCCTCCTAATGGGGGTTGAGGCTCTTTTGACATCTTCGCCACAAGTGTTTCACTAAACTTCCCTTTGTTCAAACAAACTTCTTGTAATTCATCTTGAAGAACTTGAATAGCATTAATTCTTTGCTTGGTGTAATTGCATTGTAGTGGATCATTATCAATGGATATGCAATTTCTTCCTTTTTGTAAGGAGCATGCTATTGTTTTACCTAATCACCAAAAACAAAAAAATAGTTAAGACAAATAACATAAAGAAGCATACTTTAAAAAAAATTAATGAATAATAAAAAACAATAAAACTTGAAATATGTTTCCATATGTAATATCTGAAATTTGACCTGAACCCGAGAAAAAATCTAAGACCCAATATCCTTCACTTGAAAATGTATCTATGAGATAATTAATCAAAGCTTGTGGATTTTGATAGATGTTTACAACCACTCCTTTCAAATCCCTTTCTTCATATGTCAATTTTTTAACCACGGCATTATAAGTCAACATCTAACTATATTTTCCTTCACTCTTTTTATTGATTAAAAGAGATTCATAAGTCTTATCTTTTGTCCAAGTTGCAAGATGTATGTTTTCAATATCATTCAGAAATGGATCACTACTGGAGCTATGAATATTAGGCTTTTTCCTGTAGTCAAAAAAAAAAAAAAAAGAATTGAATTAACTTATCAATAAATATAATTTATTTATAAATTCAATAACTTGATAATAATAGTGCAAATATTTTACCAATAAAGTTGTTTCCTTGTTTTTGCTTTACCCTTGAAGGATGTCAACAACCCCCCTTTTTGTGTGTCAGAATGGAAAACAATGAATCTCCATAGTGGTGATGTTGTGACATCTACAAATCTTGAAACCACTTTACTGAATGATTGGTAAGTATAAGGCTCACAATCATAAGTAGTGTTTTGTATATTGAATTCATGAGGGATATCTGCAATAACTGGGCTGTACTCCTTTTTAGGAACAATTTTTGCAATGTCTGTACAGTCACCTAAAATGAATTTATATTGCACATTGTCAAGCCCATTCCAAATATAACGATCAAGTGTATCATCAAGTTCAACGTTTTCAAGACATTGTCTCCTTTGTCGTTCTATTTTAGCTCTTTGGATATGAATTTTGAAGGACTCTGGTACTCCATCTGTACCCCTCTTTGGCATCTTCAAATGAATTTTTTTTCTATAAGTAATAAAAAAGACATTAAATGATTTAGGAAATAAATAATTCAAGATGTATCATAGATCAACATACCTTCTTGAATGCAACAAAAAACTGTTTTAAGGTTTCTATTGAGCTTGATTCTAGATAGTTGCATTTGACATCATCCCAACTATTCTCATTCAACATTATAACCATCTCCTCTTGTATTTTCATGTAAATCTTGTGACTATATGATGAAACAATAAATAATGTTTAAAATCATATATAATAATACAACATAATACTAAGAACATAACAAAAATGTTAAGCTCAATAAACATACTTTGTACCATAAAAAAACATCAACTTACTTATCAAATTCACTACACATTTCCTCCATTGATAAATCACCTGACTTTACCTGTGACAATATTGTAGCTATTAGTGTTTCATCCTTCACACCTTGCATTGTTCTCCAGGGTGTAATAGTCATGTCTTCTAGCAAGTTCTTGATGTCAGGACCTGACTTACCACCAGTCCATGGAACAACTTTACTTTTTTTCACTTTTTGATTTGTTATGCTAATATTCTCCCACATGCTAAATATGTCCTAACCAAATCCCATGTTTTCCCTACTCTGAATGCCAATTGGAAATATCCATCTACAGCTCTGAATGCATCACTACCTTTGGCATTTTTCTATTTCACAATATCATCTTTAATAGGGATACCTATTTCTAGACAACATTGTTTCCGAAAAATTGCATCAACCTTAAATTTATCTCCACCACATATTTGCAAAAATTCATTGTGGATAAATCTCACCCTTTGAATAAATGTCATAGTCATCCTATATTCGCTATCTGTGTTATGATCCCATGCTAACAACTTTGCTTCTACATCAGTTAAACCAGCATAAACAATGCATTTCATTGTTTCAAAAATAGGGTTATTGGGATATTCTTGCATCAACTCTCGTCTTGCCTCTACAGAATGATTCCCTCCAAGAACATAATATTTGTAATGAAAACTTCTTGTTTGATCAAATTCATCTCTAGTAGGAACATCTTTCGGGTCATCAAGCACTAGGTAGTCAACCATATGTGCATAGGGATTATGCCTTATTAATGCTTTCAAGTTGTGAATATGCAAATGATGTGGTTTTCTAATTCTAAATTGATCTTGCCCTTCTGTGGGTCTAAAAATTTGATTCACATTCAAATCAAATGTATGCCCATTGTTAACCAATTTATCCCTCCGTAATCGATCTCGAATGGCATTTTGTGTTGACTTGACAATTCCATCCTCTAGATCAGCACCTGGGCTAATGATTTCCCTGTTACCCCCAGAATCTTCACTCTCATATTCATGGCTAACATTGGAATTAGAAGAAGAAGATCTCCTCCTTTTCTGTCTTGAAGGGATTCCATCTAAATCAACAATGCCTTCATAAGGAATTGAAGCACCCTCAACCATATTTCTTATACGAGATTGATTCTTACTCTTACGAACAATAGTAGCCAGCTCATTGGCAATAATTTCAATGTGTTCACTTGGGAAAGATAAAGATTTGAATGTAACATTTCTAGGTACCTGATTTGATTGTCAGATGCTCTTTCCTCTTTGTTCTTGTACTTCTTCAGTTTGAACATTTAAAACTTTTTTAGTATTCCTTGGTTCTTTTCCCTTTTGAAGTGTAGCATTAACGACATCCATAGGATTTTCCTCTGTATAATAAATTACATTCAACATGTTTGAAATCAACCTAGCAAAATCCTGCAAAAACAAAAATGGTATTAAATCTATTACATTGTGATATCCAAGTTATAAGAAAAACAATTTAAAAATAATCTCAATATTGAAACTTACTCTCCCACTTGCAATATCATGTACAACCCCTTCACAGAAGGGTGTGAAAGTTTTTTGAACATTATATTTTGAAACCTTCAAACAATATCGAATTTTGGCAAAGGTCTTCGCTTGTTTCACTTGTGCATAAAAAAATTCTGTACCCGGCATCACACATATATCTCTCAACAATCCCAATGATTGGTAATATAATTGAAGAAATTGAAATGCAGCATAATATAAGTGAATACTATCTGCTTTTCCTTGATATTTTTCCTTCAAATGCCAAAAATAATTTGTCTTGTCTTCTTCAGTTGCATATTTCCATTCTCTAGAATTCTTGATTTTTGATTCCTCAAAGGTCAAAACTTCATCTTGAGTCTCAACATTCTAAGATACCTCAACAGTTCTTTTTGATGCAATCATCACTGCTCTTGATCCAGAAACGTTCACAGATATATTTCGTGATGCCATTGTCTATATATCCAAAATGTACAAATTTAAAATACAATCAACAAACATTCATAAACAAAAAAAATCAACATCAATAGTCATTATAAACTATATTGGAAATTTGTTGAAAAGCATTAACCCCCCCTCCCCCCAACTTAACCCCCTTACACTAACATTACATTAAAATTAAAAAAATAAAACCATGTTAAGTCCCCACAAACATTGCATTTAAATAAAAATGAGTGCAGTGAAGTGAAAATCCTGAAACACCCACACTCTAGAATATCTAACAATATTCTTACAAGTTTTGAAAATTCAGTGAAGATTCATGGACAAAAACAAGTAAAAACCAGCCGAAAATAAGGAGAAAATAGTCCCCTAATTAGAGTGTTTTCTTAAAAACAAATAACTAGAATCAATGAACCAGAAACTACCTCTGAAAATAAATCAAAGGGGACAATCTAACCCACAGAGGTTGATTCTCTTCCCATATACAAAGAAATTTTTAGAAACCATGACTGGTTGCTTTAGTTTCACAGCTTCACTTAATCAATTTTTTCATGTCTACTTTGCAAGTGCTGTCATAAACCATGACAGGCTGCTTTAGTTTCACAGCTTCACTTAATCGATGTTTTCATATCTACTTTGCAAGTGCTAGAATGAAATCAAAACTAGTGGAATTGGGTGATGGTACAACAATGCATTGTTACTCATAAACCATGACAGGTTGATTTAGTTTCATAGCTTCACTTAATCAATGTTTTCATGTCTACTTTGCAAGTGTTGTCATAAACCATGACAGGATGCTTTAGTTTCACAGCTTCACTTAATCGATGTTTTCATATCTACTTAGCAAGTGTTGTCATAAACCATGACAGGCTGCTTTAGTTTCACAGCTTCACTTAATTGATGTTTTCATATCTACTTTGCAAGTGCTGGAATGAAATCAAAATTAGTGGAATTGGGTGATGGTACAACAATGCATTGTTGGGCGTCTAAAAATATCAGCAACAAACTTGCTTTGGTTCTTATTCATGGCCTAGGAGCTAATGCAATGTGGCAATGGAGATCCCAGATTCAGCTTTTCGTGGCCACTTTAATCTGTATGTACCAGATCTCATATTCTTTGGAAAATCATTTACGACAAGGCCTAAGAGAAGAGAGTTATTTAAATCCCAATGTGTGATGAAAGTAATGGAAGTGCTAGGAGTCACCAAGTTCCATGTTGTTGGGTTGAGTTACAGTGGTTTTGTAGCTTACCAATTAGCGCATCTGTACCTAGATGCAGTTTAGAAGGTGGCCCTTGTTGCTGCTGGAGTTTTTTTGGAAGAGAAAGATATAAGGGAAGGGCTTTTCAAAGTATCTGACTTGGAAACTGTCATAAACATTTTACTTCCCACAGACTGCTTCTAATCTGAAGAAACTGATGGAGTTTTCATTTTTCAGGGCTCCTAAAATGGTCCCTTCTTTTCTACTTCAGGATTTCATAGCTTTAAGTTTATTAATTTCTTCCCCCTCCTTTGTTGAAAATGAAGATACTCTCTACATCTGATTTTTCAATCCATTTCTAAGTTCTAGCATTTTGATATGTTTTTGCAAACTGTTTAATTAGTTTTCAATGTTATAGACTATGGTTACAGATAGGAGGCAGGAGAGAGTAGAGTTGATCAACCATTTAATTGCGGGCAGAAAATCTTCTAAACTTCCTGTTATACATCAGGTAAAAGAGAACATAGAATAAGAAGTTCCTTCTGTTAATTTTTTTTTTGTGGCATCAACTAGTTGATAAATTATACATTCCTTAAAAAGAAGAAACTTGATCTCAACAAACAACGCTTCTCTTCATATGGGAGATTAAGTAGTGACTATGTTCATACATCAGTATCATTGATAAGTTTTATGCATACCATATCTTACGTTTCCATAGTTATCTATACAAGTTTTGCAACTTTCAATCTTCAGACAGAAGAGATCAGTAATTATTGATAAGTTTTATGCATGTGATCCTTGATGTTTCCATAGTTATCTATACAAGTTTTTCTACTTTCAATCTTTAGACAAGAAGTTAATTGGCTTGTTTTAAAAACTATAGAAACATATGCCAATGCTGCACATGAAAATATTCATTTCACCTTCTAAGTCTATCCTTAAACTATGATGGATCACAAACTCCTAACTGATGGATCCAACCCCCTTTGGGAAAATAACTGAATTCTTTATCTCTTTATTTTTTGTTTTCATATGAATAATCTATTGTTCTAATTTCCATGCAGGAAACACTGATAATATGGGGGGAGCATGATCATCTTTTTCCACTTGAGTTGGGAAATAGGTTGAAGAGGTCTGCAAACTGACTTTTGCATGGAATCATAATGTTTATTATTTTCATTTGTTCGATCCTATTAACCCTGTCTAACCCTGGCATGCATCTTGGTGATAGAGAAGAGCTTGTGTTGTTTAAGGATGCAGAGCATTCTTTGGCCCTTGAAAATTCAAGCGAGTTTAACAATCGGCTTAATTAGTTTATGCTCGGCTCTTGACAAAATTAATACCTGGTATTTTCAATAGAGATGTTAACTTGAAATTGTTCACTGTCAAATATTTTGTGGCAATTTCTAGAGAATTTGATTTGGTTGGATTAAAAGGTTTAGAGCATGTTTTTGTTTATAGATTGGGACAATCTAACCCACACAGATTGATTCTCTTCCCACATACAAAGAAATTTGACCTAATAAGAATATATACGAAAATCATTCAGTAATAAGGAATAAGGGTATCCAAAAGGTAGAACCTGGTACTTCTATGATTGTGATCCTCTTAACAATGAGATTGTGTAACCTGACCAGCGTTCTTCTTCTCAAGATGCTTACAACAAAATTTGAATGCTATCTCAAAAAAAATCCTATATGGGATTTCCATTGAAAGTAGGACTTTACTCTCGTCCCCTCGAACTAAAGAGGAAAGACAATCCGGTCAGGAAAAAAAAATTAGAGAATCTAGGTAGAGAGAGTTTTAGTGCATTTATAGTTTTGATAAAATTACCAGTAAGTTAAGGATATTGGAAAAATATAGCACTCTACCTCAAGAGCTTGACGTGGATAAGCTCCAATACTGTGGACATGGTGCCATGATCTCCTTCACCAGCTGGTTGGACATCCATGGCAGCTTCTACCAGCGGAAGAAGAAAGCCCGCTACCCCCTCTTCGTTGTTGCTAGATCGAGATCGAAAGCTTCACATATACCTAGATATATCTACAGAGGATTGCAAAAAATGTTTGTCATAGACAATGAATGATAGTTTGGCAAAGTATCCAAGAAGTCAAGGTCTTCAGAGTTTAATGTCAAGCTGCATAGTTCGTTATGAGATAAATAGTTTCCTTAATTTGACTGCTATTTCATTAGCCCCTGCTGAAGCACCACCTAATACACCACCAAAGAAAATCACACCGTTGAATAAATATAGTAGTTCAGATATGAAGAACTCACACAAGATACCCATAATTTTAGGTTCTATGGGTGGCTTCCTTCTCATTTTGTTCGTATGCCTATTCACCAACTGCACAACATGGAATTCTGCCATATTTTGAAGGGGATATGAAGGTATTGCATATGATTATATATATGATTATTCCACCACTTCCGCCGTCAAAACAAGGGGAGTGCCGCTCCATGCGCACCAAAGGGCCACCCTTTACTAGTGGTGCAATTCTGAGAATCGCGCCGCCAGTTAAGGGCGGCCCTTTGGCACCCATGGAGCGGTGCTCCCCTTGTTTTGACGGCGGAGCCTCCCCCTTCCACCTCCTCTATCATCAAAACAAGGGGAGCGCCACTCCATGGGTGCCAAAGGGCCTCCCTTTACTGGCGGTGCGATTCTCAAAATTGCGCCGCGAGTAAAGGGCGGCCCTTTGGCGCCCATGGATCTGCGCTCCCCTTGTTTTGACGGAAGAAGTGGTGGAATAATCATATATATAATCATATGAAATACCTTCATATCCCCTTCAAAATATGGCAGACTTCCATGTTGTGCAGTTGTTGAATAGGCATATGAACAAAATGAGAAGGAAGCCACCCACAGAACCTAAAATTATGGGTATCTTGTGTGAGTTCTTCATATCTAAACTACTATATTTATTCGACGGTCTAATTTTATTTGGTGGTGTATTAGCTGGTGCTTCAGCAGGGGCTAATGAAATAGCAGTCAAATTAAAGAAACTATGTATCTCATAACGAACTATGCAGCTTGACATTAAACTCTGAAGACCTTGACTTCTTGGATACTTTTCCAAACTATCATTCATTGTTTGTGACAAACATTTTTTGCAGTCCTCTGTAGATATATCTAGGTATATGTGAAGCTTTCAATCTTGATCTAGCAACAACGAAGAGGGGGTAGCGGGCTTTCTTCTTCTGCTGGTAGAAGCTGCCATGGATGTCCAACCAGCTGGTGAAGGAGATCATGGCACCATGTCCACAGTATTGGAGCTTATCCACGTCAAGCTCTTGAGGTAGAGTGCTATATTTTTCCAATATCCTTACCTTACCGGTAATTTTATCAAAACTATAAATGCACTAAAACTCTCTCTACCTAGATTCTCTAATTTTTTGTTTCCCGACCGGATTGTCTTTCCTCTTTAGTTCGAGGGGACGAGAGTAAAGTCCTACTTTCAATGGAAATCCCATATACGATTTTTTTTTAGATAGCAGTCAAATTTTGTTATAAGCATATTAGAATCGCACTGCCAGTAAAGGGTGGCCCTTTGGTGCCCATGGAGCAGAGCTCCCCTTGTTTTAATAGTGGAGGAGGTGGGAGAGAGAGGAGGGTGGAGCGGAAGGGAGGCAGAGATGAAGGATGGCCACACTGAGGGTGGAGCGGAAGGGAGGTGGAGATTAGGGTTCACAATATTTTCTTCAGGTTTTTCAAAAGTGGAAGAGACAGGCTGGGAGAGGGAATAAGAGGCGCCCTTACACACTAAATAGAAGGATAGATTGGATTGTAAGCCAGGGTATAGGCAAGTGATAGATTGGATTGTAAGCCGGGGTACTGATCAGAAGAGTTGGTAATGCACTGTAGATAGCCTCTGTGTTAAATAAATAAATAACCGTAGTCTGTCTATCAGCTTCTGAGTGTGTCCATGTGCGCCCTTCTGAAATTGTTACAGTTTCTTGGTTATGGCGCCCAAGAACACGTCCCTTCAATACATTGTATGTCACAACAAATAAAGTTGGTATCCATTAATTTTCATGGACAACCTGCCTTCTGCCTCCCTGCAGGTTTCAGTAACAAGGCCGCCTGTGCCTTTTGTGATGGATGGACATGTGTGTTTTCTTCTGCAACACAACACCTAAAAACCTAAAAGGCTATCCAACACAAGAAAAAGAAAAACCCTGCCTTCAATGCAGCTACTCATCGATCTGTTACCTAAAACCCTACATTCGATGTCTGCTGATAAATCTTTTCGTTGCTTTCAATTCATAGGAACATTCAATACATGTGATATTTTCACAGGAACGTTCAATCCATTCAACAATAAATTTCAGATTTTAACATTTAAATCCATTTAAAATGAACAAATTTTCAACATATATTAACATTTAAATCCATTTAATTTGGATTATAGTCAAAAGCCTAATGTGAATATAAGAAATTAACTGACTACAATATTATATGAGCATTGATCTATTTTAAATAATCTTTATATTAATCATTTAATAAACTTAATGACATAAAAATTAATCATTTTGTTTTCACTTAAATTATTATTGCATCGAGAAAGGTGACACACCTATGCTAAAAAGGAAAAAATATATAGAGATAACATTAGACAAAAAATATAGATCCCTACCTATAAGTACATCTCTAAGTTATGCTTCATTTTAGTTGATTATATATATCAAAGTTATACATTCATACTTAGACTTTAACTAGGTCAAAAATTGAACTTGAGTGGGAAGGATAACAATCCTTCCTCCAACCACCCAAGCTACATCCAATAGACAAAATGTGGTTAGTGCTAACAATCAACTATCCTTAATAAAAATAGCATATTATAACTCTATAAAAAATATACCCCTATTAAAATAGAACTATCTTTCAACTTTTTTAATATATTCCTATTATAGTTGGACATTAATAATCCATCTCTAACTAGGTTGTAAATCACATTAATCCATGTACAATGTGGTTATTACTTGTAACCAACTATTCTTAATAAAACAATAGCATGTAATAGCTCTTTCTATAAGAGGTACACCCTTATGTTTCATCTTATTTGATTTATACATATTCAGGTTATACACTAATAAAATATCCTTAATTAATTTGTAAGTCACAAAGTAGGTTGTACATTAATAATATACTCTTAATTAAAAGTCACAGTTTATTCTTGTTGTAAATAAACCTTATATTATTTACATAGACAAATAAATTGTCCATAAAAAAAAGATAGCCACTAGAAATAATAAAAAACTATCCAATAAAAAATAGAATGATTTTCTTCCGGTTTTTCAAAAGTGGAAGAGACAGGCTGGGAGAGGGAATAAGAGGGGCCCTTACACACTAGATAGAAGGATAAATTGGATTGTAAGCCGGGGTATAGGCAAGCGATAGCAATAAGGGGTAAGTGTAAATCTATCCAAGAACAATCAAAAGTTAGAAGCTTTAGTATAGTTTAAGCAGGGTGATTGCTAGGGGAATGCTCTTCATGGTCAGGTTGAAGGGGAAAGCAATAGGAAAGTATAATGTTTTTTGTGTTTTTAATTGTTTTAGTATAATGTTTTTTGAGGGCTAAATGGGTTGGGAAAGTTTTTTTATTTGTTTTTTTGTTTTTAATACAATGTTTTTAGGGTTTAGAGGGTTAGAAAGGGAAGGGGTGTTTAAAATTTAAAAGATAAAAAATAAAAAATAAAAATTTAAAATTTAAAATAATCAAAATTACAAAACTCTTGATAAGGGTAGGTCTTTTTTTAATTAACACTACATCTCTTAAAAAAAATTGTATTTATATAAAAAAATAAAATAACCAACTCGGAATTTGGTAGAGACTCCTCTCTTGAAAGTGCTAGAAGCTCCTCTTTCTTTAAAACCCTTCCTGAATTGCTGCACAGTCTAAACAATAATGAATTTATAAGATACATTGAGACAAATGAAAAATCAATAAAACCACAAAATAATGAATGAAAAATGTATAAAACCATAAAGCTATCCTTGTAAAATTAACTATAAAACTATTCTATTTATTAAAAAAGGAATAAAACTAACATAATTATTAAAAAAGGAAAAAAACTAACCTATTTATTGAAAAATGAAAAAAACTAACCTATTTATTAAAAAAGGAATAAAACTAACATAATTATTAAAAAAGGAAAAAAACTAACCTATTTATTGAAAAATGAAAAAAACTAACCTATTTATTAAAAAAGGAAATAAAAAAACTAACCTATTTATTAAAATAGGAACAAAAAAAAACTACACTCTTTATTCAAAAAGGAAAAAAAACTAACCTTGAAATTGTTACTAAATTTCTCCAAACTACATGATGAATAGTAGGAAAACTAAATGATTTATATAACCTAAATTAGGTTTAACATTGATTGTTTTACAAATATGGGATTAAAAATAAGTTAAATAACCATTACTTTATTACATATTTCGTATATATAAAAAATTACACAAAACTTCATTAGTTTTATATGCATGGGGATATAAATATGTAATTATTTAATACATTATTTCATATTTTTTTATATCATAAGTTTCTTTTTTTACTAGTTTTCTGAATGTGCTTAAAATGTGCCCTATATTTTTGGTGGGAAATTTTGGAGGGAAAATTTTGAACGAAAAAATTGGAGTTAAGTTTTGGAGGGAATATTTTGGAGGGAACATTTCATTCGCATAGCTATAAGATGGTTGATTGAAATTAAATTTGCACCATTCTACATTTTGGTGAGGTCTATCATTAAAGTTCATTGTCTTCTCTATTAATATTTTCCTTTAATTCTATCTTTTAGTGAGAAGGCATGGACTCATCTGAATTGAATTCTAATGTCAATGAAGCATTGTATTGTTCATCTAGCCAAGCTACTGACAGTGCAAGCAATGTAATCAAACACGTTGTTCAAGAACTTCTGTGTTCTGAAGATTTTGAAGGAAGCACTAATGAAGGGCAAGAATGTGAAGGTGATGATGATGATGATGAATATCTTCCTCCAAGTGGGGATCCTAAAGAAAATAAGCAAGATGATGACAATTTTCCTCCCAGCGAGGATTTTAATGGGACTGATGATAATTTTCATATAAGTTAGGATTTTAATGGAACCGATGATGATTTTGGTGAGGACGAAAAAATCAATAATGGTGACGATGATTTTCCTCCAAAAGTGGATTTAAATGGAATTGATGATGCGTTTCCTCCAAGTGAGGATGTCAATGGCAATGTGTTAAATTTTCATATGCTTAGCTAAGACATTAGTATTTCATTTCATTTTTCATAACAAAAAGCATATAAACATGATCACTGAGAGATAGACAAGCACAACCATACAAAAGGAACACATAGACAAGCACAACCATACAAAAGGAACACAAAGATTTATCCTGGGAAAACCCTAAAGGGAAAAACCCAGCAAAAGCTTCCTCAATATAGATGCCCCAAAAAGGTAAAAGATAAAACCAGCAAGGAGATCAAAGCCTGATCCTCCTCCTTCTCCAGCTACTTCTCTTCTCCACTAATGCGCTATACAAGTGAGAGTGTGTGTCTCCAATGAGGAGCACTACACTTCTATTTATATTCATCCGTTCACTTAAGTTAACTCATTTAAAATGTTGGCTTAAGTTAACTCATGTAGGCTCGAGTTACACATGTAGGCTCAAGTAACCACACTGGGGTGCTGATGACCCACCTTTACAATTAGAGGGGACTACCTCATGACTCTTATTAGTTATTCTGATTAGGAGCATCGGGGTACAATGTAATACAAGTGGTTCTCCCGGTAGGACCATCGGGGACCACAAAAAGATACATATAGAATATTCTTCGAAGTTACAATATTTCAACACTCCCCCTTAACAAGAAGGGTATTCTACAGCAACATCAACAACAACAAGAGTAGAGATAGGGGACATCATCAACATCAGCACGGTAACACATCTATAAATCATTGGAAGGTTTTCAACATCATGTAGTATTCATGTTCAATCTTCAGTCTTCATCATCAGCAACATCTTCAGTCTTTGATCAGCAACATCTTCATCATTTTGATCTTTCAATTAGCAACGAAATCTTCAGCACTTGGACCTTTCGATCAGCAACATCTTCAACACTTTGACTGTTCGATCAGCAACAACATCTTTAGCATTTTTACCTTTCGATCAGCAACATCTTCAGCACTTTGACTTTTTCGATCAGCAACAACATCTTCAGCATTTTGACCTTTCGATCAGCAACATTTTCAGCACTTTGACTTTTCGATTAGCAACAACATCTTCAGCATTTTGACCTTTCGATCAGCAACATTTTCAGCACTTTGACTTTTCGATTAGCAACAACATCTTCAGCATCTTGACCTTTCGATCAATAGCAACATCTTCAGTACTTTGACCTCTCGATTAGCAATATCATCATCAACACTTTTCCCTTTCGATCAGCAGCAACATCATCATCATCATATTCTGATCTGTCAATTATAATCATCATCACATTCTGATCTTTCGATCAGAAACATCATCATCATACTATGATCTTTCGATCAGAAACATCATCATCATACTCTGATCTTTCGATCAGAAACATCATCAACATACTCTAATCTTTCGATCAGAATGTCATCATCATCATACTTTGATCTTTCGATCAGTACGGCATCATCATCAGTAACAACCTGCAATCCACAACTCAAAGACAAAAAGTCTTTGGATCACTTTTGGACTTAAAGTCCAGGGATGATACAATCCCACCACATTCTCGACAACCGAATTTACCGGATTGATTATGGGAGAATCAGTCCCTATCACTTTAGGACTATGTCCAAGGATGATGCAATCCTACCACATTCTCGACGACCGAAGTCAACGGATACAATTACGGGATAATCACTCCCTATCACTTTAGGACTTAAGTCCAAGGATGATGCAATCCTAACATATTCTTGACGACCGAAGTCACCGGATATAATTACGGGATAATCACTCCCTATCACTTTAGGACTTGAGTCCAAGGATGATGCAATCCTACCACATTCTCGATGACCAAAGGCACCGGATACAATTACGGGATAATCACTCCCTATCACTTTAGGACTTGAGTCCAAGGATGATGCAATCCTACCACATTCTCGATGACCGAAGTCACCGGATACAATTATGGGATAATCACTCCCTATCACTTTAGGACTTACGTCCAAGGATGATGCAATCCTGCCACATTCTCGAAAACTAAAGTCTCCGGATCACTTTAGGACAAGTGTCAAGGGATGATACAATCCCATCACGTTCTTGATGACCGAGGTCACCGGATCTATTATGGACAGATGTCCCAGGATGATACAATCCCTCTTCATTCTCGAGGACCAAGGTCTCCGGATCACTTTAGGACAAGTGTCCAGGGATGATACAATCCCATCACGTTCTCGATGACCGAGGTCACCGGATATATTATGGACAGATGTCCCGGGATGATACAATCCCTCTTCATTCTCAAGGACTGAGGTCTCCAGATCACTTTAGGGAAAATTCCCAGGGATGATACAATCCCACTGCAACATCACTAGTCCCCCTTTCGAGGAAGGTCTTTCTGAACAACACCAAGCTTGTCTCAAAAGCGTTCGAACTCTACTCGAGGTAGAGGCTTTGTCGGTACATCATCATTCAAACCATCGCCATCTACATCTTCAGTATCTGAATACTGATCTATCACCATCTGCATCTCCAGTATGTGAATACTGAAAGCATCACCATCTATATCTTCAGTATGGGAATACGGAATCACCATCATCTGTATCTATAGTATGTAAATACTTGAAATATCATCTATATCTTTAGTATGGGAATACTGAAATCATCATCATCTATATATATTAAGTATAGAAATACTGAATCACCATCATCTGCATCTACAACATCATCATCTACATCTTATCTTGTAAGTAGAAATATCGGATTTCTACGTGTTATGTCGGAACACAGGGTCCTTTGTCATCACAACTATGGTTATAATATAGAATCATTGTAGTGTCCATCTTCAAGTCAAAGAGACCTGATATCATCTTCTGAAGCCATATGGATTCACAACTTAGTAGAGCAATCTGCTATGTATTCTACTTCAACCGTGCTAAGAGAAACACTGGACTGTTTCCTGCTAAACCATGAACTCATAGCAGACCAAAAGCATATACCTGATGTGCTTTTCCTGTCTGAGATACTTCCAACCCAATTTGCATCTGTGTGGCCATACAATCTATATTCATGGCTACCATCATAGTATAGACCAAAGTCTATGGCCCCTTTCAGATATCTCGTCAAATGATTTGCAGCTACTAGGTGAACCCGTCTTGGTTGAACAAGATATTGACTTAAGGTGTTCACAGCAAAACAAATGTCTAGTCTGGTATTAGTTAAGTACATCAATGACCCAAATATATGTCTGTAGTGAGTCACATCCACTAACTCTGATGAGTCATCAGCTAACAACTTCAGGTTGGATTCCATGGGTGTGGCCATGACTTTGCATTCCAACATATTGAATCTCTTCAATATCTCTACCACATACCTTCCCTGGTTGAGAAATATTCCTTCTGAACTTTTCCATACTTCCAGACCTAGGAAATAATGCATTAACCCAAGGTCTTTCATCTCAAATTCTTCTGCTAGTTTCTTCTTGCTTTCCATGATCTGTTTCTCATTCCTTATCAAGAATAAGTCATCCACATATAGTAATAGAAAGACAGGTACATCTTCTAAAACATTGTAGGAAAGGTTAGGATCGACTTTGCTCTTGGAAAATCCCATGCTCATCAGGAAACTATCTATTCTTCCATACCAAGCTCTGGGAGCTTGCTTCAGGCCATAGAGGGCCTTCTTCAACTTGCATACTTGATTCCTTCTGTCTTCAACTTCAAATCCTAGTGACTATTCGACGTAAAACTCTTCCTCAATCATACCATTAAGGAAGGCCTGTCTTTACTTCATCATGGAAGAAACTACCATGATAGTTTTGAAGGAAGTGTACCTTGCTTCCTGGAGTAAGTGTCTCTTCAGAATTAATTCCCTCTTTCCTCTAGCCACAACTCTTACCTTACTTCTATCATCAACATATCTTATCTTGCAAATCCATTTGGAAGATACTGCATTCTTGCTTTCTGGTTTGAATACTATATCCCAAACATCATTCTAGTATCATAACATCTTCTATGAGTTTGTCTTCTCAGGTCATCAACATATCCTAGTCTTCTGCATTCAACCTTGAAGGTTGGAACCCACTTTACTCTTGGTAAAGTATCGATCCATCACAAAGCTATCCATCATGTTGTACCATGTCGAACTCAGAGATAATTTTCTGTAGTCACTCCCCCTGAAGTGGAGTATCATCTTCCCTCTTCGTTCTGTATAGGTGGTTCTATGCTTGATATATACTGGTCAATAGAGTATGTCATGTCATAGTCTATTCTTTCTAGGGAGAATCACTAACCTTGCATTGTACACTTGTTCCATCATATCGTATACATCATTCCCCATGATCAACTTTTATTCTTTGATCATAGATTCTTTTATAGCATTCTTTTCTTCATCTTGAGTTATCTCTTGTACCCATGGTGGTCTTCATCCTTCAAGGTGGATCTACCATTCTTTGAAGCTCTTTCTTCTGTCATGGTGTCTCTGACAGTGGGAGCTTCAGATTCATGTTTATTGGAGTGAATCTTGAATTTTCATCACTTGTTCTTCGGAACAAGTCTCATCCTTATTTTCTTGTAGGAGGTTGTTCATGACCTTTCCTACAATTCAAATGCACCAGTTGCATGGTTAGAACTATTTCATATAACATATGTATAATGAAAAATTCTTATGCATCATGCAACTATTTAGTCAATACAACATTCATCCATACTTAAACTTTCTAGATGCCTTCCATCTCCATCATGACATTATTGAGATTGTGCACTAATCCAATATGTCAACAAAGAGGTTTGATAAGTAGAAATGGAGAGCACCACAAGCTACTTACATGCATATTAGTAGTATACAGTCATTAATGCAAAAAATCTATCATGCATAACACATCAACTGAATATAATCAAATGTATAACAAAACAATATCATGAAATGTCAATTGAATACTTATCTTTATTTGTTTCATGGGTATACTCCTTCTTGAGTCTTCAGCTTCATCGTCTTCTGCATTCATGATCGCATCGTTTCTTATCCAAAAGCTGAGGTGGATAAGAAGTTCTTCAAGAGTTGAGATCTTCATATTCCTCATTGATTGAGGGATCTTCTTTGGAAGAAGAGAGCTTGATCTTCAAAGACGAGTTTCTTCTTCTTCCCAAAGTCTGTTGAAAGTAATCACTTCCTTCTGGAACACATTCCTTGAATGAATGAATTCCATGATATTGGGAGGCCATTCAAGGTGGCCATCACCACTTCTGCATTCTTCACTTCTTCTTTCCCCGCTTGAAGTTGTTCTTTGATTTGAGAGATCCTTATGACTGCATGGTCTCTGCATTGTGGATCTTCACATTCTTCAGCTGGTTTCTTAAGGTCATATTCTGATCTATGTTATTCCCTTCAAATATCTTGGTCAAGGAATCAAACCTCATCAATGTATTTAGGGAAGACACTTGTAGAAAAGGTTGATTCGTGATTGAATCATCAATGATCTTCTGGGTTTTGACCAAGTTCCTCTTGTGAAAGGCTTCTAGCCTCATCTCCCTCTGAAACTAGAACCTCTATGTTCATGTAGGTGTCCAATCCATTTTCTTCAGAGAGATCATATACTTCTAGGATTGGAAATTGTCAACTTCACCAAGCCTATCATTAAGCTGATGTGATAGATCACTTTGAAATGAGAACCTCAAATGAACATAGCAAAGGATTAGATCTTACCGATTTGAGGTGTCCGTCCTGGTTTCGAAGCTGGCTGATCTAGGGTTTGTCACAGAACCCATAATTTCAAAAATTGGAATATTTTAGAACTAATTGGATATACAGATATATCTCTTCAAATGGAGCTGTCCAATGTACTCCATTTCTGAAAACAGTGGAGGGAAGCTCCCGGAATAGAAGCCCTAATTTTCCAATTTCTTCTGCAGAAATGCATGTTACTGTTTCTATTATATCTCTGAATTTGTGCTCCTATATGTTTGAATTTTTGTACTAAGGTGACCTCTCATGTCCCTGATCCAAAACCATAGGTTTCATCAGAATTGGTTTAACCATTTGGTATTTATGATCTTTTTCCCAAGTTGACCTGTTACAGGACTGTTTAGAATAGTGAAGTTGTATGGAATGCCACGTGTCACTGGTTCATCTTCTGAGTCTGATATTCAGACCAAAAAAATTGCAGTCTGTGCCCTTTCTGGAACATCTTCAGAAATTCCATTTGGACCTCTGTAGCCCAAGATATTGCAATTCTCCCCAGGTGTCCTGTTTAGGGATGAATTCTAGAAGAGGCTGAAACCCTAAATTGGAGAGAACGTATCTCCTGGAATACAGCGAATATGAGGATGAATGTTGTACACAGTATTCATAAGGATTTTATCTTCTGCCTCTGTAATTTTCAGCTCCTGATCCTTCACAAATCTCGGAATATAGCGAATGTACCAAAACGTAGCAGTTTTAGTATTTAGGGTTTTTCTAGCTTGGGGTCAAACTAGGGTTTGACTTTCCCAGAGTTTCACCCAACCAAATTTCTTGATCCAGGTCTCTAAACTTAGGTTTTGATGAGTAGAAAAATCATGTGCTGGTCTCACTCAAAAATTCCTCTTCTGTAGAAATCCCTAATTTTCACATCGAAAACTAAAAATGCTCAGAATTGAATTTCGCTTCGACAGAAAGATGTGCCCTTCAATGGAGAGTCATCCTAGCATACTTTTGCTGATGGATTGTGGAGAGAGACCCAAAAATTAAGAAGACCTAGATTTTGTAGCTGCACAATTTCTTCTTCTCAGGTTAGCTCTGATACCATGTTAAATTTTCATATGCTTAGCTAAGACATTAGTATTTCATTTCATTTTTCATAACAAAAAGCATATAAACAGGATCACTGAGAGATAGACAAGCACAACCATACAAAAGGAACACAAAGATTTATCCTGGGAAAACCCTAAAGGGAAAAACCCAGCAAAAGATTCCTCAATATAGATGCCCCAAAAAGGTAAAAGATAAAACCAGCAAGGAGATCAAAGCCTGATCCTCCTCCTTCTCCAGCTACTTCTCTTCTCCACTAATGCACTATACAAGTGAGAGTGTGTGTCTCCAATGAGGAGCACTACACCTCTATTTATATTCATCCGTTCACTTAAGTTAACTCATTTGAAATGTCGGCTTAAGTTAACTCATGTAGGCTCGAGTTACACATGTAGGCTCAAGTAACCACACTGGGGTGCTGATGACCCACCTTTACAATTAGAGGGGACTACCTCATGACTCTTGTTAGTTCTTCCGATTAGGAGCATCGGGGTACAATGTAATACAAGTGGTTCTCCCGGTAGGACCATCGGGGACCACAAAAAGATACATATAGAATATTCTTTGAAGTTATAATATTTCAACACAGTGATGATGATTTTCATCCAAGCGAGGATTTCAATGGCAATGATGATTATTTTCCTCCAAGCAAGGATTTCAATGGAACTAATGATGAGTTTCCTCCAAGCGAGGATGTCAATGGCAATGATGATGATTTTCCTCCAAGTGAGGATTTCAATGGAACTGAGGATGAGTTTCCTCCAAGTGAGGATGTCAATGGCAATGCTGATGATTTTCCTCCAAGCAAGGATTTCAATGGAACTGACGATGAGTTTCCTCCAAGCGAGGATGTCAATGACAATGATGATGATTTTCCTCCAAGCGAGCATTTCAATGGAACTCATGATGAGTTTCCTCCAATTGAGGATGCCAATGGAAATGATGATGATTTTCCTCCAAGGGAGGATTTCAATGGAATTGATGATGAGTTTCCTCCAAGCAAGGATGTCAATGGCAGCGATGATGAATTTCCTCCAAGCGAGGATTTCAATGGAACTGATGATGAGTTTCTTCCATGCAACGATGTCAATGGCAGTGATGATGATTTTCCTCCAAGCGAGGATTTCAATAGAACTGATGATCAGTAACCTTCAAGCAAGGATGTAAATGGAACTAATGATGATTTTCCTCCAAGCGAAGATTTTCTTGGAACCAATGATGAATTTCCTCCAAGTGAGGATTTCAATGGCACTGATGATGACTTTTTTCCAAGTGAATATTTTAATGGCACCAACGATGATAATCCTCCAAGCGATGATTTCAATGGAATAGATGATGATTTTGTTGATGATGAAGCCACCAATGATGAAGACAATGATTCTCCTCCAAGTAAGGATGTTACAGGCACGAATGATGTCAATATTGAATTTCAAGAGTTCCCCTTCAATGAAGAATTTAGTGGCACCAATAGTGTTGATGCTCACATTGATCTATCTGCAAGTGATCAAATTATTACTGATCATGACAATCATTTTCATATTGAATTTAGTGATCATGTTTTCAATGAGGGCGGTCATATTTCTCACAATGAAAACATTCATTCTGATGAGGTTGTTGTTGCAGACATAATGGTCCAGGAAAGGAAGAGACATAATCCAACAATAAGCAGGATTAAGTGTAGAACTAGACCTTTTTATGTCAATCCAAAGCATTCCAGTTATACAAGGTCTAGGAAAGAATTGCTGACAAGTCCAAGTTCCATTACTCATTTAATTTCAAGTGAGTGTTTCCACAACAATTGTTTTAAGGGTATAGGCTACAATTATGCTTTGGAGAAAAGGAACATGTATTTATCAATGAACAAAAGTATGCAAAATTCATATTTAGTGGGGTGTATGATTTCTACAAGGACACGTTATGATTATCGCGTTGGAAATGTTCTTCTTTGTAGAAAGGCATTCAAAAGGATTCACTCAATTGGTAATATTAGATTATCAAGAATCCAAACAAGACTAGAAAACGATCCAACATTTTATTCTGATGATTATCAGGGACGGATCGCTGGACCATCAACACACATCGCAATATCATGGATGCATGATTTCTTTTCAAAGCATGGAGAGAGTATTCCAAATAGAGAAACAATACACATTCCAGATAATTTCATAAGACAAGAAATCTACAACTTATACAAGGATTATGTTCAAGGTGGTCAAGGAAATGGAAACTTCATCAAATATGCATATTTTACAAGAGTATGGAAAAAGAAGTTCAACAATGTCCGCATTCCAAAGAGGTCAAGAATGGGGATCTGCAGTACGTGTGCTTCTCTTAAAGAAAGGAGGGATAGAAAGAGGTATGTTTAAAAATTTGTTTATTTTTTTAGATAAATGTCAATTATTAAAACAAGTTATCAATATTTTTGTATATGTTCTTTGTAGATTCCATAATTAATTCACTACAAGAACATCACAATCAATAATCAAATGAACGACGAAAGTTGTACAAACATCGCAAGAAGTGTTATGATGCTCCACGTAATTATATGGGTTTGATAATTGATGGCATGGATCAGAAAAAAACTTTCTTGCCACATTTTGTACATGTGCCAAAAAATTTAAAGGAGGAAAATTTTATTCAGTTTCACTTGGTTGGATGTATGGTTTTTAATGGTGAAATGTTTCCAAGGGTTTACTTTACAGCTCCAAACATTCACAATGACGCAAATTTGACCATCACCATAATTCATCATGTCCTTTCTCATTGGCCTGGTGATCTTCCTGAATTTCTATATTTGCAATTGGACAACACAAGCCGAGAAAACAAAAATCAGGTCATGTTTTCTTATCTAAACATGCTTGTTGAATTGGGAATTGTTAAAAAGGTAAAAGTTGGTTTCCTTCTTGTTGGGCAAACACATGATCATATTGATCAAATGTTCATCCATTTTGCAAGGAAATTGAGGAGGAAGAAAGTCGGGAGCCTACCATCATTGATTGAAATTGTAAGGAAAGCATACCATCCAAAACCTGTTGTACAAAAATTGGAAGAAACTATTGACATGCGAAGATTTATTTTTGGATCGCATGGTGAAGAAAGGTGCATTGAAAAACTTAATGACATTAGCTTTCAACATCAATTTTGTATAAAAAATATTGATGGAAAAACACTACTATGGGGAAAGAAGTACTCAACTAGCATAGAATGGGGTCCTTCATCAGGTTTGGCATTTTTTAAATTCATCCCAAATCGTCAAATGTATGCTTCAAATTTATTGTTATTGCAATCATCTTCAGAGATTCATAATGCAAGGCGACACAATATAGATGTTAATTCTTCTCAATGCATGGAAGAAATAAAAAAATATATCGAAGATACATATGATTACTTTGATGTTGTCGATTCCGTATGGTGGGAGTCTTTTTTCATGGAGCAAAGTGATATAATTTCAAACTCTACGAATGGAGATATATATTTGGAGTCTCCATTTACTTGGCCACGAGTAACAAATGAAAACGAGGAAACAAATGTTGAACCTCAAGGTGTTGAGTTTTCTCAAGTAGAGGAAAGAGAAATGTATATTGGCTCTAGAAGATCATCTGCAAAGCATCGAGAGATGGAAGACCTTTATAAGGGCTCAGTACAAGATATCAAGGAGGGTTGCATGATTGCAGTTTTGGCTACAGATGATGCATGTGATTATCCTTTCTGGATTGAAAAAGTTATGAAGGTGAATAAAGAAAATGAAGAAGTAGTATCAATAGAAGTGCATTGGTATGCAATGGATACACACCCGTTTGATGGTGTGTACAAGGCAGAGATGGTAGTTGAGAAAAGGGTTTGCAGAAAGAGAAAAAGAAAGTGTCAAAAAATAAATCATCGCCGCATTGACGTATTGAAATTAGAGGAAATTGATATACTTGTTTATGATTTCAAGATGACAAAGAAAGGCACTCTTCACTTGAAGACTCTAGAGATTATCAAGAAGTTGCTTCCAAAAGAACAAGTTGCAAGATGGGAGTCTCCTCAACCAAGTCGTAGTTCTAGAAGGAATATGCCAACTGAAATGATGGGCATAGATGTAGACTCAGACGGTGCACCCATTGATAAAAGAGAAGAATATGGGTCATCCACATCTTCGTCCAGCCCTTCATCTGCAGAAAATGTAGATTTTGATGGGGTGTTAGATTCCATGGATGAATTTCAATAATTTCAAATGAAACATTTTAGATGTTTTCTATTAGTATGATGTTTGTAATTGAAACTCTGAAGGAGATTTTGAATATTTATATGAATCATTTGTTCTTGTATAGTCTAATATATGATTTTATTATGAATCGCATCATAATTTCTTTAATTTTATATGGTTAGATTGGTGAAATTATTTATGGAATATTTTTGTTTGTTTAATATGCAAGTTTCACAAAATTTGTAATTTATATTTTTGAGAAAAAAAATATTTTTTTTAATTTAGGGGTTGATTTTAAAGTTTTTGAAAACAACAGTATGGGATGTTTGGACATGGCTCTATTTTTAACCCCGAAAAAAAAAGTGTATACTGGTATCAACACTTTTCTATTTAGGGGTGTTTTTGGTGTTCTTTTTGCAAAAATCATCGTTTTTATGCCTAGAGTTCTTGTTCTTAGTATAAAGTTCTCATTTCATAGTATAAGTGGTTTTGTTTTGGCCATGCTAGGCCCAAGAACAACTCTGATTTTTCTTGAGGACCTTAGCTGTGTTCATTTTTTTGTTGGGGTTGTCATTCTGTGGTCTTCATCTTCTTCACAGAGCTGTGAACTGTTTACCTTACTGTGGTATGCAGTGGTTGGTCTTCGAGCTGTTGAGTAGGATTAGAGGCTGGGTATGCTTGAGAAAAATGGTGTTTGAGGTCACCAGCTTAGCATTTAGCCTTTCCTAGCTCCTTGACGGCCTGATAAACCCTACTATGTGGGATTGGCTGATTTGTGTACCTTGGCTATGTGTAAGCCTACTTTGACCCTTATTCCTTAAGGAATCATTCCTAGCTTAGGGGTGGTAGTGTTGCTGAGAGATTGATGAGCACACTGGCCTATGGTTGGGTGGAACGTTGCAGCGACATAGCTGGTTGGGGAACAAGTTCTATCAGATGCGTATTCTTGGCTATGTCATCTCTACATTTGTATTTACTAATTTATGAATCATAATGATGAACATGTTGATACTAGAATGTATACGTTTGATTCCACTGTATGTTGAGTAACTATGCATCCTTGTATGTTTTACGCATCTTAGCATGTTTTATGTTCTAAGCATTTTAGATCAGCATTATATGCCTGTTCATCTTCATGGGGCTATTTTCCTGTATGTTTGGTTATTAGTAGCGTCCTCTTGGCCAGTTAGAGGGTCAGGGATGTTTCAATAATTTGACACCTTATCTTCCCCATTGGGGATTGATTTAATTAAAACATAACATCTCTAAGGTTCACTAATGAAGTAGGCCCATTCATGTCATAGAAATACAAAGTTAAAGGTGGTTTATTTTAGTCATTTACAGAATAAATGGGGATTTTGATAGGCACTTTGTCTTGCGATCCGATTCCCAAGATGCAATAGAAAGACTCCAAATAGAGTTGTGAGATGACACCAAAATTTTACTAGTATTCAATCTTCAAAGAAGGAAAATCCATGACTCGATCTAAAGAGAAAAACTCAACTTTGCATTGAATTATATAGCAATCTCTAGTCAACAGTAGTTTATTACAAAAACACCCATCATGGATCTTTAGTACAATTAGTATAGCAAAGATACTCTAAAGGATTCTAAATACTTCAAGGAAAAAAAAAACATATAATAGGACATTAAATCATATCACAAGTAATGATAATTTATACTTGTCATTAAGAATATAAATGGTTAGCCATGCCTTACACACCTGATCATAGCTCAAACTTTGGTAACCAAATTCCAGGATGGCTTTATTTAAGCACGAATTCTCCTTTAATAACTCTTTTGACTTGAGATTATTAATTAGAATGAAAAGGTTTCCATGAAACAAATCACTATTGTTTATGCCATTCTTCTGACTGTGTATAATTGTATTTCTCAAAAATTATTTGCTCCTTATCAAAATAAATTGAGGGGTAATCTTGAACCCCTCACCATGACATCTATTTGGAATTGAAATACTGCATATGAATTTCACAATAATATCATCAAATCGCTTTGTATCTACTCTATCCCCTCTTGGGCTGGAACATGTGGCTGCCTCAAATGAATATTTTTTGCTGATATCTGTGAAGATAGCATGCTCCAGGATTTTCCCTAGTTTCTTGTTTTACAAGACATCTGTTATTAGCACTATGTTTTCTATCTTCTATGCCAATACTATATGGGAGGACATTAGCTTTGGAAAAATAATTGTGTGCATTATTTTATGCCTTTTCGACACCTAGTTGCAAAAACTAGTCAGGCATAATTATGGGTATCCACAAACTTCCAAGAACATCTGTTACTGGCATAATATAAAATATGATAGTGGGTCATTTGTGAATAATGTTACCCAGTTCCCTTGAGTTGCAATTGTAAGGAGTAAGACTCCCTAAAAAATGATTATCCTGAATTCAAACCCATACTTTTGAATTGGAAATAAATAAGGTGAATTAGGACTTAAGTTCTTTCTACCACATGAATTATTAATTATTTCATTGGATAATGGTGGTTTTCATCACAGTTTATCTCTATCATGCGAGATGAGTTTTAACTCTCCATCTCTCTGCAAATTCATATTACAATGAGTGAGAGTATTTTTATACCTAGAAATACAAACTACAGTCCCTTATGAGGTTTCATTTAAGTTATTTAGAGATGTTTACACTCCATATTTTTCCTATTCCAAACTGACTTATTTTAGTGATTCATGAACATCAATAAAATTTCGTTGAATAAGATTACATTTTTGTTGGTTTACTTATTGAAAAATCATATCTATATCATACAGATACGATACAATGGGCATTTTATTTGTTTTTATATTTTTCAAGCAATTTAACTAAAATGCTAAAAAATTCCTTCATCCTAAACTTGCTAGATCCTTCATCATGCAATACACTACATGCCATGCCCCTATTGAAACAACATGAAACTTCGTCCTACTGATATCATATTTATAATTATAGTTAAGAGTGTATACTAACAATCTTGTAATGGATAATATTTATAATTTTATATATAAATATGTTAATATGACCAGATAATTCACTGCAATCAATCCTTGGACTAGTTTACACACCATATATTTTCTTCTCATTTTTCCATTCCACATATGACCAACCACAACATCCTTGCACCAATTTTCATAAACAATGCACCAAAACATAGTGGAAAGCCTCAAATTAATATAAAGAACAAATAAGCATTGAAATAATAATACATTGCGATATAAGAAAAAAATATAAAGGCAATTACTAAAACTGGAAATATCAAAGGCAATAGTAAACAATATTTCCTCTGATTACAGTTAACAATGGAGAAAAGTACGAGTGCTATAAAAAATTGTGTTTTAAGGTTTATAGAGAATTGAATCTAAACAGCCACAAAATGTATGAACTACGCAATACGCAGTTCCTCCCAACACAAGAACATTATATCTCACATAATATTTTCTTATATTAACATAAACTAGACCACAAACGAGAACTTCTTTCAAACAAAATCCTAAAAAATTACTATAATAAGAACTACACTACATGAAAATAGTCAAATATGCTAAAAAATCCAATAAGAAGGAATAAGCATAGCTTGACCCTAAAATAATATTATAGACGTAAGTCTTAAATCATGCAACTACAAAAGCCAAGGGTTCAAAACTTCACGCATTTTCAAATAAGAAAACTCTTGAGAGGTGTTTAATAATTACCTACATCACATTGGGAAATATTATATGCATCATACATTCTATACACCCAATGTGGACAAGATGAATAGTGAGCCCTATATACCCACTTAGACTCGTCAGCAGCCAAAGATTTGCATGCCCTTCCCCATCCTTTATGATTTGAATACTATTTTCTTTTAAGAAATGGGCTATGTCCACCATCCATGATATCATTATGGTTTGTCACATATATGATCTGACTCAAAGAATATCCAGGAATTCATTGATAATGTCCTCGGGATCATCTGTAGATTCTTTCGTGAGATATCCTTTGCCTCTGCCAAAAACCAGTCAAGATATCTTCATCACTGCCACTGAATCCATCATCCTTTCACTGAGGATGGATATCTTCATACATATCAAATGATTGCTTCTGCAATATTCCGACTAAAGGTCCCTCTTCAGCAGTTGAATTTTGCAATTTATTAACCATTTCATCTCCTTCAATTTCAATTTCCATTTTCCTATCATCTGAAGCATTTGATGGTTTTGACCATGGAACCTTCCCACTTTGGAAGCTAGGAATAGATGCAAATGAACCAAATGCATCCATTGGAATGCATAGTGGTGTATCTTAAATAGAGTGACAGACAGATCTTTTTGCAACACCTTTTACAAAAGAAATACTTTAGGGAGTTCCCAATCCAAATTTCTTAGGTTTCATTCTTTTTTTTATATTTGTTCCTCCTACATCAAAATTTGCTTCAGACCATAGGATCATGTTCTGACAACATCAAACACTGAATGTGTAACAATCCGCATTGCAACAATAATAGTTGTTTAACCTTTGGTGGCATGTAATTTCAATATATAGATTGGAAAATGAAGAAAACATTGAAGTCCAGATGACTGGGCTAAATGGCATCTTTGAGACAAGAATGATCTAGCTCAAATTATTCATGACAATTATTCCTCTTATGATGGTACAACAAATGTGACTGCAAAAGGTATACAATAGTTTTGCAATATTTGTCATTTTCAATGTACTACATGACCCCAATCAATATCAACATATTTCAATTTGTCAGCAAATGGTGGTCATCACTTTTTAACCTATCCTTATAACTCATCTATCTTGTTTTCCTGGAAAGTTTTGGCCACATCCAGCCTATAGCTATCGCATAAAGGTTCAATTGGTCATCTTATAAGTGCATAAGTATATAGTGGTATAGCATATAATTTCCTGCTAAATGGGAAAGCTAATGTAATTCTAGGCATGGTAATACAATGCCTTTTACTGATAAAAAAATGTAACATTAGCATTTAATGAATGAATGTGGATTAAACATTCCTATTTTAATAATAAATGTTTCCCATATATTTGGGATGCAAGACCTTATCCTGAGACCATTTTTCAACCAAGTAAAGGAACTGGAAGCTTCTTTCTCATCCATTTCATTTTCAAACCTGCAAAGAGATAAACATGGAAGTAGAATAGTAGACACCCCTTCCAAAAAAGCATCAAAGATTCCATAGGGTACATGGGAGATTAATGAAGAGGAATCTGGGGTATTTCTCCCAGTTTCTTTGAGATCCCTATATACCTAACATACTTTCATTTCTCTCTTTCTGTTGTGAGCAATCCATCTTCACTGGATATACATGTTTTCAAATTTTGAATTTGATTATGAATGGGCTCAAACCCCTGTTTTGTATTTTTCATATACAGATGATTGTATGTAAGTATTAAGAGTAGTTTATGATTATGGACATTTGATTTTGGTTGAAATTTTTACTATGAGGTATGACACTAACTTGTGATGGAGATAAACATTAGAGAGCTCTATGATGTTTATAGATGTAAGTTTTTTCATACTAAACTAATTAAATTTTACAATATTTTCCTAAGAAAAACTATATCTATATTCATGAGGACATAAATTCTTTCAATCAATAGATACAACTACATAATACAAACCAAATAATCTCATATTCATCATAGAACTAGTTAATAAAAGGAGGATGCAGCAACAAATTTATTCACTTGTGAGAGATTGCAAGTAAAAAGTAAACTGTTGCAAGAGCCATACAGGAGGGAAACAATGATCAACATAAGGAAAGTATAAATACTAAATAGGCACAGTTTTGATAAATTTTGCACAAGAAACTAAATATATTGAGCTAGGAATATTGAAAATGTGAAAAACAATCGCAATCCTTGATTTTTCGTAAGAAAATAGTCAAATCATGACACATTGAAGAGATCACTATAGATATATTGTGACACAAAAAACAATTCGTATTAAGAATAGAGCCAGAACCATGGAAATTATTGTGGTGTGTGGTAGGTCATGAGAAAGACAACAAAAATTAGTAGGGTAGATAAATTTTACTCAAATATCCAAGGCTATCTCTTCTTGGTTTCATGATGTGCATCAACTCTAAAAAAGGGTAATATGCACCTAACTGGTACCATTGAAGTAGTAATTCAGGCTCGGGATTTCCAAATAATCCACCAACATCAACACCTATAGGAAAATTGCAGTAGATATCAGGTTCCTTCTATAAAAGTCTTCAAGAATGGTTAATGAAATATATCAATAAAATTGTATACTAGAAAATTCCATTCCAGTGAGACCAAGGGTTAACAACATTGGAACAAAAACTCTCAATTGGTCCCAATCCACTGTATTCTCACCTGTCCAAACTATGCCGACCCTCTATCTTCTAGCAAAAAAGGAACATGATAAAAAAAACGGCCTATCATTCCCACCTCCTTGTTTCATAAGACCATTAGAAGAACCCATATGAAAGAAATATACATAAGCATTATGAACATCACGGTGCTCAACATATCCAAAGTGAAGAGCATCTCTGGGCATTTTTTCCTGCACCATAGAAGGGATCATCATAGAGAAAACAAATAAAAAATCCAAACATTGATTGCTTTGGGCTCTATCCTTCCAATGAATTTCATCTATGAATTTCGAAGCTCATAAATGTGTATATTAAATTAAAAAAAAATCAAGGAAAATAATGGGGGCCTGTGATAACAATAACATACATCTGGACCATTGAATACAAAAGGTTCATTCATATCATTCCATATGTACAATGATGGTGTTGAACCCTTATAGATTCTTAGAGAAAATGTTTTAGCCCAACATGATCTGATTTCTAGATTCAGAATATCCAAAGAAAATGATGCACCTCGCCAACACCAACCGTCGTAATCATTACTATGGACGTCCTTAATATAATACCCCTTTTGAGTCACTTCCTTTTGTAGCAGAAATCCATCATCCCTCTTTTTATGATGATCGACAATAGACACCATATGTTGGCATTTTTCCATGAGCTTATTCTACATCTCTCATGGATTCGAAAAGAGCAAGTTGTCCGATTTAAAGTATATATTCCCATCAATGTGCTCAATTTCAAGCCAGAGAACATCATAAGGTATATCAAACTCATCAAACATGGCATCCAAATTGGATACATCTTCCTCATCTCTATAATTCCAGTGACACTGGTGATAAGCAGTTGCAAAAATTTGTGGCATGGTAGAAGTTCCAGTAAGACTAGCATATTGCCTCATAACATCCTTGGGGTTAGGACCAACAAAAAAGAACCCATCCATGATACCACTCTCGGTCATCCACATGGTATGGATCGCGTCGATATTCCAGTGGGAATCGGAAGTGAACCCCCGTCCTCTTGGTAGTGAATACATCTATTTGCATTTTGGCAGAATTTAGCCAGAAAAAAATGGTTCTGTATTCCTTGCAGTGAGACAGCATGAAAGGAATGGAACCATAGATTCCAAAGGGGGATTTTATAATGTATTCAAATACATCAAGATTGAATAAGCGGCAGGGCTTTAAATTGACCTCGAGTCCTCTAGTTGGATTAAGGGAAAGGCCAATGGCATGGTCACGTATCCCATACACATGTTTTTCCCCATGAAAAGACATGTCTAGGCTAATATATTGGGGTCCATGGGGTCTGGAATCAGTATGACTATGAAATTGCTCATCCCAATTCTCTTCCTCATTCTTATTTCTAAGATGATTGAAATGGAAAATCCCTTTGCTATTAAACTATATGAGAAGTTCATTTTTACCTATTCTCACATACATTTCTAGTGGATCATGCTACAGGACTACCTCGTATCCAATGATTAGATAAATAGAAGAAACTCCATCTTGCTCATGCTCGATTCCTTGTAGCTAGAGGCACCTGTCCTCCAGATATTCTACCATAATGTCGGGTACCTCGAACCTCTTTCTATTTCCGTCTTTATCCGCATCCTCGTCCACCTTGAATTTCAAGATTCCATGACATTCAAATAATTAATGCATTTTTGACCTTGACCTCGGGGTTTGGGGTTTTGGGAACAAATTTTGCAGTGAGCTACCCATCTTGCATGGTAACATCAATAGCTCTGAGGTTCGGGGTAAAATCAATAGCTCTGAGGTTCAATGTTTGATGGAGGGAAGTGTATATTTGGATCAAATCTCAACCCATGCCTCACCCACGTGTTCACATACAACTCAAGGATAGCCTTATGATCGCAATTCAATGAGGAGGTTTGTATGGTATGGGGTCAGTGATAAAATTTGAACGGTGGGTCTTAATTTTAAATGGAAGGGCATTTATTCTTGGAGCCTTTCTAAGATGAATTTTTAAAAGGATAATATAAGTAATTGTATTTCAATTGACAAGTGTAAATTACCTATGCCCTTCACCCAAAAAATGCAAAAAAAATTATTGTTCTCTCAATTTTTTACAATTTTTAATAATTGAGCACCCCTTAATATTTACATGAAAAAATGATATACTTTCAACAAAAATTATTTTGAAAACATTAAGTTGTCATATGTGTATCATTAATTTTACAGCTCAATAACATAACAAATATTCTATTGTATTTTTTTAAGTGTGAGCACAATTCATTATCCAAAAAACTACTTAGACTATGTCCTAACCATATTGAGGAATCCAATTGCAATCCAAGTGCAATAAAATCTTGAGAGATCTAAGAATGATAAGGAATTGGAACCTAACATATAATAATACACAACTCAGAAAACATTAAAAGAAAAATTTTACTTACCATGAAAGTTAGCAAATCTAGCATAACCAAGATCGGGGCATTAAATTTTTTGTTCAACACTTGTCGTGAAAGCATACATGTATGGAATGGAGGGGAAATGGAATCAATCCTAAGTCAATTAAATACTTGCAACTCACTTCATGTCAGAGTCTCAAAAATCCACCTTTTAATTTGAACCAACATACCAAAAGAAGTTTATTAATGGCTAGATTTGACAAAGTTCCAACTGTGAGTAATAAAGGGCTCGAGGCTCTAAAATTTGTTTTTTTTGTACCAGTCCACAATTCAGTGAATCAATAGTCATAGGTGGTAATTTAAGCTATTTAATAAAAACATATAATGCATATACCTCTATGTTGAAACCATTTTCCATGCCGATGTAGGCCACTACCCTCTTTATTGTCTTACCAAAAGGCATGATAATGAGGAAGAAGACCTAAAATTATGGACTTCACCTTCAAATAATTCCTTACAATCACATTGGTAAGGAGTCATAAGAAGATCACAACAATCCAATGTGTCAAATGTTAGTTTATAGTGTTAATTAAATACTTATACTGTAAATTTAATATAAGACTTATACTTGTCTCTTACTCTTTGCGTATTGACACATTTAATATTTTATGGTTGTATCTATGCCTTGACCCAATTCGTATTATAAGGTGAGGATGTTCATGCATAATAATCCTTAGTTATGACTATGATATGAGGGTTTAAAGGGAAGAGGATGTAAAAACAAGTAATGTTTATATGTATTTTAGTGGCGCTAAGGACAAATGTTGTGAGAAACCACAATATTTGGAAGGACATAGGGAGATTACATCATGATTACGCCGCCCATCAAATTGAAGACTATTCTTGAGCCAACAATTGTGTTTTTAATTTTATTAATAACCATTGTTTCTCAATATCGTGTGCCCAATGAAAATTCTTTATAGCAATGCATAAATTGACCTATGCATAGTTTGTGATCCTAGATACATGTCATTATTTGTATTTGCATGACATCAAGTGTTGTTTATATTTGTCATGAGTCCATGATATTCATGCAGTAAATGAAGTATTGTAGAGGAGGACTCATCATACTGACCTTATGAATTTCATTTTGACAAAAAAAGAGTGCAGAATGGTAGCGAGGTTCTCATAGGTAGTAGGCACAAAGTTTTCAACTCGCTTCAGGCCTAGTAGTAGCCTTGTAGTTCTTTTTTGTTATAGCCGTAGTTGTTAATACATTGCCACACTTTAGATTGCAGCACCATGTGACTCGAGAGTTAGAGTCACATCTTAATGGCTAGTGTCCCATAGTCATCAATGATTACTGTTCATCTTGCACAACTAAGCAGTGAGTGCATGGCATGAGTGGGTGAGTGATTATAATTGATCATATTTCCAATATTTTGAATGATGAATTGAACTTTATAGCATAGAAATTTTAATATCTTGAGAAATTTATATGGATGGGTAAATTCAAATGTTTCCATTCTTTTGAAATGTTGATATAAATTATTCCCTTCTTGAATGGAAAGGAAAAATTCAGATTTTAAATTTTTTTTGAAGGGAAATTTTAACTTTACACTTCTAGGAAGGACTAGATCCCTTTAGAAGGGCTGGGAAGGATTCAATTTTGAATGTTGTATGGGGTTTGCTTCACCAACCAAGATATTGAGAAACCCTTCCATTCAATGAGATGTAAACTTACATAAATCACATGATTAGATGCAACACATGGCTATCGAAGGAATCTTGCATGGTCATGTGCTTAATAAGGAGGAATTTACATGATTTATTTAATGGTCAAATTGAGGGTTGACATGGATTTTTATATGTAATTGTCCCAGGCTCGATGGTTTTGAGTTTAATGGGTGGATTTGATATATAATGTATTCTATGAAATTTCCTTAGGTGTTCTATGTAAATAAAAGTAATGTGATAACAAATCAGGTGAGACATAGCACAACTTCAAGCATTCAAAGATATTAAGTAAAGAGTCGTGACTTCTCTAAGTTGTGCTATATGACATTTATTTATGATTTTATTTTATGCTATTATGAGTTGCTTGTGTTGATACAATGTGTAAAGAGATAAAAACAACATCTACTTATAAAAGAGACTATCATCTATAGTGATTACAAGCCTCTTCAGTTCCATCCACATGCAAAACAAGAATGAGAATGCATGCCACATGAAGCGCATTACATATTTTGCAACAATTTAACATTGTGATTAAGTAAATTTCTCTTTTTCCACAGTATTACATGTTATTAGTCTAAGGAAACAGAACAAAAGAGAAACTAGGTTTTGCTTCTAGGGTTTTCTCTAGTTGTTTCTTAGGCCCTACTTAGTATCATCAGAACCCCCTAGATGATCATCAGCCATCTGGCGACTCTAAGGATAATCAATGGTGGTCATTAAGGGAGAGGTGGAATCCCCCTCCTAGTTAAAGACTGCAATTTATTATTGGAATATATTTTCATTAATGGGATGGTGAGTTGTGTATTCATTTTTTTCATTACAATATATGTTGGTTTGTGCTCCATGTACAGATAGTCAAGGGATGGATCTAGTGGGACGAACCCAACCAAATGCCAGTCCTACACGGTTCCTCAAGTTGTGTATTCATAGTGATTAGGAGGCCAGGTTATATGGTGATTCAAAATCCTGAAATGCTTGTAAATTGCAACTAAGAAGAGCAATAATGAATCCTATTCATTTAAGAAAAACATTTTAAGATGGAAAATAAAAGCATAAAATATAATTAAAAGCATTGTTGATGTGTGAATTTCTGGCCAAATTCCAACACTGTGGTTACCATAACTTTGGAAGCTACTTGATTCAAAAATGCCCCAAAATTCACATCGCCTAAATATTTGGACTTAAAACCAATGTTTAATTCCATAAACTACACTTCAGAGGTGTACAATGATCAATGGTAAAGAGCCATCCACTTTCAATACACATATACAAGATTATTTTATGTGTGTGGAATATTTTCCAACACACACATTAACAAAGTTAAGACAAATATAATTGAAAAGATATGTGTCACTTAACAGAGCATGTGTAATCCCCATATTCAGTGTTACCTCGAGTAGAGTATGTATAGGATGCACTCATTGTGTAGTTGGATGAGTATGTGAGGGGAAATGGGTATAGGCACGTGATGTGATTGCATTCGGTAGGGGATACTCTATGGGAAAGAGAAAAATAAAAATAGTATCACCGTTGCACATATGTGGAAGAACATCCACATATATTTCCTACATAGTGAACCCCCTATAGGAAGAATAAATTCCACTATCGCCATTGAAAAATGGATGGTCGCACCCAACAAAATATTGAAAGTTGTATCCAATGATAAATCTCAAGAACCTCCTAGCTATCAAAGAGATAAATGAGATGTGGATTAAAGGCTGTGAAAACATGTTTTATGATGCACAGGGCATATATTATACCTATGTTCTCTAATTTAATGTTAACTATGTAATTAGTTGAAAATGACCTTATGCTAATCTTAGAAGAGGTCAAATTCATGGGAGAAATGTAAATATGGTTTATTGGAAAGTATTGTATGGGAAGACATATGTATTTTAAATGTATTAGTTATTTTCATTTCTTATCAAATTATATTTTTTTATGTGCTAACTGGGTCATCAAATGCATTCCTAAGTAATGAATGGATATGTTTATGGTCATGCTATATTGGAAGGGTAGACCACAGTTAGAATGGAACCCCAGTGAATGGTTTGTCGATCTCACTCAATAAACATCAACCTCACCAGTAAACTACTCCTCCATTGACATAGGTAATTTAATTTAAATATCAACTATTTCCATGTTGTTCTTATACATATGTGCTTATCCACCCAATTAAATTTTCGAACATCTTTGGAATATGGACATTAATGTGAATTCATTTTGTCTGTAACCCTGCCCATTGTCCTTGTGTCTTTATTCCTAATATTAATAAATAAAACCAAAACTTTGGATCCCACTTTGACAACCAATTCAATTATGATTATGAGAGAAGAATCCTGTAGAATAGGTATGTTTTGAAAGAGGTTAAAGGAAAACCAAAACGTAAACATCATAATAATATGCCTCTCTAAGTGTCAGAGGAATTGTGCTTACCCTTTATTTTTCCTCAACCTCTGCTGCTTCCATTTGCTTTGCCTATGACTCTCCTCAAACTTCCCCCATAAATATTCTTGATAGATGAATTTGGTCAATCTACCATGATTCCATCACTGCCATCATTTACTACTATAGTTGAAGGCAACTCTTTCTCAAGGTTACTACCTAGATCAAACAATACAGGATTTACCCTAGCATTGAGTCTCACACTTCTCCTGACAATTCTTGTAATGAAAACATTGGTGGGAGTCCCAAGATCTCCACCAATTTTTTGATGACTGCTGAATGTTTTGCAATTCATCGATGGATTTTTATCCTCAGAATGTGGAGATGTTGGGGGTTCCTCTACAGTCGAATACATTCCTACATCCCATGACCCGATCTCTTCCATAGCGCACAACAAAGATATCTAATAAAGTCTATCAAATTTTGTCACCTCGATTTGCAATAGGTAAAATAAAAATTAATACTCAAATATGTTAGTTCAAGGTAATTTCACATAACAAACAAAATTGCTTTAAACTTTAATAGAAATTTGACATCCTTAAAAGAATTGTCGAAAATTGAACCAATTATTCTGAATGTTTAATGAAAAATCTACCAATGCCATAAAAATTGAGTAGCTAACTATTTTTTTCCTTTAGAGATGTCCGCTTATAAGGTCAAAGATGTAAAAAAATTTGATCCACTTCTTCAAAGTAACAATATGGGAATTATTGAAATGCTTGTTTCTTTATTCCATTTTAAACCAATACCAAAATGTCCTTAAGAGTACAAATAAAGTTATCTTTTGTGTTAATATTGATATCCACTTCTTGTGCCTTGGATGTTCTTGGTAAAAATGAGGGTATGGATGGGGGGGTTGTCCAAAACAACCTTGTAGGGTGACATTTTGGTAGCACCATGATATTTGGTATTGTACTAACTTTCTGCAAGGGGAGTTTAGGGGGGTTGGGGGAACTTCTAAACCCAATGTCCAAATAAGTTAATGTAAAACCCAATAGCTAACAATATTTTTATGGTCAACACCTCACAACCTCTATTACTTGTTATTAACTCTAGTATCTCAAGTTTTGCAGTATCCAGAATTATTATGACATCTATCATCATTGTGGACATCAACTTTGTCATCATCATCATCATCATTAATTCCATATGGTACATTAACATAATATTGATCATCATCTTCATTATCATCATCATCACCCACATTAAGTACATCATCAACAAAATCATCGTCACCATTTTCATTGTGGTCATGCATAAGCCATTAGTGTTCTTAATCACTAATCGACATTAGGATTCATGTCATGTAATTGATAAGGTCAATTATATGTCATTATAGTCATTTCGATGATAATAGGGTTGTTTAGATGTCGTTACAGAAATTTTGGTTCCATTAGAATCAATTAGGATCCAAAAGTGATACCACATGCATAATCATCATTGACATCCACATCCACATCATCATCATCATCATACAATAAATCAACATCATTGCCAAAATCATAGTCATCATCAATGTCATCATTAATATAATTGCGATAATAATGGGAAAGGAGCCATACTAACTCACAAGAATGGATGATATAGTTTTATACTTATCAAATCATATCGATACGCTCCATCATAATTATCGTGATGCATCATCTTCATGTTGTTAGGTCCAATCATATTCCATTAGGGTCTATCAAATGTTGTTGGGGACACTCAAATGCCATTAGAGCAATTTAGGTGACAATAAGGTAGTTTACCCCTCATTAGGATTAATCAAGATCCAAAAGTGCCATGATTACGATAAATTAGGTGCCACTATGATAATTAAGATAAAAAAGTACTATCACATGAATCATGATCATTGACATTGACATTGATATATCTGATGTTATGTTGGACGTTTTCCAAATACAATTCATAGCTCTAAACCTAATGCAATTCCTAGCGCGGTTTCTTCCAAAATTTCTGGCATTATTCCAGGCGCTAAACCTGGATCTATACCTGCCATTATGTTGGATGTTTTCTAGGCACAATTCCTAGATCTATACTTAGTGCTATGTTGAATTTTTTTCCTGTCAAAATTCATGGCACAATTCCTATTGCTAACCCTATATTAATATATGGTGCTATGTTATTCATGACATTTTTTTGTAGGCTATTCTTGGTGTTATATGGGATGCTTTTGTGGACGCTAATTGGGATGTTAATTGGGATGCTAATTGGGATGGTAATTGTGATGCTAATTGGGACGCTAATTGGGATGTTAAGTGGGATTCTAATTATCGTCCAAAATAGCGTCAACTTTTAAAAAGGCTTAAAAATTGAGATTCCAATTGGGATGTGAATTATGACGCTAATCGGGATTTTAATTGTGATACTAATTGGTATGCTAATTGGGATGTTAATTTGGATGTTAATTAGCATCCAAAATAGTGCTAAATTTTAAAAAAGGATGCTAATTGGGATGCTAATTGGGATCCTAATTAGAACTCTAATTCAGATTCTAATGGGGATGCTAATTGGTACACTAATTGGGACATTACTTGGGGTGATAATTAGCATCCAAACTAGCGCCAACTTTTAAAAAGGGACACTAATTGGGATGCTAATTGGGACACTAATAACGATGCTAATTGGGACTCTAATTGGGACACTAATTGTAATTCTAATTATCATCCAAAATAATGCCAACTTTTAAAAAGGGACAAATAATGCCATTAAAAGCACCATCTCATGGAAAAGCATCCACTTTCTCCAAAAAATGCTGGAAACAAAACTAAAAGTGATAGTGGATGCTAAAAAGGAAGCTAAAAGAGAAGCTAATCAAAGGGTTTTGTTGTAGTGATTCCAGACATTTTGACAGATAATCAACTAAATATTCCCTTTATTTGGGCCATAAGAATTGATTTCCAAGGGTTGTACCATCTTCTGGTAACCAGGGTGCCATGCAAAAGGAGGTTTATGCATTTTGTTTAGAACAAAAATTTTTAAATCTGCAATGTTAGGCATGTATATCCTTCCTTTAAACCAAATTAACCCTTTTTGGTCTACTTTGAATTCTATCCCATTCAAGTTTACCGCGTCTTTTAGCAGTTAATTCAATAAGTTTTCATATTCATCATATTGGATATTGGATATTTTTATTCTATTCTTCATATCAATTCTTGGTTGGCTCATAGAGATATCATATACCCCATGAGCTCATTGATTGAGTGCATTAGCCACCCTATTTTCCTTACCCTTGATATTCTTAACTTCAAAATCGAATTCACTTAAGAAGGTGATCCATATTGTTTGTCTAGAATTTAGTCCCGACTGAGTATGCATATTCTTTATGCAGGCGTTGTCTATAAACAAAAGGAACCTTTTCCCTAACAGTTAGTTGCACCAAATTTTTAGGGCATGCACTACTGCTACCAATTATAGATCATGCACTACATAATTTAGTTCATGCTCTTTTAATTTTCGAGATTCATAACATACCACATGCCCTTCTTGAGATAATAATCCGCCCAATCCTTCTTTACTAGCATCCTTACAAACTATGTGGTCTTTACAGGGGTCAACCACCTTCAAAATTGGATCCATGGTTAACAATATTTTTAGAATTTGAAAGCTCTCCTGACACTTCAAGGACCACACAAAATTTACTCTTTTATTTTGCAATTAATGGGATAGGCTATATTTGAGAATCCTTGGATTAATCGCTGGTAGTAACCGGTGAGTCCCATGAAGGATCGAATCTTAGCGACATCATCAGGCACAGTCCATTTCTAAAATATCCTTAATCTTTTGTGGATATACCATGATCATGTTTTCTGATATGAAATGACCTAAGTACTAAATTTCATTCTTAAAGAATTCACACTTCTCTAACTTAGCATACAACTGATGCTCTCTTAAGGTCTGTAGCACAATTTCTAGGTGTTGTTGATGTTCTTTCTTCGTCTTGGAGTAGATTAGGATGTCATCAAGGAATATCAACACAAATTGATCTAGGTACTTGTTGAAAATACTATTCATTAGGCACATGAATGTAGAGGGGAATTGGTTAAGCCGAAAGTGATTAGTACGAATTCGTAGTGCCCATATCGGGTTCTGAAGGCCATTTTACTTACATCTTATTTATTCTTAATTTGGTGATAACGAGACTGCAAATCCAAGTTGGAGAAAATATTGGCTCCCCCCACATGATCAAACAGATCATTGGTCTATGGTAGAGGATACTTGTTCTTGATGGTTACTTTATTTAGTTGTATGTAATCTATGCAAAGTCTTAGAGTCCCATCTATTTTCTTAACAAAAAAACCCATTCCCCCTAGGGAGACATGTTGGGTCTGATGTTACCCTTATCTAGCAGTTCTTGTAACTAAATTTTCAATTCAGTTAACTGAAGGATGCTCATACAATAAGGTATCTTAGATACCGATGCAGACCCAGGAACAATCTCAATGGAGAAATCTATCTCTCATTGAGGGGATATTCCTGGCATCTCTTCTGGAAATACATCTATAAATTTACTTAAGACTGGGTGGTATTTTACCAGTGTTTGACCTTCATTAAGGAGAAAGTAAGTGACCCGTATTGCATACATTTTACAACCCTTTTTCATACACCTTTTTAATTGCATGGCAGAGATTTTCCATAAGGAGATAGGTTTAATGACACCTTTTACCTTTCTAACAATTTGATCCTCAACCACATAAGTAAAGGTTTTATCAAAACAATTCAATATTAGTTTGTACCTTGCTAACCAATCCATGCCAATAATAATATCATATGACCGTAAAGGAAAAACTTTCATATTAATCCTAGTCACACGATTCATTATTTTAACTTCAGAATCAACAATATACTCAGTTACCTTTCTCCTTGCTCCATTGGCCAGTTGGACTGACCATGGTTTTGCATGCCTTACCTTGGCAAGCTGGAAACCTCCATCACTCTGGCAGAGATGTAACTTAAAGTATCCCCTATATCAATCAGTATAGAAAGAATTTGGCTAGAGATAGTACCTTCAATCTCCACAATTGCAAATTGATATTCTGTGAACAACCTCATTAGTTTGGTTGAGTCATGGGAATTTCCTTCGCAAGTGGGGATTTCCACATTCCCAACACTTCAAGGGTTATTTAGGGGCTCCAATAGTCCCCTTATGTCCAAGTTTCACATATTTTTAGTTCTTTTATGGAAGTTGTTCATTTTTGTTATAAGAATTTCTTTGTGGATTCCTTGGCATGTTCTTGAAGGGTGGGGCCTAGAATCCCTTCTTCCATTGGTTGAAATTTTCATGTTCTTTACCCTTCCATACCTTGGAAAGGTCATTCCTCAGTTTGTACTATTCAAAACACAACCTTTCCTTTCTTAAGGCTTCATCCAAGGATTTCGGATTGTCAAATTCAATCTGGTCCTTATAATACCATGGCAAGCAACTAAAGAATCTTTTCACTTTCACTTTTTCCTCCTTAATATATGACACGAATCGTAGAAGATCAAAAAATTTGTTAATGAGGTCCTCTATATTCATTTGGACAAGTTTTAACTCATAGAATTTCTTGGTTTATCTTTCATAGTAGCTCTCTAATAAATATTGATTCTTGAAGAACTTCTTGAACTCTGACCACTCCAGGTTCTCTCTTTTATTCCTTGGGAAATATTTAGATCTTGCCTCCAAATGGTGGTCTTTCGCTTTAGGTTGTAGATGGCCATTCTCACCTTCATGTTGCTAGAATAAATGTAAATTTGAAAGTACTTCTTAATATCTAGCAGCCAAGATCTGCTTTTTCTCTGATCTTGCATTCTCTGTCGAAGATGATTGGATTGATCTTTTTAAACTCACCTTCCAAGTGGTTTAATTTTCTTTTACCGAACCACTTGGATCGATTTGCATATTTTTGAGTTCTGTTGGAGGAACTTTCTTTTCTTTCGGCACTTTATGGAACTTTCGGGTCCTTCCCATTCTCTATTGGGGGTTTTTCCCCATTATTCTTCTCTTGCGAACTTTGCAACATTATCTAATTAATCTCCTACTACTTTTCCTGAGCCTTGTTTAGCTGCTCATTATCTTCTTTCAAGATCTCTATTTCTACTATCAATTTCCTCATTGTTTTAAGAATTTGACTGGCTTCAGAGTGTTCCTATTTTGGTTGCAATGGGCATGGCATTGGTGCACCTTCTTCGGGTCGATCCACAATCTCACTTTGTGAGGCCATTACTATATCCCTGTTACAGAACAATTTTGTATGTGCACAAAACATTCCAACACAAATTGTTATGATTAGAAAAAGATTTTTTCATAATTTGATGGAACTAAATGTTCTCAAAAGGTGATAGGGTTGAAACCTGTAGCTCTGATACCATATGTAACATACCCATATAACTTGTCAAAATGCATATATATAACAAAAATAATTTCTTTCACATAATACATGGGCCATGAATTTTAATCTAACATTAATTCCTACGCTTAACTATTTATACAACAGTCCTTCTGCATACAAAAATTCCCTTCTACAATGCAGATTGTGGATTGTGGAAATCACTTAATTTTCTTTGACACTTTCCCTTTCCGCTTTTTGCATTCCACAATGCAGATTGCGGAAACACTTAAATACTTTACAATTTGACTTCCACTTTTCGTTCTCTGTAATGTGGATTGAGGAAATTCCTTATGATCATTATACGGGTTGTGGAAACGCTTCCATTTCTTATAACGTTTCTTCTGTTTTCTATTTTTTGCTTCCCATACCTTATAAATTTTCATTTTTTTTACGCTTTCCACGATGCAGGTTGCGGGTTGCAAAAAAAATTCATGTTCCTTATAGATTTTATTCTTCTTCCTGCTCCTGCAATGCAGACTGTGGATTACGAATTACACAAGCACTTGAATTCTTTATACATTTTTTACTTCCGTCGGCCTTCTGACACAAGGATTTTTCCTCTAAATCTTGTGTTTTTTGGGAAAAATACGGAGTGGAAAACCCTGGATTGAACCAGGGCTTCAAGTCGAATGAGATCCTTAGACAAGCACGGTATTGGGTATTTTGGTGGTGTCCAGTGGCCATCTCCTAACATATTCAACATCCAAGCTCTCCTTCATATTTCACCCTCCCTTAGGATTTTAAGGTATTATACAGGGGATTCACCACACAAGAAAGGGGCTAAACCCAATAGATCACATTAGCTTCCCTACCAGGGGTCCCTTAGAATGGATTTGACAACGACTCATACAACATACTAGTAACTCTTCATAGAAACAATATTACACCATTTGAGCAACCAATATCACCAAATGCAAGTCACATTCATTGGAAACATGGTATGAGTATACACCATCTCATAATAAACATTTTCATCAATAAAACAATAAACGGTATTTATCCTTTCTAAAGCATTGAAACACACATTTACACATATGCAAACATACCCTGAGCTCAATAGATTTGTAGAAAGATAAACCCTATTTGTAAAGCAAGCTGCAATGAAAAGGGAACAACCATGTTCCACCCAACCATAGATCAGGCATGGATCTTCTCTACCCTCAATCACCCCCAAGCTCAACAATGCGTTCCAAGAGTGGAGACAACTAACATCAATTCATCTCCCGGGAAGAAATCACTTTCCTAACACAAAGTGCTCATGCAACAAGTATTTCTCTCAACTCTTTCCTAACACAGAGTCCTCACATAGCAAGAGTTCATTCTTTCCCAGCATACTCAGCAACATCCTGCCTCCTTACTTATGCTATCTTATAGTTTGGTTTCCTAGGTATTACTTTGCAGCTACAGTCCATTCTCCAAGGAATCCCCTTCAACCACTGTGGTCCCCCCAATTTCTTCAGGGTTTGTCCAATCTTGTTTTGCAGCTACGGTTCATTCACCATTGAATCCCCATAAACCATTGTTCCTTGACTTCTCCAGGGTATGTCTAGCCCCATTAAGGCATTCCGACACCTAATGTACTTCCCTGAGGTTT
>LPNX011105980.1:71265-120434 GCA_001517045.1 Pseudotsuga menziesii
GAAAATCTAGTAAAAAAAAAATAACATATCTTGTTTTGTCATTGGAAGACAGAAATTCTTAGATATCTGTCAAGGTGTTTGTATTCAAAAGAAGCAAAAATATATTTTTCATTTTGGATTTCATTCCCTTGTTTCAGAATATGTAATTTGTACAACCAACTAAAAAAGGTAATCGATGTTAAGGACATTAAATTTGGGGAATGAAAAATAAATTTGAAATCTATTTGGAATAAAAAAAAGAGAAGGAAAACAAAATTTATTTAAGAAAGCATTGGTTATAGTGAATGGTTTGAACATTTTAATCACCTGTTGTCTATTTGGGCTTAGTATATTCAGCAATGCCATAGGAAAACATGTCATATATTACGAAATAGATAAAGGAACGACATAGAGGAGGAGGCCAAATCCTTTATTTTGCATCTTTGGACAATTGCCTTCGAGCCTTTATCATGTTTTAAAATACTAGTTACTAGACAACATCTAGGTTACATAATCTTCAAGGGGGAGACTATTAGTATCTACGGGGGTTTCACTTGTTGACCAATATCCTATCATGTTATTCATATTTGTGGGTTTTAAAATTATTAAAAATTGAACCAATATATTGCATGTATTGGGGGATGAGGAGTTTAAGGTGGGGGTGGGTAGGCTGGTTTATAAGGATTGAGGTATAAAAAGGGCTAGGGAGGAGGTTTTAAGTATTGGGAGAGGGTTTCAACAAAAAAGAGTTTGGGTCAATATCTATGGAAATTAAAGGTATTCTTTAATATCCCACGATTGCATGTGCTATGTGAGATGTTCACTAAGCGAAGTCCCATGTTAATATCACTTATCTTGAAGTTGCAGTAGATATTTAAGTATCTTCATTACCATCATAGTTGTTCAAACGTAATTTAATGGAAACTAGAGTTTCTAGAACCTTCTTCTTTGATTTATCATGAAAATGTTAAGCATCTCGAGAAAACAATTTGTTAAAACTAAATTCTGTTGGAAGTTGAAAATGTATTTTTGGCAAGGTAATACTATGCATCAATTGTGAAATTTGTAATTAATAAAGGTTTAAGATTTTTAATTATGCAATTCATAATTTTTTTGTTTCGAAGAAACAATACAATGTTAAAATATGTAAAGAAAAACATTAAAATATAGTTCCCTTTATATCATGTTGTATAGTTTCAATATATTCTCTCTAATAGGATTCCAAATATAGTAGTTAACTCTATACTAGTATATAACACATCAACATATATTAATGTCATCAAGTATCATATATGAATATGGATACAACTCTTACTAGTCACACATCACACCTTCTAAATACAATTAACTTTAAGACAAGGTAGAATCAAACTTCAACATTTTAATTGTGAGTTTGTATTGAACTACTCATCCTAAATCATCATATCTTATAACAAAAGACTAACCATAAGTGTTTCAACCACTCAATAAGTATTTTTCCATAAACTTATATTAATCTTCTTACGTCTCAACCCCTATCAAATACTAATAACTCATCCTTAACACAATATGTACTTTAACTTTATAATACATTTATTGTAAGCTTGTAGTTAACCATCCCAATTATAAGATATGAAAGGAATACCCATTGTCCACATCGTATAGGGAGAGCTATAACAATGTACATAAGTTCATTATGTTTAAACATAAAGATTGCACTATGAGATCATGAATAGTAGAACATTCCTTTATGCATACTTTAAGTGTAACTATCACAATCATGTTCAATAGACCATTGACTTTGATACAAAGAATCGATAAAAAAACTCAATACTAGGTGCAAGGAATAGACCGGGATTGATTAGTTTTGCAAAAAACAGTATTGGATTCTTCTCAAGTGCATCCAGGATCAAGGTATAGGTTTAAAATGTTTAAGATAGGCCTAAAAATTATATCATAGGTTCATTAGATCTATATGCATTGACAAATTGACAAGCGAGGATTTCAATGGAATCGATGATGATTTTGTTGATGATGAAGCCACCAATGATGAAGACAATGATTCTCCTCCAAGTAAGGATGTTACAGGCACCAATGATGTCAATGTTGAATTTCAAGAGTTCCCCTTCAATGAAGAATTGAGTGGCACCAATAGTGTTGATGCTCACATTGATCTATCCACAAGTGATCAACTTATTACTGATCATGACAATCATTTTCATATTGAATTTAGTGATCATGTTTTCAATGAGGGGGGTCATATTTCTCACAATGAAAACATTCATTCTGATGAGGTTGTTGTTGCAGACATAATGGTCTAGGAAAGGCAGAGACATAATCCAATAATGAGCAGGATTAAGTGTAGGACTAGACCTTTTTATGTCAATCCAAAGCATTCCAGTTATACAAGGTCTAGGAAAGAATTGTTCACAAGTCCAAGTTCCATTACTCATTTAATTTCAAGTGAGTGTTGCCACAACAATTGTTTGAATGGTATAGGCTACAATTATGCCTTGGAGAAAAGGAACGTGTATTTATCAATGAACAAAAGTATGCAAAATTCATATTTAGTGGGGTGTATGATTTCTACAAGGACAGGTTATGATTATCGTGTTGGAAATGTTCTTCCTTGTAGAAAGGCATTCAAAAGGATTCACTCAATTGGTAATATTAGATTATCAATAATCCAAAAAAGACTAGAAAAGGATCCAACATTTTATTCTGATGATTATCAGGGACGGATCACTGGACCATCAACACACATCGCAATATCATGGATGCATGATTTCTTTTCAAAGCATGGAGAGAGTATGCCAAATAGAGAAACAATACACATTCCAGATAATTTCACAAGACAAGAAATCTACAACTTATACAAGGATTATGTTCAAGGTGGTCAAGGAAATGGAAACTTCATCAAATATGCATATTTCACAAGAGTATGGAAAAAGAAGTTCAACAATGTCCACATTCCAAAGAGGTCAAGGATGGGGATCTGCAGTACGTGTGCTTCTCTTAAAGAAAGGAGGGATAGATCAGAAGGGATAGAAAGAGGTATGTTTAAAAATTTGTTTATTTTTTAGATAAATGTCAATTATTTAAACAAGTTATCAATATTTTTGTATACGTTCTTTGTAGATTCCATAATTAATTCACTGCAAGAACATCGCAATCAATAATCAAATGAACGACAAAAGTTGTACAAACATCGCAAGAAGTGTTATGATGCTCCACGTAAGTATATGGGTTTGATAATTGATGGCATGGATCAGAAAAAAACACTCTTGCCACATTTTGTACATGTGCCAAAGAATTTAAAGGAGGAAAATTTTATTTAGTTTCACTTGGTTGGATGTATGGGTTTTAATGGTGAAATGTTTCCAAGGGTTTACTTTACAACTCCAAACATTCACAATGATGCAAATTTGACCATCACCATAATTCATCATGTCCTTTCTCATTGGCCTGGTGATCTTCGTGAAGTTCTATATTTGCAATTGGACAACACAAGCCGAGAAAACAAAAATCAGGTCATGTTTTCTTATCTAAACGTGCTTGTTGAATTGGGAATTTTTAAAAAGGTAAAAGTTGGTTTCCTTCTTGTTGGGCATACACATGATCATATTGATCAAATGTTCAGCCATTTTGCAAGGAAATTGAGGAGGAAGAAAGTCGGTAGCCTACCATCATTGATTGAAATTGTAAGGAAAGCATATCATCCAGAACCTGTTGTACAAAAATTGGAAGAAACTATTGACATGCGAAGATTTATTTTTGGATCGCATGGTGAAGAAAGGTGCATTGAAAAACTTAATGACATTAGCTTTCAACATCAATTTCGTATAAAAAAGATTGATGGAAAAACACTACTATGGGGAAAGAAGTACTCAACTAGCACAGAATGGGGTCCTTCATCAGCTTTGGCATTTTTGAAATTCATCCCAAATCGTCAAATGTATGCTTCAAATTTATTTTTATTGCAATCATCTTCAGAGATTCATAATGCAAGGCGACACAATAGAGATGTTAATTCTTCTCAATGCATGGAAGAAATAAAAAAATCTATCGAAGATACATATGATTACTTTGATGTTGTTGATTCCGTATGGTGGGAGTCTTTTTTCATGGAGCAAAGTGACATAATTTCAAACTCTACAAATGGAGATATATATTTGAAGTCTCCATTTACTTGGCCATGAGTAACAAATGAAAACGAGGAAACAAATGCTAAACCTCAAGGTGTTGAGTTTTCTCAAGTAGAGGAAAGAGAAATGTATATTGGCTCTAGAAGATCATCTGCAAAGCATCGAGATATGGAAGACCTTTATAAGGGCTCAGTACAAGATATCAAGGAGGGTTGCATGATTGCAGTTTTGGCTACAAATGATGCATGTGATTATCCTTTCTGGATTGCAAAAGTTATGAAGGTGAATAAAGAAAATGAAGAAGTAGTATCAATAGAAGTACATTGGTATGCAACGGATACACACCCGTTTGATGGTGTGTACCAGGCAGAGATGGTAGTTTAGAAAAGGGTTTGCAGAAAGAGAAAAAGAAAGTGTCAAAAAATAAATCGTCGCCGCATTGACATATTGAAATTAGTGGAAGTTGATATACTTGTTTATGATTTCAAGATGACAAAGAAAGGCACTCTTCGCTTAAAGACTCTAGAGATTATCAAGAAGTTGCTTCCAAAAGAACAAGTTGCAAGATGGGAGTCTCCTCAACCAAGTCGTAGATCTAGAAGGAATATGACAACTAAAATGATGGGCATAGATGTAGACTCAGACGGTGCACCCATTGATAATAGAGAAGAATATGGGTCATCCACATCTTCGTCCAGCCCTTTGTCTGCAGAAAATGTAGATTTTGATGGGGTGTCAGATTCCATGGATGAATTTCAATAATTTCAAATGAAACATTTTAGATGTTTTCTATTAGTATGATGTTTGTAATTGAAACTCTCAAGGAGATTTTGAATATTTATATGAACCATTTGTTCTTGTATAGTCTAATATATGATTTTATTATGAATCGCATCATAATTTCTTTGATTTTATATGGTTAGAGTGGTGAAATTATTTATGGAATATTTTTGTTTGTTTAATATGCAAGTTTCACAAAATTTGTAATTTATATTTTTGAGAAAAAAATATTTTTCCAATTTAGGGGTTGATTTTAAAGTTTTTGTAAACAACAGTATGGGATGTTTGGACATGGATCTATTTTTAACCCTGAAAAAAAAGTGTATACTGGTATCAATACTTTTATATTTAGGGGTGTTTTTGGTGTTTTTTTTTCAAAAATCATCGTTTTTATGCCTAGAGTTCTCGTTCTTAGTATAAAGTTCTCATTTCATAGTATAAGTGGTTTCATTTTGGCCATGCTAGGCCCAAGAAGAACTCTGATTTGTCTTGAGGACCTGAGTTGTGTTCATTCTTTTGTTGGGGTTGTCATTCTGTGGTCTTCATCTTCTTCATAGCGCTGTGAACTGTTTACCTTACTGTGGTATGCAGTGGTTGGTCTTCGGGTTGTTGAGTAGGATTAGAAGCTGGGTATGCTTGAGAAAACTGGTGTTTGAGGTCACCAGCTTAGCATTTAGCCTTTCCTAGCTCCTTGACGGCCTGATAAACCCTACTATGTGGGATTGGCTGATTTGTGTACCTTGGCTATGTGTAAGCCTACTTTGACCCTTATTCCTTAAGGAATCATGCCCAGCTCAAGGGTGGTAGTGTTGTTGAGAGATTGATGAGCACGCTGGACTATGGTTGGGTGGAACGTTGCAGTGACATAGCTGGTTGCAGAACAAGTTCTATCAGATGAGTATTCTTGGCTATGTCGTCTCTGCATTTGTATTTACTGATTTATGAATCATAATGATAAACATGTTGATATTGGAATGTATAAGTTTGCTTCCACTGTATGTTGAGTAACTATGCATCCTTGTATGTTTTACGCATCTTAGCATGTTTTATGTTCTAAGAATTTTAGATCATCATTATATGCATGTTCATCTTCATGGGGCTACTTTCCTATATGTTTGGTGATTAGTAGTGTCCTCTTGGCCGGTTAGAGGGTCAGGGATGTTTCAATAATTTGACACCTTATCTTCCCCATTGGGGATTGATTTAATTAAAACATAACATCTCTAAGGTTCACTAATGAAGTAGGTCCATTCATGTCATAGAACTGCAAAGTTAAAGGTGGTTTATTTTATTCATTTACAGAATAAATGGGGATTTTGACAGGCACTTTGTCTTGTGATCTGATTCCCAAGATGCAATAGAAAGACTCCAAATAGAGTTGTGAGATGACACCACAATTTTACTAGTCTTCAATCTTCAAAGAAGGAAAATCCATGACTGGATATGAAGAGAAAACCTCAACTTTGCATTGAATTATATAGCAATCTCTAGTCAACAATAGTTTATTACGAAAACACCCATCAAGGATCTTTAGTACAAATAATATAGCCAAGATACTCTAAAGGAACCTAAATACTTCAAGGAAAAAAAAAACATATAATAGGACATTAAATCAGATCACAAGTAATGATAATTTATACTCGTCATTAAGAATATAAATGGTTAGCCATGCCTTACACACCTAATCATAGCTCAAACTTTGGTAACCAAATTCCAGGATGACTTTATTTAAGCACGAATTCTCCTTTAATAACTCTTTTGACTTGAGATGATTAATTAGAATGAAAAGGTTTCCATGAAACAAATCACTATTGTTTATGTCATTCTTCTGACTGTGTATAATTGTATTTCTCAAAAATTATTTGCTCCTTATCAAAATAAATTGAGGGGTAATCTTGAACCCCTCACCATGACATCTATTTGGAATTGAAATACTGCATATGAATTTCACAATCATATCATCAAATCGCTTTGTATCTACTCTATCCCCTCTTGGGATGGAACATGTGGCTGCCTCAAATGAATATTTTTTGCTGATATCTGTGAAGATAGCATGCTCCATGTTTTTCCCTAGTTTCTTGTTTTACAAGGCATCTGCTATTAGCACTATGTTTTATATCTTCTGTGCCAATACTATATGGGAGGACAGTAGCTTTGGAAAAATAACTGTGTGCATTATTTTATGCCTTTTCAACACCTAGCTACAAAAACTAGTCAGGCATAATTATGGGGATCCACAAACTTCCAAGAACATCTATTACTGGCATAATATAAAATATGATAGTGGGTCATTTGTGAATAATGTTACCCAGTTCCCTTGAGTTGCAATTGTAAGGAGTAAGACTCCCTAAAAAATGATTATCCTGAATTCAAACCCATACTTTTGAATTGGCAATAAATAAGGTGACTTAGGAGTTAAGTGCTTTTTACAACATGGACTATTAATTATTTCATTGGATAATGATGGTTGTCATCACAGTTTATCTCTATCATGCGAGATGAGTTTTAACTCTCCATCTCTCTGCAAATTCATATTACAATGAGTGAGAGTATTTTTATACCTAGAAATACTAACTGCAATCCCTTATGACGTTTCATTTAAGTTATTTAGAGATTTTTACACTCCATATTTTTTCTATTCCAAACTGACTTATTTTAGTGATTCATGAACATTAATAAAATTTCGTTGAATAAGATTACATTTTTGTTGGTTTACTTATTGAAAAATCATATTTATATCATACAGATATGATACAATGGGCATTTTATCTGTTTTTATATTTTTCAAGCAATTTAACTGAAATGCTAAAAAATTCCTTCATCCTAAACTTTCTAGATCCTTCATCATACAATACACTACATGCCATGCCCCTATTGAAACAACATGAAACTTCAGCCTACTGATATCATATTTATAATTATAGTTAAGAGTGTATACTAACAATCTTGTAATGGATAATATTTATAATTTTATATATAAATAAGGTAATATGACCAGATAATTCACTGCAATCAATCCTTGGACTAGTTTACACACCATATATTTTCTTACCAAACACAACATCCTTGCACCAATTTTCATAAACAATGCACCAAAAGATAGTGGAAAGCCTCAGATTAATATAAAGAACAAATAAGCATTGAAATAATAATACATTGCGATATAAGAAAAAAATATAAAGGCAATTACTAAAACTAGAAATATCAAAGGCAATAGTAAACAATATTTCCTCTTATTACAGTTAGCAATGGAGAAAAGTACAAGTACTATAAAAAATTGTGTTTTAAGGTTTATAGAGAATTGAATCTAGACAGCCACAAAATGTATGAACTACGCAATACGCAGTTCCTCCCAACACAAGAACATTATATCTCTCATAATATTTTCTTATAGTAACATAAACTAGACCACAAATGAGAACTTCTTTCAAACAAAATCCTAAAAAATTACTATAATAAGAACTACACTACATGAAAATAGTCAAATATGCTAAAAAATCCAATAAGAAGGAATAAGCATAGCTTGACCCTAAAATAATATTATAGACGTAAGTCTTAAATCATGCAACTACAAAAGCCAAGGGTTCAAAACTTCACGCATTTTCAAATAAGAAAACTCTTGAGAGGTGTTTAATAATTACCTGCAGCATGTTGGGAAATATTATATGCATCATACATTCTATACACCCAATGTGGAAAAGATGAATAGTGAGCCCTATATACCCACTTAGACTCGTCAGCAGCCCAAGATTTGCATGCCCTTCCCCATCCTTTATGATTTGAATACTATTTTCTTTCAAGCAATGGGCTATGTCCACCATCCCTGCTATCATTATGGTTTGTCACATATATGATCTGAATCAAAGAATATCCAGGAATCCATTGATAATTTCCTCGGGATCATCTAGAGATTCTTTCATGAGATATCCTTTGCCTCTGCCAAAAACCAGTCAAGATATCTTCATCACTACCACTGAATCCATCATCCATTCATCGAGGATGGATATCTTCATACATATCAAATGATTGCTTCTGCAATCTTCCGACTAAAGGTCCCTCTTCAGCAGTTGAATTTGACAATTTATTAACCATTTCATCTCCTTCACTTTCAATTTCCATTTTCCTATCATCTGAAGCATTTGATGGTTTTGACCATGGAACCTTCCCACTTTGGAAGCTAGGAACAGATGAAAATGAACCAAATGCATCCATTGGAATGCATAGTGGTGTATCTTAAATAGAGTGACAGACAGATCCTTTTGCAACACCTTTTACAAAATAAATACTTTAGGGAGTTCCCAATCCAAATTTCTTAGGTTTCATTCTTTTTTTGATATTTGTTCCTCCTACATCAAAATTTGCTTCAGACCATAGGATCATGTTCCGACAACATCAAACACTGAATGTGTAACAATCCGCATTGCAACAATAATAGTTGTTTAACCTTTGGTGGCATGTAATTTCAATATACAGATTGGAAAATGAAGAAAACATTGAAGTCCAGATGACTAGGCATACCTGGCATCTTTGAGACAAGAATGATCTAGCTCAAATTATTCATGACAATTATTCCCCTTATGATGGTACAACAAATCTTATTGCAAAAGGTATACAATAGTTTTGCAATATTTGTCATTTTCAATGTACTACATGATCCCAATCAATATCAACATATTTCAATTTGTCAGCAAATGGTGGTCATCACTATTTAACCTATCCTTATAACTCATCTATCTTGTTTTCCTGGAAAGTTTTGGCCACATCCAGCCTACAGCTATCGCATAAAGGTTCAATTGGTCATCTTATAAGTGCATAAGTATATAGTGGTATAGCGTATAATTTCCCGCTAAATGGGAAATCTAACGTAATTCTAGGCATGGTAATACAATGCCTTTTACTGATAAAAAAAATTGTAACATTAGCATTTAATGAATGAATGTGGATTAAATATTCCTATTTTAATAATAAATGTTTCCCATCTATTTGGGATGCAAGACCTTATTCTGAGACAATTGTTCAACCAAGTAAAGGAACTGGAAGCTTCTTTCTCATCCATTTCATTTTCAAACCTGCAAAGAGTTAAACATGGAAGTAGAATAGTAGACACGCCTTCCAAAAAAGCATCAAATATTCCATAGGGTACATGGGAGATTAATGAATAGGAATCTGGGGTATTTCTCCCAGTTTCTTTGAGATCCCTATATACCTAACATACTTTCATCTCTCTCTTTCTATTGTGAGAAATCCATCTTCAGTGGATATACATGTTTTCAAATTTTGAATTCGATTATGAATGGGCTCAAACCCCTGTTTTGTATTTTTCATATACAAATGATTGTATGTAAGTATTAATAGTAGTTTATGATTATGGACATTTGATTTTGGTTGAAATTTTTACTATGAGTTATGACACTAGCTTGTGATGGAGATAAACATCAGAGATCTCTATGATGTTTATAGATGTAAGTTTTTTCATACTGAACTAATTAAAGTTTACAATATTTTCCTAAGAAAAACTATATCTATATTCATGAGGACATAAATTCTTTCAATCAATACATACAACTACATAATACAAACCAAATAATCTCATATTCATCATAGAACTAGCTAATAAAAGGAGGATGCAGCAACAAGTTCATTCACTTGTGAGAGATTGCAAGTAAACAGTAAACTGTTGCAAGAGCCATACAGGAGGAAAACAATGATCAACATAAGGAAAGTATAAATACTAAATAGGAACATTTTTGATAAATTTTGCACAAGAAACTAAAATATATTGAGCTAGGGAGATTGAAAATGTGAAAAACAATCGCAATCCTTGATTTTTCGTAAGAAAACAGTCAAATCATGAAACATTGAAGAGATCACTATAGATATATTGTGACACAAAAAACAATTCGTATTAAGAATAGAACCAGCACCATGGAAATTATTGTGGTGTGTGGCAGGTCATGAGAAAGACAACAAAAATTAGTAGGGTAGATAAATTTTACTCTTCTTGGTTTCATGATGTGCATCAACACTAAAAAAAGGGTAATATGCACCTAACTGGTACCATTGAAGTAGTAATTCAGGCTCAGGATTTCCAAAGAATCCACCAACATCAGCACCTATAGGAAAATTGCAGTAGATATCAGGTTCCTTCTATAAAAGTCTTCAAGAATGGTTAATGCAATATATCAATAAAATTGTATACTAGAAAATTCCATTCCAGTGAGACCAAGGGTTAACAACATTGGAACAAAAACTCTCAATTGGCCCCAATCCACTGTATTCTCTCATGTCCAAACTATGTGGACCCTCTAGCTTCTAGCAAAAAAGGAACATGATAAAAAAAATGGCCTATCATTCCCACCTCCTTGTTTCAGAAGACCATTAGAAGAACCCATATGAAAGAAATATACATAAGCATTATGAAAATCACGGTGCTCAACATATCCAAAGTGAAGAGCATCTCTGGGCATTTTTTCCTGCACCATAGAAGGGATCATCACAGAGAAAACAAATAAAAAATCCAAACATTGATTGCGTTGGGCTCTTGTAATGTCCCGGTTTTTACCCCGTTGCATTAGATGTATATGATGTATAAATTGTAAATTATCATGGTGTGGAGCTAAAGGCCAAGGCCCCACCATTGATCGGTCATGCTATGTTTTGGGATTTAAATTGTCACCGACGGTATGTCGGGGCATGTGGCATATTTTATATTGGTCATCATGTAAATATGCATCTATAATTAATTAAATGAACCCGACCAGCTACGATCGCGGAAACTAAATTGAAAGGGGCATGATTTTCCCAAGGATGAGGATGTGGGGGGGTTTGTCAATCTTGAGCCAAAAAGGGAAAAAACCCATGTGTCATCTTCTTTTGTTTTATCCCAACCACCTTCAGTTAATAATTTCTGCTGGTAGCTGAGGGAAGTTATGGTAGTTAATTGTTTTTGGAGTGGGGTGGCAGGACTGTCAGTCCATGCCTCCACGCACACTCCACCCATATTTGACTTCTGAATGGAAAGGAAAAATGACTATCACCCACACGTAGATTTTCTTCTTCTCTCCACGAGTTGCTAAACACCCACGCACTGCAAATTCGCGTCCTTCCTATTGTTTGTTCCGACCACGAACAAAAAGGGAGCTATTTTTTCCTCACCCAGGACCTCCATTGCCTGTTCCTTTCCTCACTAGGTCGAATTGTTTTCCCACGCACAGGTATTCTTATGTTTGGGGCTCACATAGCGAGCTGAGTGCTGTGTGTTTTCACCCATGATTTTCCTGAGAAGAGCCAATCACGTCCTCGGCTGTATGTTCTCCTTACAGACCGGTATGGTTGTGTAATTTCTGTCATTTTTATGCTAAGATTGGAACTATTGTTCTTCCCCCATGTTTACTGTTTAGTTGGGACTGTGTAATTCGATTATTGGGAGTCGTTTTGGCCACGAGAGGGCCACGAATGACTCAGAAATCATTTTCCCTGTTTAAGCTGTGACAGCTAAACTAATTTCATGAGTGCAATGGTTGGTCTTCGGACTGTGGGAGGGGCAGGGATGTTGGCTTAGATTTGCTTGATAAACCTGGTGGCTAGAAACCACACAGACAGAGATAGAGGGCTGACCTTCTTCTCCATCACCCCTGAATAGCACTGGAAGGGAATGCAAGGCCTGAGGGACTGTGTAGCAGAGAAGGGACCGATTCCTTGTGTTGGGTGTGTTTGGGTGTTTTAGAGGTCAGGCTAGTTCTGGTGTAGGTGTTCTTGGCTCTATAATGAGCTCACCAGCTTAGCAATTTTCCTTCTCCAACTCCTTAATGGCCTGATAAACCCAACTCTGTTGGCTTGGCTATGTGTTTTGTATATCCCTGGCTATGCGTTAGCCTTCTAGTTCCCTTATTCCTTGGAGAATCATGCCCAGCTCGGGGGTGGCATCGTTGCTGAGAGATTGAGGAGCACGTTGGCCTATGGTTGGGTGGAACGTTGCAGCGACGTAGCTGGTTGTGGATCAAAGCTCTTCATAAGATAAGTGATCTTGTGTATTTTACCTCTGCAATTCTATATTTACTGTTAATGAAAATGAAATGAACATGTAGAAAGAATGCTTGTTTGAATGCATATTGATTCCGCTGTGCAAGATAAATAATCATAGTTGTGCATAAACTACAATTGTAGTTGCGTATGATGAAAGATGGTATCTGTGTACATTCCACTGTAATGCATCTCTTTATCAGCATTCTGTTTAAGCATTCTAGCATTTTATTTATGCCTATACATGTTCATGGGCGGTTGGCTCGGGTGTTTTAAGCTCCAAGTCGCGTCCTCTTTGCCGGCCGGAGGCAGGGGGACGTGATAGCTCTATCCTTCCAATGAATTTCATCTATGAATTTCGAAGCTCATATATGTGTATATTAAATTAAAAAAATTCAAGGAAAATAATGGGGGCCTGTGATAACAATAGCATACATTTGGACCATTGAATACAAAAGGTTCATTCATATCATTCCATATGTACAATGATGGTGTTGAACCCTTATAGATTCTAAGAGAAAACGTTTCATCCCACCATGATCTGATTTCTAGATTCATAATATCCAAAGAAGATGATGCACCTGGCCAACACCAACCATTGTAATCATTACTGTGGATGTCCTTAACATAATACCCCTTTTGATTCACTTCCTTGTGTAGCAGAAATCCATCATCCCTCTATTTATGATGATCGACAATAGACACCATATGTTGGCATTTTTCCATGAGCTTATTCTACATCTCTCATGGATTCGGAAAGAGCAATTTGTCCGATGTAAAGTATATATTCCCATCAGTGTGCTCAATTTCAAGCCAAAGAACATCATAAGGTATATCAAACTCATCAAACATGGCATCCAAATTGGATACATCTTCCTCATCTCTATAATTCTAGCGACACTGGTGATAAGCAGTTGCAAAAATTTATGGCATGCTAGAAGTTCCAGTAAGACTAGCATATTGCCTCATAACATCCTTGGGGTTAGGACCAACAAAAAAGAACCCATCCATGATACCACTCTCGGTCATCCACATGGTATGGATCACGTCGGTATTCCCGTGGGAATCGGAAGTGAACCCCCATCCTCTTGGTAGTGAATACATCTATTTGCATTTTGGCAGAATTTAGCCAAAAAAAAATGGTTGTGTATTCCTTGCTGTGAGACAGCATGACAGGAATGGAACCATAGAGTCCAAAGGGGGATTTTCTAATGTATTCAAATACATCAAGATTGAATAACCGGTAGGGCTTTAAATTGACCTCGAGTCCTCTAGTTGGATTAAGGGAAAGACCAATGGCATGTTCACGTATCCCATACACATGTTTTTCCCCATGAAAAGACATGTCTAGTCTAATAGATTGGGGTCCATGGGGTCTGGAATCGGTATGACTATGAAATTGCTCATCCCAATTCTCTTCCTCATTCTTATTTCTAAAATGATCGAAATGGAAAATCCCTTTGCTATTAAACTAGACGAGAAGTTCATTTTTACCTATTCTCACATACATTTCTAGTGGATCGTGATACAGTACGACCTCATATCCAATGATTAGATAAACAGAAGAAACTCCATCCTGCTCATGCTCTATTCCTTGTAGCTAGAGGTGCCTATCCTCCAGATATTCTGCCAAGACGTCGGGTACCTCGAACCGCTTTCTCTTTCCATCTTTCTCTGCATCCTCGTCCACCTTGAATTTTAGGATTCCATGACATTCAAAGAATTAATGCATTTTTTACCTTGACCTCGGGGTTTGGGGTTTTGGGAACAAATTTTGCAGTGAGCTGCCCATCTTGCAGGGTAACATCAATAGCTCTGAGGTTTGGGGTAAAATAAATAGCTCTGAGGTTCAATGTTCAATGGAGGGAAGTGGATCTTTGGATCAAATCTCAACCCATGCCTCACCCACGTGTTCACATACAACTCAAGGATAGCCTTATGATCGCAATTCAATGAGGAGGTTTGTATGGTATGGGGTCAGTGATAAAATTTGAACGGTGGGTCTTAATTTTAAATGGAAGGGCATTTATTCTTGGAGCCTTTCTAAGATTAATTTTTGAAAGGATAATATAATTAATTGTATTTCAATTGACAAGTGTAAATTACCTAAGCCCTTCACCCAAAAAATGCAACAAAAAAATATTGTTCTCTCAATTTTTTACATTTTTTAATAATTGAGCACCCCTTAATATTTACATGAAAAAATGATATAATTCCAACAAAAATTATTTTGAAAACATTAAGTTGTCATATGTGTATCATTAATTTTATAGCTCAATAACATAACAAATATTCTATTGTATTTTTTTAAGTTCGAGCACAATTCATTATACAAAAAAACTACTTCGACTATGTCCTAACCATATTGAGGAATCCAATTGCAATCCAAGTGCAATACAAGATTGAGAGATCTAAGAATGTTAAGGAATTGGAACCTAACATATAATAGTACACAACTCAGAAAACATTAAAAGAAAAATTTTACTTACCATGAAAGTTAGCAAATCTAGCATAACCAAGGTCGGGGCATTAAATTTTTTGTTCAACACTTGTCGTGAAAGCATACATGTATGGAATGGAGGGGAAATTGAATCAATCCTAAGTCAATTGAATACTTGCAACTCACTTCATGTCAGAGTCTCAAAAATCCACCTTTTAATTTGAACCAAAATACCAAAAGAAGTTTATTAATGGCTAGATTTGACAAAGTTCCAACTGTGAGTAATTAAGGGCTCGAGGCTCTAAAATTTGTTTTTTTTGTACCAGTCCACAATTCAGTGAATCAATAGTCATAGGTGGTAATTTAAGCTATTTAATAAAAACATATAATGCATATACCTCTATGTTGAAACCATTTTCCATGCTGATGTAGGCCACTACCCTCTTTATTGTCTTACCAAAAGGCATGATAATGAGGATGAAGACCTAAAATTATGGACTTCACCTTCAAAAAATTCCTTGCAATCACATTAGTAAGGAGTCATAAGAAGATCACAACAATCCAATGTGTCAAATGTTAGTTTATAGTGTTAATTAAATACTTATACGGTAAATTTAATATAAGACTTACTTATACTTGTCTCTTACTCTTTGCGTATTGACACATTTAATATTTTATGGTTGTATCTATGCCTTGACCCAATTCGTATTATAAGGTGAGGATGTTCATGCATAATAATCCTTAGTTATGACTATGAGATGAGGGTTTAAAGGGAAGAGGATGTAAAAACAAGTAATTTTTATATGTATTTTAGTGGCGCTGAGGACAAATGTTGTGAGAAACCACAATACTTGGAAGGACATAAGGAGATTACATCATGATTACGCCACCCATCAAATTGAAGACTATTCTTGAGCCAACAATTACTTTTTTAATTTTATTAATAACCATTGTTTCTCGATATCATGTGCCCAATGAAAATTCTTTATAGCAATGCATAAATTGACCTCTGCATAGTTTGTGATCCTAGATACAAGTCATTATTTGTATTTGCATGACATCAAGTGTTGTTTATAGTTGTCATGAGTCCATGATATTCATGCAGTAAATGAAGTATTATAGAGGAGGACGAATTTCATTTTGACAAAAAAAGAGTGCACACTGGTAGCGAGGTTCTCATAGGTAGTAGGCACAAAGTTTTAAGCTCGCTTCAGGCCTAGTAGTAGGCTTGTAGTTCTTTTTTGTTATAGTCGTAGTTGTTGATACATTGCCACACTTTAGATTGCAGCACCAAGTGACTCGAGAGTCAGAGTCACATATTAATGGCTAGTGTCCCATAGTCATCAATGATTATTGTTCATCTTGCACAACTAAGCAGTGAGTGCATGGCATGAGTGGGTGAGTGATTATAATTGATCATATTTCCAATATTTTGAATGATGAATTGAACTTTATAGATTAGAAATTTTAATATCTTGAGAAATTTATATGGATGGGTAAATTCAAATGTTTCCATTCTTTTGAAATGTTGATATAAATTATTCCCTTCTTGAATGGAAAGGTAAAATTTAGATTTTAAATTTTTTTTGAAGGGAAATTTTAACTTTACACTTCTAGGAAGGACTAGATCCCTTTAGAAGGGCTAGGAAGGGTTCAATTTTGAATGTTGTATGGGGTTTGCTTCACCAACCAAGATATTGAGAAACCCTTCCATTCAATGAGATGTAAACTTACATAAATCACATGATTAGATGCAACACATGGCTATCGAAGAAATATTGCATGGTCGTGTGCTTAATAAGGAGGAATTTACGTGATTTATTTAATGGTCAAATTGAGGGTTAACATGGATTTTTATATGTAATTGTCCTAGCCTCGATGGTTTTGAGTTTAATGGGTGTAGTTAGATTTGATATATAATGTATTCTATGAAATTTCCTTAGGTGTTCTAAGTAAATAAAAGTAATGTGATAACAAATCAGGTGAGACATAGCACAACTTCAAGCATTCAAAGATATTAAGTAAAGAGTCATGACTTCTCTAAGTTGTGCTATATGACATTTATTTATGATTTTATTTTATGCTATTATGAGTTGCTTGTGTTGATACAATGTGTAAAGAAATAAAAACAACATCTACTTATAAAAGAGACTATCATCTATAGTGATTACAAGCCTCTTGAGTTCCATCCTCATGCAAAACAAGAATGCGAATGCATGCCACATGAAGCGCATTACATATTTTGCAACAATTTAACATTGTGATTAAGTAAATTTCTCTTTTTCCACAGTATTACATGTTATTAGTCTAACAAAATAGAACAAAACAGAAACTGGGTTTTTCTTCTAGGGTTTTCTCTAGTTGTTTCTCAGGCCCTATTTAGTATCATCAAAACCCCCTAAATGATCATCAGCCATCTGGCGACTCTAAGGATAATCAATGGTGGTCATTAAGGGAGAGGTGGAATCCCCCTCCTAGTTAAAGACTGCAATTTATTATTGGAATATATTTTCATTAATGGGATGGTGAGTTGTGTATTCATTTTTTTCATTACAATATATGTTGGTTTGTGCTCCATGTATAGATAGTCAAGGGATGGACCTAGTGGGACGAACCCAACCAAATGCCAGTCCTACATGGTTCCTCAAGTTGTGTATTCATAGTGATTAGGAGGCCAGGTTATATGGTGATTCAAAATCCTGAAATGCTTGTAAATTGCAACTAAGCAAAGCAATAATGAATCCTATTCATTTAAGAAAAACATTTTAAGATGGAAAATAAAAGCATAAAATATCATTAAAAACATTGTTTATGTGTGAATTTATGGCCAAATTCCAACACTGTGGTTACCATAACTCTGGAAGCTACTTGATTCAAAAATGCCCCAAAATTCACATTGCCTAAATATTTGGACTTAAAACCAATGTTTAATTCCATAAACTACACTTCAGAGGTGTACAACGATCAATGGTAAAGAGCCATCCACTTTCAATACACATATACAAGATTATTTTATGTGTGTGGAATTTTTTCCAGCACAGACATTAACAAAGTTAAGACAAATATAATTGAAAAGATATGTGTCACTTTACAGAGCATGTGTAATCCCCATATTCAGTGTTACCTCGAGTAGAGGATGTATAGGATGCACTCATTGTGTAGTTGGATGAGTATGTGAGGGAAAATGGGTATAGGCATGTGATGTGATTGCATTCGATAGGGGATACTCTATGGGAAAGAGAAAAATAAAAACAATATCACCATTTCACATATGTGGAAGAACATCCACATATATTTCCTACATAGTGAACCGCCTATAGGAAGAATACCTTCCACTATCGCAATTGAAAAGTGGATGGTGACACCCAACAAAATATTGAAAGTTGTATCCAACGATAAATCTCAAGAACCTCCTAGCTATCAAAGAGATAAATGAGATGTGGATTAAAGGCTGTGAAAACAAGTTTTATGATGCACAGGGCATATATTATACCTATGTTCTCTAATTTAATGTTAACTATGTAATTAGTTGAAAATAGCCTTATGCTAATCTTAGAAGAGGTCAAATTCATGGGAGAAATGTAAATATGGTTTATTGGAAAGTATTGTATGGGAAGACATATGTATTTTAAATGTATCCGTTATTTTCATTTCTTGTCAAATTATAATTTTTTATGTGCTAACTGGGTCGTCAAATGCATTCCTAAGTAATGAATGGATATGTTTATGGTCATGCTATATTGGAAGGGTAGACCGTAGTTAGAATGGAACCCCAGTGAATGGTTTGTCACTCAATAAATGTCAACCTCACTAGTAAACTACTCCTCCATTGACATAGGTAATTTAATTTAAATATCAACTATTTCCATGTTCTTATACATATGTGCTTATACACCCAATTAAATTTTTGAACATCTTTGGAATATGGACATTAATGTGAATTGATTTTCTCTGTAACCCTGTCCATTGTCCTTGTGTCTTTATTCCTAAGATTAATAAATAAAACCAAAACTTTGGATCCCACATTGATAAGCAATTCAATTATGATTCTGAGAGAATAATCCTGTAGAATAAGTATGTTTTGAAAGAGGTTAAAGGAAAACCAAAACGTAAACATCATAATAATATGCCTCTGTAAGTGTCGGAGGAATTGTGCTTACCCTTTATTTTTCCTCGACCTCTGCTGCTTCCATTTTCTTTGCCTATGCCTCTCCTCGAACTTCCCCCATAAATCTTATTGATAGATGAATTTGGTCAATCTACCATGGTTCCATCACCGCCATCATTTACTACTATAGTTGAAGGCAACTCTTTCTCAAGGTTACTACGTAGATGAAAAAATACAGGATTTACCCTAGCATTGAGTCTCACATTTCTCCTGACAATTCTTGTAATGAAAACGTTGGTGGGAGTCCCAAGATCTCCACCGATTTTTTGATGACTGCTGAATGTTTTGCAATTCATCGATGGATTTTTATCCTCGGAATGTGGAGATGTTGGGGGTTCCTCTACAGTCAAATACATTCCTACATCACATGACCCGATCTCTTCCATAGCGCACAACAAAGATATCTAATAAAGTCTATCAAATTTTGTCACCTCGATTTGCAATAGGTAAAATAAAAATTAATACTCAAATATGTTAGTTCAAGGGAATTTCACATAACAAACAAAATTTCTTTAAACTTTAATAGAAATTTGACATCCTTAAAAGAATTGTCGAAAATTGAACCAATTATTCTGAATGTTTAATGAAAAATCTACCAATGCCATAAAAATTGATAGCTAACTATTTTTTTCCTTTAGAGATGTCCGCTTATAGGGTCAAAGATGTAAAAACATTTGATCCACTTCTTCAAAGTAACAATATGGGAATTATTGAAATGCTTGTTTCTTTATTCCATTTTAAACCAATACCAAAATGTCCTTAATAGTACAAATAAAGTTATCTTTTGTGTTAATATTGATATCCACTTCTTGTGCCTTGGATGTTCTTGGTAAAAATGAGGGTATGGATGGGGGGTTGTCCAAAACAACCTTGTAGGGTGACATTTTGGTAGCACCATGATAGTTGGTATTGTACTAACTTTCTGCAAGGGAGGTTTAGGGGGGTTGGGGGAACTACTAAACCCAATGGCCAAATCAGTTAATGTAAAACCCAATAGCTAACAATATTTTTATGGTCAACACCTCACAACCTCTATTACTTGTTATTAACTCCAGTATCTCAAGTTTTGCAGTATCCATAAGTATTATGACATCTATCATCATCGTGGACATCAAGTTTGTCATCATCATCATCATCATTAATTCCATATGGTACATCAACATAATCTTGATCATCATCTTCATTATCATCATCATCGCCCGCATTAAGTACATCATCAACAAAATCATCCTCACCATTGTCATTGTGGTCACGCATAAGCCATTAGTGTTCTTAATCACTAATCGACATTAGAACTCATGTCATGTAATTGATAAGGTCAATTATATGTCATTATAGTCATTTCGATGATAATAGGGTTGTTTAGATGTCGTTACAAACATTTTGGTTCCATTAGAATCAATTAGGATCCAAAAGTGATACCACATGCATAATCATCATTGACATCCACATCCACATCATCATCATCATCATACAATAAATCAACATCATTGCCAAAATCGTAGTCATCATCAATGTCATCATTAATATAATTGCGATAATAATCGGAAAGGAGCCATACTAACTCACAAGAATGGATGATATAGTTTTATACTTATCAAATCATATCGATACGCTCCATCATAATTATCGTAATGCATCATATTCATGTTGTTAGGGCCAATCATATTCCATTAGGTTCTATCAAATGTTGTTGGGGACACTCAAATGCCATTAGAGCAATTTAGGTGACAATAAGGTAGTTTACCCCTCATTAGGATTAATCAAGATCCAAAAGTGCCATGATTATGATAAATTAGGTGCCACTATGATAATCAAGATACAAAAGTACTATCACATGAATCATGATCATTGACATTGACATTGATATATCTGATGTTATGTCGGACGTTTTCCAAATACAATTCCTAGCTCTAAACCTAATGCAATTCCTAGTGCGGTTTCTTCCAAAATTTCTGGCATTATTCCAGGCGGTAAACCTGGATCTATACCCACCATTATGTTGGATGTTTTCTAGGCGCAATTCCTAGATCTATACTTAGCGCTATGTTGAATGTTTTTCCTATCGAAAGTCATGGCACAATTCCTATTGCTAACCCTATATTAATATATGGTGCTATGCTATTCATGACATTTTTTTGGAGGCTATTCTTGGTGTTATATGGGATGCTTTTGTGGACGCTAATTGGGATGTTAATTGGGATGCTAATTGTGATGCTAATTGGGACGCTAATTGGGATGTTAAGTGGGATTCTAATTATTGTCCAAAACAACGTCAACTTTTAAAAAGGGATAAAAATTGAGATTCTAATTGGGATGTGAATTGTGATGCTAATCGGGATTTTAATTGTGATACTAATTGGTATGCTAATTGGGATGTTAATTTGGATGCTGATTAGCATCCAAAATAGTGTCAAATTTTAAAAAGGGATGTTAATTGGGATGCTAATTGGGATCCTAATTAGAATGCTAATTCAGATTCTAATGGGGATGCTAATTGGTACACTAATTGGGACGTTACTTGGGATGATAATTAGCATCCAAACTAGCGCCAACTTTTAAAAAGGGACACTAATTGGGATGCTAATTGGGACACTAATAAGGATGCTAATTGGGACTCTAATTGGGACACTAATTGTAATTCTAATTATCATCCAAAATAATGCCGACTTTTTAAAAGGGACACCAATAATGCCATTAAAAGCACCATCTCATGGAAAAGAATCGACTTTCTCCAAAAAATGTTGGAAAAAAAACTAAAAGTGATAGTGGATGCTAAAAAGGAAGCTAGTAAAAGAGAAGCTAATCAAAGGGTTTTGTTGTAGTGATTCTAGACATTTCGACAGATAATCAACTAAATATTCCTTTTATTTGGGCCATAAGAATTGATTTCCAAGGGTTGTACCATCTTTTGGTAACCAAGGTGCCATGCAAAAGGAGGTTTATGCATTTTGTTTAGAACAAACAATTTTAAATCTGCAATGTTAGGCATGTATATCCTCTCTTTAAACCAAATTAACCCTTTTTGGTCTACTTTGAATTCTATCCCATTTAATTTTACCGCGTCTTTTAGTAGTTCATTCAATAAGTTTTAATATTCATCATATTGGATATTGGCTACTTTTATTCTACTCATCATATCAATACTTGGTTGGACCATAGAGATATCATATACCTCATGAGCTCATTGATTGAGTGCATTAGCCACCCTATTTTCCTTACCCTTGATATTCTTAACTTCAAAATCGAATTCACTTAAGAAGGCCATCCATATTGTTTGTCTATAATTTAGTCCTGACTGAGTACGCATATTCTTTACGTAGATGTTGTTTGTAAACAAAAGGAACCTTTTCCCTAACAAGTAGTTGCACCAAATTTTTAGGGCATGCACTACTGCTGCCAATTATAGATCATGCACTACATAATTTAGTTCATGCTCTTTTAATTTGCGAGATTCATAACATACCACATGCCCTTGTTGAGATAATAATCCTCCCAATCCTTCTTAACTAGCATCCTTACAAACTGTGTAGTCTTTACAGGGGTCAAGCACCTTCAAAATTGGATCCATGGTTAACAATATTTTTAGAATTTGAAAGCTCTCCTGACACTTCAAGGACCACACAAAATTTACTCTTTTATTTTGCAAGTAATGGGATAGGCCATATTTGAGAATCCTTGGATTAATCGTTGGTAGTAACCGGTGAGTCCCATGAAGCATCGAATCTTAGCGACATCATCAGGCACAATCCATTTCTAAAATATCCTTAATATTTTGTGGATATACCATGATCCTGTTTTCTGATATGAAATGACCTAATTACTAAATTTCATTCTTAAAGAATTCACACTTCTCTAACTTATCATACAATTGATGCTCTCTTAAGGTCTGTAGCACAATTTCTAGGTGTTGTTGATGTTCTTTCTTCGTCTTGGAGTACATTAGGATGTCATCAAGGAATATCAACACAAATTGATCTAGGTACTTGTTGAAAATACTATTCATTAGGCACATGAATGTATAGGGGAATTGGTTAAGCCGAAAGTGATTAGTACGAATTCGTAGTGCCCATATCGGGTTCTGAAGGCCATTTTACTTACATCTTATTTATTCTTAATCTGGTGATAACGAGACCACAAATCCAAGTTGGAGAAAATATTGGATCCCCCCACATGATCAAATAGCTCATTGGTCTAAGGTAGAGGATACTTGTTCTTGATGGTTAATTTATTTAGTTGTATGTAATATATGCAAAGTCTTAGAGTCCCATCTATTTTCTTAACAAAAAAACTCGTTCCCCGTAGGGAGACACGTTGGGTCTGATGTTACCCTTATCTAGCAGTTCTTGTAACTAAATTTTCAATTCAGTTAACTCAAGGCTGCTCATACGATAAGGTATCTTAGATACCGATGCAAACCCAGGAACAATCTCAATGGAGAAATCTATCTCTCGTTGAGGGGATATTCTTGGCATCTCTTCTAGAAATACATCCATAAAATTACTTAAGACTGGGTGGTATTTTACCAGTGTTTGACCTTCATTAAGGAGAAAGTAAGTGACCCGTACTGCATACATTTTACAACCCTTTTTCATACACCTTTTTAATTGCATGGCAGAGATTTTCCTTAAGGAGATAGGTTTAATGACACCTTTTACCTTTCTAACAATTTGATCCTCAACCACATAAGTAAAGGTTTTATCAAAACAATTCAATATTAGTTTGTACCTTGCTAACCAATCCATGCCAATAATAATATCATATGACCGTAAAGGAAAAACTTTCATATTAATCCTAGTCACACGATTCATTATTTTAACTTCACAATCAACAATATACTCAGTTACCTTTCTCCTTGCTCCAATGGCCAATTGGACTGACCATGGTTTTGCATGCCTTACCTTGGCAAGATGGAAATCCTCCATCACTCTAGCAGAGATGTAACTTAAAGTATCCCCTGGATCAATCAGTATAGAAAGAATTTGGTTAGAGATAGTACCTTCAATCTCCACAATTGCAAATTGATAGTCTGTGAACAACCTCATTAGTTTGGTTGAGTCATGGGAATTTCCTTCGCAAGTGGGGATTTCCACATTCCCAACACTTCAAGGGTTATTTAGGGGCTCCAACAATCCCCTTATGTCCAAGTTTCACATATTTTTAGTTCTTTTATGGAAGTTGTTCATTTTTGTTATAAGAATTTCTTTGTGGATTCCTTGGCATGTTCTTTAAGGGTGGGGCCTAGAATCCCTTCTTCCATTGGTTGAAATTTTCATGTTCTTTACCCTTCCATACCTTGGAAAGGTCATTACTCAGTTTGTACTATTCAAAACACAACCTTTCCTTTCTTAAGGCTTCATCCAAGGATTTCGGATTTTCAAATTCAATATGGTCCTTATAATACCATGGAAAGAAACTAAAGAAGCATTTCACTTTCACTTTTTCCTCCTTAATATATGACACGAATCGTAGAAGATCAAAAAATTTGTTAATGAGGTCCTCTATATTCATTTGGACAATTTTTAACTCATAGAATTGCTTGGTTTATCTTTCATAGTAGCTCTCTGATAAATATTGATTCTTGAAAACCTTCTTGAACTCCTACCACTCCAGGTTCTTCTCTTTTATTCCTTCGGAAATCTTCAGATCTTGCCTCCAAATGATGGTCTTTCTCTTCAGGTTGTAGATGGCCATTCTCACCTTCATGTTGCTAGAATAATTGTAAATTTGAAAGTACTTCTTAATATCTAGTAGCCAAGCTCTGCTTTTTCTCTGATCTTGCATTCTCTATCGAAGATAATTGGGTTGATCTTTTTAAACTCACCTTCCAAGTGGTTGAATTTTCTTTTACCAACCCACTTGGATCGATTTGCATATTTTTGAGTTCTGTTGGAGGAACTGTCTTTTCTTTCGGCACTTTATGGAAATTTCGGGTCCTTCCCATTCTCTATTTGGGGTTTTTCCCCATTATTCTTCTCTTGCAGACTTTGCAACATTATCTAATTAATCTCCTACTACTTTTCCTGAGCCTTGTTTAGCTGCTCATTATATTCTTTCAAGATCTCTATTTCTACTATCTATTTCCTCATTGTTTTAAGAATTTGACTGGCTTTAGAGTGTTCCTGTTTTGGTTGCAATGGGCATGGCATTGGTGCACCTTCTTCGGGTCGATCTGCAATCTCACTTTGTGAGGCCATTACTATATCCCTGTTACAGAACAATTTTGTATGTGCACAAAACATTCCAACACAAATTGTTATGATTCAAAAAACATTTTTTCATAATTTGATGGAACTAAATGTTCTCAAATGGTGATAGGGTTGAAACCTGTAGCTCTGATACCATATGTAACATACCGATATAACTTGTCAAAATGCATATATATAACAAAAATAATTTCTTTCACATAATACATGGGCCATGAATTTTAATCTAACATTCATTCCTACGCTTAACTATTTCTACAACAGTCCTTTTGCATACAAAACTTCCCTTCCGCAATTCCACTTCTGCAATGCAGATTGCGGATTGCGGAAATCACTTAATTTTCTTTGACACTTTCCCTTTCCGCTTTTTGCATTCCACAATGCGGATTGCGGAAACACTTAAATACTTTACAATTTGACTTCCACTTTTCATTCTCCATAATGTGGATTGAGGAAAGTCCTTATGATCGTTATACGGGTTGTGGAAATGCTTCCATTTCTTATAACGTTTCTTCTGTTTTCTTTTTTTTGCTTCCACGATGTGGATTGCAGAAAATCTGCCATACCTTATAAATTTTCATTTTGTTTACACTTTCCACGATGCGGGTTACGGGTTGCAGAAAAAATTCATGTTCCTTATAGATTTTATTCTTCTTCTCGCTCCTGCAACGCAGACTGTGGATTACGGGTTACACAAGCACTTGAATTCTTTATACATTTTTTACTTCCGCCGGCCTTCTGACACAAGGCTTTTTCCTCTAACTCATGTGTTTTTTGGGGAAGAATATGGAGTGGAAAACCCTGGATTGACCCAGGGCTTCAAGTCGATTGAGATCCTTAGACAAGCATGGGATTGGGTATTTTGGTGGTGTCTAGTGGCCATCTCCTAAGATATTCAACATCCAAGCTCTCCTTCATATTTCACCCTCCCTTATGATTTTAAGGTATTATACAGGGGATTCACCACACAAGAAAGGGGCTAAACCCAATAGATCACATTAGCTTCCCTACCAGGGGTCCCTTAGAATGGATTTGACAATGACTCATACAACATACTAGTAACTCTTTATAGAAACAATATTACACCATTTGAGCAACCAATATCACCAAATGCAAGTCACATTCATTGAAAACATGGTATGAGTATACACCGTCTCATAATAAACATTTTCATCAATAAAACAATAACCAGTATTTATCCTTTCTGAAGCATTGAAACACACATTTACACATATGCAAACATACCCTGAGCTCAATAGATTTGTAGAAAGATAAACCCAGTAATGAAACCCTTTTTGTAAAGCGAGCTGCAATGAAAAGGGAACAACCATGTTCCACCCAACCATAGATCAGGCATGGATCTACTCTGCCCTCAATCACCCCCAAGCTCAACAATCCATTCCAAGAGTGGAGACAACTAACGTCAGTTCATCTCCCAGGAAGAAATCACTTTCCTAACACAGAGTGCTCATGCAACAAGTATTTCTCTCAACTCTTTCCTAACACAGAGTCCTCACGCAACAAGAGTTCATTCTTTCCCAGCATACTCAGCAACATCCTGCCTCCTTGCTTATGCTATCTTATAGTTTGGTTTCCTAGGTATTACTTTGCAGCTACAGTCCATTCCCCAAGGAATCCCCTTCAACCACTGTCGTGCCCCCAATTTTTTCAGGGTTTGTCCAATCTTGTTTTGCAGCTACAGTTCATTCACCATTGAATCCCCATAAACCATTGTTCCTTGACTTCTCCAGGGTATGTCTAGCCCCATTAAGGCATTCCGACACCTAATGTACTTCCCTGAGGTTTTACTACTCTATGTCCCCCACTCTTGCACACATAGTCTCCTCTTTAACATGGCTTGTCCCTTTCATTCTGAATTTCATTGAAGGCAAAATGTAGTGGTTACAACTGTCCTCCAGGGACCATTTGGACGGATTCCACAATCATCCAAACTCATCAAAAAATACACTCGAGATTTAATATTAGAATAATGTTTATAAATCGGGGGATATTACACTTGCTCTCTAAAAAAAGTCTTCTTTTACCTACTTGATCTATAGAGAAATGGGTAAAACACTACAATGTAAACATTTCACTGAGAAGGTGCTAGTTTTGATCATTTTCATACTTTCTTGCAGACATCTCACCTTCAAGTAAATAGAGTTCATAACTTTGAATATTCTGTCAATGAAAGGGCAGTCGCACAAGCTATAAAATGTCATATATGTACTACATATTTTGCTGATATTTGTTGAACACATACTCACTTGAACTTGTATGACCTAGTGGCTCTATGAACCATATGTCTTTATATCAACAAAGATGTGATAATTTAACATTGGGAAAGAAAAGTAAACCATTGACCTTCTGTGGAAAAAAACTAAACTATTAACTTACACCAATTCATTCTTAATTTATATTTACAAGTAATCATGTTAAATAATAAACCTTCAATTTTAAAATTTTGAAGTCAAATAATTCCCTATATTGAGATATCATAGCCTTGAAGAGTCATATTGTACAACCCAATAGAAGAGAGGTGTGTAACTCCTTCACATGTGCCCTTTATAAAAACTAATAAAATATTGGAAAAGTAAAATGTCTCCTCAACTTAGATCTAAAATATCTAGATAGACATATAAATAAAACTACACAAATTAAATAAATTAAAACCTTACACATTGCATTACACACTTCCTCAACATTTCCATTCTAAAAAAAGGTTTGCAAGTCCATGGATTTGATCCCTCTGAGCGCTTGGTAGATCCCTTTTAAAATGGATTTATGCTAGTTGTATGATAAATTCGTTCATTAACAAAACAAATATCTTATATTTGCATATCAATGTATGATAAATTGGTTCATTGAGAGCCATATGGTGATAATGTCTTCATGTTGAAGCAGAATAGTATTCTAGAACATTCATAATTGTACTTGAGTCGTTTAAACATATAACAGCAATTGCTATATGTGTGTTTATTGGTTTATTGGTTTATGGCAAGTTAACAGTAAAATGCCTCTTTATATCCATTTGATTCAACTATGAACTAAATCGTGACTGATATTAAGGGTTAAAAAAGGTATATTGAAAACAATTATTGCCCAAAGTAGAACATAGGAAAGAAAAACAAACATGTAATTTTAATATTAGTTGAATTGGAAAAAGAGCATTATTGAAAGAAAGAAAAAAAAACTTCGGTACTCTATGCGTAATGTTCAAAAAATACAAAAAAGTTTATTTTTAAATGCATTGCAAAAAAACAAAAACAATTATTTTTCTAATAGAAAATCTAGTAAAAAAAAATAACATATCTTGTTTTGTCATTGGAAGACAGAAATTCTTAGATATCTGTCAAGGTGTTTGTATTCAAAAGAAGCAAAAATATATTTTTCATTTTGGATTTCATTCCCTTGTTTCAGAATATGTAATTTGTACAACCAACTAAAAAAGGTAATCGATGTTAAGGACATTAAATTTGGGGAATGAAAAATAAATCTGAAATCTATTTGGAATAAAAAAAATGAGAAGGAAAACAAAATTTATTTAAGAAAGCATTGGTTATAGTGAATGGTTTGAACATTTTAATCACCTGTTGTCTATTTGGGCTTAATATATTCAGCAATGCCATAGGAAAACATGTCACATATTATGGAATAGATAAGGGAACGACATAGAGGAGGAGGCCAAATCCTTTATTTTGCATCTTTGGACAATTGCCTTCGAGCCTTTATCATGTTTTAAAATACTAGTTACTAGACAACATCTAGGTTACATAATCTTGAAGGGGGAGACTATTAGTATCTATGGGGGCTTCACTTGTTGACCAATATCCTATCATGTTATTCATATTGTGGGTTTTAAAATTATTAAAAATTGAACCAATATATTGCATGTATTGGGGGATGAGGGGTTTAAGGTGGGGGTGGGTAGGCTGGTTTATAAGGATTGAGGTATAAAAAGGGCTGGGGAGGAGGTTTTAAGTATTGGGAGAGGGTTTTAACAAAAAAGAGTTTGGGTCAATATCTATAAAAATTAAAGGTATTCTTTAATATCCCACGATTGCATGTGCTATGTGAGATGTTCACTAAGCAAAGTCTCATGTTAATATCACTTATCTTGAAGTTGCAATAGATATTTAAGTATCTTCATTACCATCATAGTTGTTCAAGCGTAATTTTATGGGAACTAGAGTTTCTAGAACCTTCTTCTTTGATTTATCATGAAAATGTTAAGCATCTCGAGAAAACAATTTGTTAGAACTAAATTCTGTTGGAAGTTGCAAATGTATTTGGCAACGTAATACTATGCATCAATTGTGAAATTTGTAATTAATAAAGGTTTAAGATGTTTAATTATGCAATTCATAATTTTTTGTTTCGAAGAAACAATACAATGTTAAAATATGTAAAGAAAAACATTAAAACATCTTACAAATATTGCAGAAAAGGATAAACTACCGTGAAGCTACAACAATGTAGATTTGTAATCAAGTGCGAATTGAATGCATATGCTTAACCAACAATTTAAATAAATAAATAAAACATTGTTCTAACACTAAAAATTAAAAAATTAATACGGAAACGACTTAGGCTATTATTTGTTCTGACAAGATATATCTAAGTTTACTAAATAAATTTTAATTTTCTGCAGTTTTGCAATTAAAGACAAATCTTGCTAATGTTTAGGCTAGATATCAATCCTAATGGTTAACGGAGACATGAAAATGCAATGAGTTGTTTACTTAATTATGTTTCAGTACTGATTTCCGAGGGAATTATTTTGAAGGAAACCATCGGCTTAAAGGTGAAGTTTGATAGCTAAAGGTATCATGTACCCAAATTCCTTAATGGACTATTGGGAAATGGTATATAAAAATTTTCTTTTATCATTATCTAAATAATGAATTAATTATGTTAGCCTTATCGATCATAGTATCATCCTCATTAAGCATAGTTAAATAACATAAAGTTTGTCTATTAAATATGCATACTATTCAAGTGATTAATCCACAATAATAATAATCTATTATAAATCAGATAATCACTTACTTATGAAATACATTCACTTTAAGTTCCCTTTTATATCATGTTGTATAGTTTCAATATAGTCTCTCTAATAGGATTCCAAATATAGTAGTTAACTCTATACTAGTATATGAACACATCAACATATATTAATGTCATCAAGTATCATATATGAATATGGATACAACTCTTACAAGTCACACATCACACCTTCTAAATACAATTAACTTTAAGACAAGGTAGAATCAAACTTCAACATTTTAATTGTGAGTTTGTATTGAACTACTCATCCTAAATCATCATATCTTATAACAAAAGACTAACCATAAGTGTTTCAACCACTCAATAAGTATTTTTCCATAAACTTATATTAATCTTCTTACGTCTCAACCCCTATCAAATACTAATAACTCATCCTTAACACAATATGTACTTTAACTTTATAATACATTTATTGTAAGCTTGTAGTTAACCATCCCAATTATAAGATATGAAAGGAATACCCATTGTCCACATCGTATAGGGAGAGCTATAACAATGTACATAATTTCATTATGTTTAAACATAAAGATTGCACTATGAGATCATGAATAGTAGAACATTCCTTTATGCATACTTTAAGTGTAACTATCCCAATCATGTTCAATAGACCATTGACTCTGATACAAAGAATCGATAAAAAAAACTCAATACTAGGTGCAAGGAATAGACTAGGATTGATTAGTTTTGCTCAAAACAGTATTGGATTCTTCTCAAGTGCATCCAGGATCAAGGTATAGGTTTAAAATGTTTAAGACAAGCCTAAAAATTATATCATAGGTTCATTAGATCTATATGCATTGACAAGTTGACAAGGAGGTTGCACAATCTCAAGTTTCCTTTGCACAAAGCACTGGGACCTTTTACATTTTGAGCATCAGTCATGCATCAGTGAGGATGAAGTATACTCCAAGGCTCTTGGGAAACCCATCATTTGAAAAATAGATCCCTTATATTAACATGTGATGAAACCAAAATTTTATGAATGATTTAGCACAGTTTAGGAGGAAAATTATAGCTAGGATCACTCTGAGACAACTCAACTAGTCTAAATGCAGGAACTTCCAAATGACCTCAAAGCCTATCGAATTTGAAAAATGAGACATGTAATATGATAATTAGGGTCTTAACTAGCTACAAAAATAGAACTTGAATTCATATTTATTATACATAATTTCATTTATTGAGAGTTTATTTAAGACTATTCAATTTCTATGCAAATCTAGGAAGGGTCTTGGAAACAACTGCAGAAAGACCAACTCCTTTATTGATTAAAATTTATAAATAATTCATAATAATATATAAACTCATATGGGACACCCTAATTCTTCATTATTACATCATATGCTTTATTGCTACACTGAAGAACTGAGACTATTAAGAAAGAAGAAGAAGAATAGGAGGATTTGATCTATGGCTTGAACTATCTTCTTCTGAGCTTCAAAATTGCTTGCTGAATTCTTCAAAACCAGCAATAAAACTTAGTTACAATGGTTGAATTCTATCACCCTCATATTAATGTTTGAGCAAAATTGGGGCTGCTTGAACTTTAAAACTTTTATCAAACAATTTCAGCACTTTAAGAAACTTAAAATAAACCACATAAGAAAATTTATATAAGACACACAATCAAATTTATATCAGCCATTTATGAGTCTTTAAATCAGCCACATATCATTCTTTATATCAACAATATATGAATCTTCAAGAATAAATCAACCACATAAAACAATCTGCACCATAAGAGACAAGATGTACCCTGGGAAAACCCTCCAAACATAGAGGATGAAAAACCCAACAATTCTTTGAATATGATAGATAGATTTGTAGAGAATGATTTACAACACATCAGCAGATTGCTCAATAAGATATGTCACCAAAACAATAGAAAAGAGAGATCCAAAGAAACCCTACAAAAACAACTGAATGAAAATTCTATTGAACTTGCCATAAGCCCTGCATATTAATAACAAGCCAAAAAAACCTAGCATGCGAAAGGGGGTGAATTGGAGGCTCAATAAACCCACTTAGGTCATAAATGGAACATTTACTAAGATTAGCACCCACTAGAACTTCTCTCATGCGGACATTACTGCCCTCATAAACTCCAGTTCCCAACTGACACTTCAGATTCTATTGCATGAACAAGATATATATGTTCCATCCTTCTTTAATTAGATTTAACTAGATGCTAACTCACTTAAAATGAATGTGAGTTGTCTGAACTGAATGTGAAGTGAAGTGAACTAAAATGAATTGAATTGAACCGAACTGAACTGAATGTGAACTAAACTAAACATTTTGAATTGGTTGTGAACAGATTCAACTGATCATGAACAGACTAAATTGAACTCAATATTCAACTGAATGCATGACCATAAATTTAGGATACCAATTGAAATTCTTTGGTACTTCACAATCAGTGTCACCCTTGCACAAACACTTTGCATGAATTAAGGAGATTCCCCTTCTTTAACTGACACATTCTTTATTTACAACTTAGGCTTAACTAAGCCCTTCATAAGTCGATTTCACTTGATGCACACATGTGTAATTCAAATTAATTATCTTTCTTTATGCTTTATCTTGTTTTCATTAATTAATTACTGCATGATGTGTATTAATTAATTAACCATCTTATCATATCATACTCAGAAGAATTGTTCCATACTAATGATCATATGCATTACCCCGAGTCATATAGTCATATGATAAAGTAATTCAATATAGGGGTAGTTAATCCCTAAAGGATACTTATAGAACCTAGTGACCATGACTAGAAATACATCACATAGTATGTATCCTTATGACTTGATACAACACAAATATCTAGTCTTGATACAACACAATACCATCTCTAATTAATGAGATTCATCCCATAAGGTAACATCTATGAGAATCATTTAACTTGATACAACACAATTCCAAATTTGATACAAAACAAGTCCACAGTCTTGATACAACTCAAGACTAGTCCTAATATACCATAAGACCCCAATCTTGATACAACATAAGACTAGTATTGATACAACACAAGACTCTAATATTGATACAACACAAGATCATAGTACATGAATCCCACCTCAATACATGAGGACATAGATAGGACTTGATACAACACAATGTCCTGACTTGATACCACACAAATTCTTAACTTTATACAACACAAGTTTCTGACTTGATACAATACAAGTCCCTAACTTGATACCACACAATTCTAGAGAATGGTTGTCGATATTGTACATTTAACACTCCCTCTTGTAAGGTTTTTCGTTACTCCCAAACTTGCATATGTTGATGAACATTTGAAACCCAGCACAAGGCCCTATCACTAGGAGTGGCGTTAGTCCACTTGTTTTATATTCCTATAGGTGTGGCAGTTATACCATGTGGAGGTTGTACTGATACTCCAACACCTCGCCTTCGGCATAGCTCGAGGGAATTGAACCTGAGACCTATTCTCTGATACCATGTAAGGTTTGTCGTTACACCAGAATCTGCATATGTTGATGAACATTTGAAACCCAACACAAGACCCTATCACCATGAGTGGTGGTTAGTACACTTGTTTTATATTCCCAGAGGTGTAGTGGTTATACCATGTGGAGGTTGTACTAATACTCCAACACCTCTCAGTGAGGGAGACATTCTCTGCTTTACCAGGAATTTCCTTCTATACCAAACTTATCTCAGAAGTATCTCAACTTCATCATTAATAGCAGCTTGTCCACAAATTTTCAATCTTCTCATCAATAGCAATGTACTGAAATATTTTCTTTACAGGACCATGACTTTAATGAAGTAAAACTTCATCTCAATGTGTTCTATCATAACACATATAGGGTTTCTCAAAAATATTGACTATTAACACCTAATAACTATAAGCACAATTCTTCCACCCTAGTAGGTAGCCTCCCAAGCTACACTACTCCTCAGTAGGTAATACCAACCACAATATACATAGCTTATCTTAGGCTACAATAATAGTTGTATAGCACAATAGGTCTACCACGTATCAAATACAATAAAAAATCTATTCTAATGTACCTCAAAAGGTACTTGAACATATGCTTATCCACAAGAATAAAAATACAATAGGTATGCTAAGTACTTTAAGAGACCAATCAACTACTTACACATAGTAGCACGATCTGGATATGATCTAGAACACAGTTTCTCTAAAATGGAAACCATGGATTTTAAATCCATCATATAAAACATTATACAACAAATGTGTAATATCACGCAGAAAGAAAGTTTCATATTTTCTTTCAATATTAAACATTGTTGACATCAAAAATATTCTTCTATCTAGAGAAGATCTTTGTGAGATTGCCATTTTTTGTGATGTTCTTCAAGGCCTGATCACTTCATCAATGATTCTTCTTTTTATGTTGTAGCACCTAACTACCTCTTCGAGAGGTTTAACTATTCTCTGATAGTATAGACTATAACTCTTATTGAGAATCAATAGTCTATGAGACTTTGACCATGTTTCTTCTCATGTTGATTCTCTCCACAAGGTATCATGGCACTTGGTTTCCTAATTCATGTACCATGACTAACTGGTGAGGAATTTATCTATTATCTCCTGTGCAAACACATGAATACTCTCTCTTCAACTATAGGATTTTTTATGTACTATGCCAAGCTTATCTTGGACAAAGGATTAGTAAAATTTATGGCAATGGTGCTCATATATGGATATGTACCATGTCTCGGATGTCACTGACTAGAAAACTCATAATGATTTACTGATTTCAACATGCTATCTCTATACCAACACATGTGATATTTCCTCGATCACTATACTAATCAGATTTCATATATATTTAAATCTTTCTTCCATTGATTGATAAATATCTAAGTTCATATAGACTTGTACCAAGTAGGTACCACAACACATGATTTGTTGTACATGTCTATGTATATACTACAAACCATATAATCAATCCTGGGACTTTTGACTAATCCAGATACATATCGATATAATTTTGAGATCTTCCAAATCTGATTTAAACTTTGGATTTATCTTCATATAGATGGACATGGAATTTTAGTCCATCATCCTAAAACTCTTCTTCATCTTTGCTGCACATTTTCCTTAATTGAGGTAAATCTTATCTGGTGATTGCCACACCTCTAAAATCAAGAATCATAACAAGATTCTTTGATTATTGTTCCAAGAATCCTTCTAAATTATGAGCATCATGCAGGTATCCTTTTTACAGGAGGTACATCAACCAATTACACTGGTTCTTCAGGAGTTAGTGAATATAGCTTCTCCCTCTCACTATCAGGCTATGAGAATCATAATCTGGGTCCTCCATTATGGAGACTCATGCACATCTATGTCTGAATCTCTTCTTTGACACATGAATGTAAATAAGATAGAATAGCTTTAGGACTCTTCGCATCTCTTATAATACTAGTAAGGAATCTATTATGTCTTCTTCCCAAGAGGCATAGGAACCTCCTAAACTATTCTCTTTTAGGCTTGACCATCAGAATGACTTCACATTCATGTATTTCTTCACTTGTATGCTAGGGAATATGAGTTTTCCCTACAATATAAATTATTCTCATGATTAATAACTTTTCATAATTGAGAAATGTAATCACATGACAATTTTCAACATACTAACAATGGTTTATGCAGTTACGTATATATATTAAATAAATGTTTTGACATAACCCCATTCATATGTCATGTGATGTTTTGCATCCCTATATCATTCCAAAAATCATATTTATGAAATCAATATACAACCCCATATTCATATCTCATGAGGCAAGCATGTAGCCCTCTATCTAATATATTATGGCCAATCATGTAGTCCTATGTTCACAGCTTATGAAGCAATCATACAACCTTATATCTCATGTCTTATGAAGGAATTTGTCAAACTTATATCAGTACTATATAATTATATATCATTCCTACACAATTCATATATTAGTCCTATGTCATATCAAATAATATGGACTCATGAGATTGATAACATGCCAATAAAGACAAAAAAAAATGTATATGCTCAACACAATTCCATGTCTAGGAATACAGATCTATATAACAGTCATATAAAAAAAACCTTTAGATATTATTTATAACAACATATAATAGTCAAAATATAAATTACTTATCTTTATTGTTTTGTGTGGCCTCCCTCTTGATCTATGCACCTTTACGGAGATAGTTGGAGTACTTCTTTATTCTCTACAACTTTAAACACTGCAAAAACTTATTGCATGTATTAGATAGTGAGTCTCGGAATGGGAATAAGAATATCATGCAACCAATAGTGAAAGATTGTCTCCATTAAAGGAAATATTCCTTTCGATCATCCTCTTCCTCATATGATGTTTTTTAGAAGGTTTAGCTCCTTTTACGATGATGGATACATGAAGCCTTCCTTCTTTCTTATTTCTTGCATAAAACTCTCTCACAAAGTGGCCATTATTTCCACAATAGAATAAATCATACTTTGATTTATCAAATTCTTTCTAGAAATTCCTCTTCCTTCCACGAAATAATTTCTTGGGAAAGAATGGCTTCCTCCCTTTCTTCATTCTTGCCGAGAGGGAAAGAATCTCCTCTTTAGTGCACCACCTTTGCTTTGGATATGCCCTTATTCTTCAATGCAATCATGCCATAATATCTCTAAGTTGGTATATTCTTCTCTTCCATTTACCGCTACTAAGAAAGTCTCCCATGAGGAAGGGATTCCATTGATGGTAGTTCGAAGTAGTTCATCCTCATCAATCACCTCACCGATGCTTACAAGCTAATCTTTCACTTGTGAAATATTTGTCAATAATGATGCTATGGTCTCATCCTTCCCCACCTTTAGGTTGTGAAACTTGTTCTTCAAATCCTTCTTTTGAGTTGGAGCCTTCTTCTCATACAAGTTTTTAAGTGTTTCAAAACACTCTTTTTCCATCTTCAATGGTGTGATCACCGACATGAGATTCTCCTTCACCCAGTCATATATAATCCTCTTTTCCTATGCTTGATTCTTATTGTAATTTATTCTTTCTACATTAGTGGTAATTTCATCTACCACAGAAGTCACTAATGAATCAAGATCATGTTCCTTGACAAGATTCAACACTCTTTCCTTCCATGTGTTGAAGTTGGAAGTACCTTCAAGGTGGTATGAATGGAGAACGATGTCATGGGTACAATATTTTTTATCAAGTCTTCAAAATCTATAGAGGCTTATATTGTTGCATAAAACTAATATCTTTCATGCCCTATGCTCTGGTACCATGTTAATGTTTGAGAAAAATTGGGGTTGCTTGAACTTTAAAACTTTTATGAAACAATTTCATCACTTTAAGAAACTTTAAATCAACCACATAAGAAAATTTATATCAGCCACATAATCAACCTTATGGAATCCATATATGAGTCTTTAAACTAGCCACATATCATTCTTTATATCAGCAATATATGAATCTTCAAGAATAAACCAGCCACATAAAACAATCACCATAAGAGACAAGATGAACTGGGAAAACCCTCCAAACACAAAGGATAAAAAACCAAAAATTCTTTGAGTATGATATATAGATTTGAATATAATGATTTACAATATATCAATGGATTTATCAATAATAGATTTCACCACGGCAATAAAGAAGACAGACCCAAAGAAACCCTACAAAAACAATTGAATGCAAACTGTATTGAACTTGCCATATGCGCCGCATATTAATAACAAGCCAAAACAGCCTATCATGCAGAAGGGGGTGAAATGGAGGCTCAATAAACACACTGAGATATGTTTTAATTAATCAGATTGCAAGGTTACCAATGATACACATAAAGAATCATATAACAATCACATAACAAGAGACAAGAATGGTAGACAAAATAAAAAATTATATTACTCAATTACACATGTGGGTTCATACAACAAGACAAACCAAGTATCTATTTGGCTCAACACCCTATATATATATTTTACAAAATAGTTACAAAACCTACCTGTCAATTCAACCAAGCAACATGACCTATGAGGTCGAACTAATCTACAATTAGTCGACTAGTGAGCTTACTCGGCTTAGCCAACTAGCTCCTCCAACATCTCCCCCATCACAAAATCTTTATTCATCCCGAAGAAATAGGGAGGTGACAAAAAATATGTCTTGTGTAGTTCTATAATGCTTTTTTATGGGTTGTGCTTCTTGATAGATGATTTGTCATATCCTGAATTTTGGACCTACCATTTATAGCCATGAGCCTATTGATCATGATGATCATATTGATGTTTTATTTTATATTGGGTCAAAGACCCCACTGCATATGAACATGATGATTTGTTTTGTATATTGGGAATAAGCTAATTGTTGATGATACATATGGATATATATTATTTTCATGTTGGGCGTGGACCCTGAAGCACATGATTGATGAAATGTTTTGTGTTGGGCATGGACCCTGAAGCACATGATCGATGAGATGTTTTGTGTTGAGTGAGAGGCTTTGGAGCACATGAGTACTTGCATTTTTGTTGAGCATAAAGCTCTGGAACACATGAAAATATAATTGGAAATGTTGGGCATAAGCTTTGGAGAATTCCATATTGATGTTGAGCATAAGCTCTGGAGCATCGGATCTTTGGCCATTGTATCCCTAGGTGTATCGTACAAGTACATCCTAGAATTTAGTGTTGAGCGAAATCTCTGGAATTGCATTATGTTTGTAACTCCCTACTATAGGCGTTGAGTATGGGCTCTAGTAAGAGCTAGGGGTTACTGAAAAGAATTTAATAACTTTCGAGCGAAAACTGCTTGAGAAAAATATTGATCATCATCATACTTATTTATAAGTGATTAAATGAAATTTTGAATTTTTGTATTCTCATCAATATACTGAAGAGCTACCACATTAAATGAGGGAAATCCAACATGCAAGGATGTTTAGAATTTCCTAGCCTAGTAGACCTAAGCCATCTATCTACTTGACCTCCACTGAACAAGTGTCGTTAAGTCTAGGGATCATGACACATGAAGCCTGAAGACAAATGTTAACAAGTATTTTAATACTATGTATTTTGTACATAGTGTGTACAAAGAATTAATTATGATTAATTATATAATTGAATAAAGAAAGAAGAGAAGCTCCACCAATTATTATTTATTATTAAAGGATTAATAAATAATGAAATATCTAAGAAAGACTAACTAAGAACTAGTTAAAAGTCCCTAGGTTAAGAATTGAAAATTACCCCAGTAAATTTAAAAGGGTTAAATCAAGAAATCAAGGATTTCTTGATTTAACTACCCTTTGATTGAAAAGTATACCTATAAAGACTCAAGCCAAGCAAAGGCTTGGGGTTCTTCTTTTTATCTAGGAGAATTATTATTCTGCCTGTTTTTGCTCTCAAGTGTTTTCTTGGAGCACTTTTCCTGCAAAGAAAAGAGGACTGATTCAGAATTTGAATACAAATTGGGAAATCCTACCTTAGGAGCTCTAAGATACTTGCATGTTGGATTCCAGCTCGGGCAGGTCCGGATTAGAACCATGAATGGTTCCAAGTCATGGTTGGGAGGAACGTGGTAGTTACCAAGTGATTTGGTCATAAAAAATTAGAGGTCATATCTATCTTAAATTGATAATGCTTGTTATTTAAAAAGTGTGCAAGTTTAGCCATTAAAGGAGCTTCATGAAGATAAATTACAGGTATGAGTTCTTAGTATGTCAAAGTTCATTTCTAGGGTAAATGCTGGCTGCTTTATGTAAAAGATTTTATATATTTTACTAACCCTAGGTAATTAATGTTCTACCTAGAATCTGCTAGGGTTTGTAATTACAAATTACTAATCTTGTTCTGGAGAAGTTTTATTATATGTTGTTTTTGTTCAAGGTGGGGTCCTTCATAAATGTTACTATATTAACTAGGTGTTGATCTTAGTATTATGTTTAGATTGTGTTCTCTGTATTTAATACTCTACTGACATATTTCATTTTCCAGCAGAGGCTTACCCTAGAATTTTAAATAAACTAGTTCAGTAATAATTAATTAAATATTATTTATGGTAAACTATACAAGTTTATATTTTAAAACTAGATCTACTAAAAACCAAGTTCATATAATAAGTAAGCTAAACGAGTTATCAAAGACCTTCCAAGGTCTGTTCCCTATAATTATTTAAAACCAAAATACTTTACATAACCGAATCAAACATTAAATAATCAGAGGAGGCATTATGACCACCTATGTGGTCCTTTACAAATCTTTAATCAAAATTCATATAACGAAATCCATGGTTCTACTCATCCATCTATACAAAAACATAAACAAAATCACATAACTAAATAAACATTGCCTTATCTAAATTAGATTAATATATATTATATAGTAAATCATATTGTAGTAAACAACATCAAATCATATCATAAATCCATATATTGCAAATAGTAACAGGAATTGAATCCTATGGGCATGCAAGCCCAGCTTCTTTTATTTATCAAAATACATTCATTACATTACATTTAAAAAACCAGTTGCCAACAGAGGTTGTGACATTGATCCCCAAGGATGTCAAGACCCAAGGAAAAACCATAAAAACCATATCATAACGAATTGAACAGGAATCAATCTTGTATATCAATCTGTTATTTATATCACTACACAGGCCACAATTTACACTAAGCATACAAGCTGTAATTTCACAAACACATCATTACGATATAATTAAAAAATACCTACGCTAGCAGTGAGGTAACAAGACCCTAGTTACAGCACGGCCTTGGCCACTAACCTTTTTAATACACAGTCATTTAAATATAACCCTACTGTAAGCGTTGTCCACCATGGTTCCCAACCCATGGTTTTCCACAGCCCAAATTACATAATAACCAAATACTGTAAACAAATAAACTACAAGCTATCAAAGCACTGTGGGAAGGCTCATGCCATTTATGGCATGGCCTTTACCCACGCTGTCGAAATATTACATTAACTAAGTTAATTAATGGCAATTACACACAGAGCATCCAATAAGGCGTATGCCTCTGTTTTTTAAACCCCAACCCATTTAAATATAGAGCTAAACAAAAACGCAGGAGGAAATCACATACACAATGTATCAAGTTAACCATTACATTTTATAAAAACCATTACATATATCTATTTACACAGAGATCCCAATATTTGTACACAGTCTCCATTAAAGGCCAAGGAAAAGGTTTTACACAGGCGTACCAATGGGCTATGGCACCATTGCAAGCAATGGTGTAGCCCATGGCTATAAAATCCCAAAACCAAAACATTAACAATTTACATAACTGAAATAAAATTACACAGAGCCGAATGGCCTAAGAAACGATTCATGGCATAACGCCTCCATTTAAAAATAACCAATTCTATATTCAAAGCCCAAAGGAGAAATTGAATTCGCTACAGCATCAAACCCCAACCAAGAAACTAGTTGAAACGTAGCTCTGCCACAGGATTGAAGGTGACAAGCATAAGCTCGATTAGCAGGATTACCGTGGCCATGAATGCAACACTTGGAGCCAACTATGTTGTAGCCATGTTGCCCTCCATTCCTTTCAGCACCTGTAAGCAAAAGAAAAACCAAGATGGGGATGAGGAGTATGCCATTCTTTTCAAACTGTAAACCAAACAATGTGCAGGCTTATAAATTCATGCAAGCATACCTCACAACCTGGAGGTCACCTACATGGCCATGCCTATGCGTAGAGCCAAAATGAAGAAACCCCAAATGACAAATAGATTGTACATCCATCGTGAGCCAAGCCTAAGGGAAGGATGTCATGCTTTTCAACGAGCATTAAATGCACTAGGCTGGAGTCCATTAATGATTCATTAAACCCACTTCCATATTCAATCCTTGTTACAAGGTATCAATTATTACCACCCTCCATACCAACACTTGAACCCTGAAAACGTATGGTTTATATCATATATCATATCACCCAAAACTCTAACATCAACGTTAACATATTACAAAGCTTGCACTATGATAGTATTACAATAATACTTAGTCAAAGGTTGCGCTAGTTCAAAGTCTAAGGAATCTTGCTTAGGTATGTAGATAATGTTTAGTCCATAGGTTTAGAGCTTCGGGTTTTAATACCTTAGTAACTAGGTGTTTAGGCTTAAGCACCATGGCATACAAAGTAAGCCATGATAACATCAAGGACTATAAAGATCCAACAGTTGCTCTTAAACTAACCTATCATTAGAGGAAATTTCAACTCAAAAATGGGCCTTTTAACTTTAACTCAAATTCCATGTCATCATGTGTTAGCAAATGAAATTTCTTTAAATTTGAAATACCGTATAGTTCTTAAACGCTTTTTAAATATAAATTTTGGGATAGGTATCATAAAAAAAACAACTTTTTTTGTTTGTATTTTCAACATATCTCCCCGTGTTTTTACTCAAATTTCGATCGGGAGAGCTCGTTGGCTGCGGAATTAAATTCCACTTCCAACGAGTACCCACTCGGCATACTTTTGGTGGACCCCACTACCCCAAAAACAAGAAATGCCTGAAAACATGTGATGATGATGTCATCATCACATTTTTTCAAGTATTTATTGTTTTTCGGGTAGCGGGGTCCATCAAAAGTATGCCAAATGGGTACTCGTTGGATGCGGAATTTAATTCCACATCCAACAAGCTCTCTTGATTGAAATTTGAGTAAAAACATGGGGAGATATGTCGAAAATACAAACAAAAAAGTAGTTTTTTTCTTTTCTTCCTCCAAAATTAATAAATATTATTTTATTATTTTAACAATTATTTTATTAATTCATTTTAGGAGGCCCATTTTGAGTTTAGATTTCCTCTAATGAGTTGCATTAGACACCCTTTAAATAATTATATATACAGGAAATTCGATCTTATAAATCATCACTTCTATCAATTTATTCATATTTTATTATCTACTGATATGTGGGTTATTTCATAAATTAAGGGTCCATTCCGAGTTAATTGAGAATATCCCTAACTATGGATGCTACTATGGTATCATAGCTATATGACCCTTGGACATTATTTACACTTTGTGTAAATTTGGTTTTTAACCACTATTAGGGTTTCCCTAAAAAATAAGACATTGTCCATTAAAAAAAAATGTAAAAGTAAAACAAAAAAAATGGTAAAAGTGAAACCATACGTGGTTTTTTAATAAGTGGGTTTGGTTTTGAATACAAAATTTCATAATAAATACTACTAAGAATCAAGTGAGATTTGAACTTAAGTGGGGAAGGTAACACTCATTCCTCCCAACCACCCTATCTACTGGCATTTTACAAAACTTAAAGGGAGAAAAAATCTAAAAGTGCATAATAATTGATACTAATAACAAAGTGAGATTTGAACTTAAGTGGGGAAGGTAACACTCATTCCTCCCAACCACCCTATCTACTGGCATTTTACAAAACTTAAAGGGAGAAAAAATCTAAAAGTGCATAATAATTGATACTAATAACAAAGTGAGATTTGAACTTATGTGGGGAAGGTGTAATGTTCCCTTTTTGGAATTTTTTTAAAATGCCCAATTTTCCAATTTTTTCTCAATTTTGGCTCTTGACTAGTTTTGATGTCTAGACCTCCAAATTGACCCAAATGCTTCCAAATTTTCTCTGAAGGTACATGAATGATAATATAAATTAAATATAATTCTCATGTATCTTTTTTTACCTCCGAATTACATCTACAAACTTGTTTAATGTTCTGTTCAAAGTAGTAGCCTTTACTAGCAAATTGGGGCTCCAATTCCCCCCGGGTAATTGTCGGAAATGGCTTCACAAATGATCCCAAAGTCACTTGAATTTATGAACATGGGATGGGTATGTGTAAGGTACCTTTTCAAATTATAATATGCATAATTTTTTAGTTTATATAGTCTGTTATGACTCTTTCCAAAACAACTCCCAAGTCACAATTTCGACCATTGGGGAAAATTCACCAAATCTTCTCCCAATGCAATAAAAATGAGTAAAATGGCTTCCAATGATTAAGTAATGAACATTATACTTTACATAAACATTAATTAAATTCCATGTATCATATATTTATCATATATACATTCCTCCATTCGAAAAAATAAGCATTACCATGGCATATATCAAAATAGAGTGGAAATGGTCATTGTTTGCTCATTAAAAGTCGTTTTGACATACAACTCTTGGGAACTTAGAATTGAAACTTTATGAGAATGAATAACAGAGAATATTTAATGTATTCCAATAATAAATGTACAATTAAATTTTCTCCCAATTCTAACTCATCAGTATTACAAATGTTCACAACAAGATAGTGGGGAAATGACATTATTTCTTCATTGTTCAACATTTTTACATAAATTATTTTGGGTATTTCGACCTGAGAGTATTATAAACGTGAAATATAGAGGATATACATAATAACATAAGATAATGGGCATTATAATATTCCCCAAAGAGATCAATAGCTCACCCAAAGCGCAATCTCTCCATTGGCCTGAATATGGTGTGAAAACTGGAAATAGTTGAGAGAGAGTGCTGCAATAGAAGAATCCACATGATTTCCTGTAGCTTACACCTAAAAATAAGAATGTGTTAAATATACATTAAACACCTAATTTTCCTTTCCAAACACCAACTAGGATCGGAATCTTTCACCCTCGAAATTGGCTTAAGCAAGAAAACTAGTCATCCACTAGCTCTCACAATTCACAAATGAGAAAAAAGCCTCTTTTCATGGCTGATCCCTGTATTTTATAAAAATTATTAGTATTCTAATGTTCCAAATCCATCCATAAACCAAATCCAAGTCGAATTGGTGTGGTTTCTCATGCTATGCCATGTGGCCTCTCTCTTCACCTTCCCTCTTCTCTCAAATTTGAGTAGGAGCCTCTTGGCCTTCTCCAACTCCCAAATTCGACCTCCAAGATGCTCTATTCAGTCCTGAAATGTCTGTATGTCAGTATTCATATCTGAATTGTGTCATAACTGTCATAGAATCTCCATCATTGGTGTCATAGATGTCATAAATGTAAGGGGAATCTAGCCAAGTGTCCATGAAACTCCCATTTGGCTCTTCCTCTCCCATGTAAGTTACAATTCATATCCAATTATAACTATGAAGTATATGGACAAGTATATTAACATTATAATTCATAAAAAATATTATACTTCCCATATATTCAAATTTGCGAGAGAAAGATACCATTTAACATAGGAATTCTAGCTAGTGTGGGCCCCATAGTCTCCATGTATCTTCATGCTCCATTGTCACTTCCATTNTATTTTGAGTTGAAATTTCCTCGAATGTAACCTGCCAATAAAAGAACATAAGAGAATTTAATAAGTATAGTAAAAACGTACTTAGCATGAAAGAGATATTAATGACAAACATGATAACGAATTTAAAACCATAATGAAGAATAATTAATGTACAGGAAATTTAGTCAAAATAGCTAAATTGCCAATAATGACACTTACCAAGTTATGAAACAAAGTCATTAGGTAACGTAATAACTAGAAGCAGGTTAACAATGACCAGGGCTGTCAACACACTTTACATTCAATCACATCACAAGTAATGAACTACGTAAGTAAAACAGAGGTGTCTTAGTTCAATTGAACTAAGTAAGCCCATGTAACCAAGTAATACCTTACCTCTAAGATCGTCACGGAAGAACTAGTCTCTCCACTCCACCACTTTATTCCCATCAAACAAAGTTAAGTTAGCTTTTATTAAATAAACAAAGTACACATGTGCAGGAGTAAAACAATGACCTATACAATTCATTAATTCACTAACAGTAATAACTAAGATGTACAAATAGGTTAATTAACAGAATTAAATACATAAGAAGTAAAATGAACTAATAATCACTAAATGGATAAGAGATTAACAAGATAGTAATGGAAGTTTCCGAAGAGACCAAAAGTATAAGTAGTGAATGTAATTCTGCATGAGTAATAATGATCCCCTTCGTGTAGTTTTTACTAGCCTATAAAAAAAAAAAATTCAATTTTTGGGGACATTACAAGTGGTATTGGAGCCCAGTTTCAATACTCAGAGACTTATGGGAGCACCAGGCATTTACATAGAGAAAATAAAGTATGATAAGTAATTTTTTTTACTAACAGAAATTTTTGCTGCTATTAAACTTTTTTGTATTACAAGAAAATTTTTACAGCACTATTAAGTTTATGAACAATGAGGAAGAAAACAACCGGCATGAAGAAATGACCACCCTGAATCCAGAATTGAACTTAGTGGTCGAGCTAAACTCTGATGTGCTGAAAACTTTGCACAGTCTTCAAGTTGAAATGAAAAGTTTCAGAGAAGACAATCTAAATGAAAGAAAGGAACAACAAGCTATAAATGAAGCATTATTGCATAACATGACGGGAGGGAGCCCACAAGGTAAACCTACCTAATACACCAACATATCCAAAAGAGAACCGTACCATGAGCAGGTCAGAATCCCAAGAGAAACATAAAAAGAAGGTACACTTGAAGCAACTAAAGGATATTATCACAGTCCTACTAGTGATGACTCACTTTCTCCATGGAGAAAGAGGCAAAGAAGTGATGACATCCTTTAGGGGGATTTTCAAAAAATAATAGCCCCGACTTATGAAGGTGAATTAAATACGAGACAAAAGACTGAAGAGTGGTTGCTGGGAAAGAGTAAGTATTTCCAGGTTCATAACTATTTAAGTGTGATGCAGGATAGGCTTGCCATATATAACCTGAATGGTAAGGCAACAAGATGGTAGCGAGATTTAAAGCACACCAAGAAAGATAAGTTGTGATAAATAAGCTGGGAAAACTTTCGAAATATTTTCCAAAAAAAATACATGTTAGAAAGGCTCTTTGACCGTAAGGTAAAAGAGTTTCATGAACTGCGCATGGGGTCCATGACTATGGACGCATTTATAAATAGATTTCTATATCTGCTGCATTATGTATCGTATATCAAAGAAGAGAAGGTGAAGATACAACAGTTCCTAGGATGTCTTCCTTCCATTTTTCAGGACAAGATAGAATTCAAAATTCCAAAGACACTGGATAATGCACTACACAAGGTGTGCCTCTACTATAAGCATCGGCAGTTACGACAAGAAAACCACAACCGAAACCGAGAAAAGTCTAGAAACTTTTCAGATAACCGCAATCCTGGTTCAAACCCGTAGCCTTATAAAAAGAAAAATAACATCTTTCAAGTGAGAAAGAACTTCAACAAAATGGGTATGAAGCCTTATGTACCAGTTCCTAATGGGAATAAGCAAGCGGCAAGTGGATCCAATGCTACCCCTTTAGCGATCAAGTGTTGTTAGTGAAACGGGCCACATTATGCCTAATATTGTAAGAACAAGAACAATGGGGTATTACATAACCTACAAGAAGAACCTACCATTAAGGATATAGAGGGAACCCCACAAATCTATGCAGCATTAGATGGCCGATAAGAAAACCATCAAGCTACAATGGTTGAGATTGAAGGTAAGATCTTGAACACCTATGTTTCAATACTTATTGATCTGGATGCTTTTTGTAGCTATGTTGCACCTAATATTGTTGATTTATGCAAGTTAGGCAAAGTAAAGCATATTAAAACTTGGCTGGTACAGTTAGCCACTGGTACGAAACAGAAGGTTTCTGAAATTGTTAAAGAATGTGAAGTAAACCTAAATGGTTTCCTTACTAAGGTAACCTTGAACATCCTACCTTTAGGATCATATGATATTCTTATCGACATGGACTGGTTGGAACAACTCCATGTCATGCTTGATTGTCTACACAAGTCTATCTTGTGTACTCATAGCCAAGGGAACCAAGTGAAGGTTCAAGGTATCCCAACACTACAACAAAAACTGGATTTAGCGTCGGATTTTAGTGTAATTTTTTCCCAATTTTGGTGAACAATCCGGCGCTAAACCTGGTGCTATTGTACAATTTCATAAAANTCTTGTATTTATTTAATTATATAAATTATTAAATATTTATCCCGTTATAATGTCTAAACATCATTTATTATCCCCCTTATTCTAAATCTCAAAGCTTCCACCCCCAATCTAGGAAACTAGTGATTTTCCACCTTGGCAATTATTTGACTTTTAGCATCCCTTTGACAAATTTCATGAATATAGAAAATGTGATTTGGCCATTGTGACTGAATTTAAAATTTGGGACATTACAAATAATCCCTTCCCAATATTGCTTGTCCTCAAGCAATTTCAAACATGGTNTTTCTCATTTGTTTTCATCGAGTCTTGCACCCAATTTTGCACCATGTTTTACATTAAATTATGTGTCCAATTTTGCATCTAGGTTTGCATCTAAATTTGGGCCCAATATTGCATCTAGTTTTGCATCCAATTTTACTTATAATGTTGCATCCCT